>CAJQZP010000527.1:4360000-4764781 GCA_907164705.1 Parnassius apollo
CTGAAGGGTATGTAAGTGGTCTATGGTGCTAAAGCGTTTTCGGAAACCGGCTTGTTCGGGAGGCAGTAAATCGTCAAGTCTGCGTGCGAGACGATTCTTAATGACTCTAGAAAACAGCACGTAGACACGACTCAGAAGGGAAATCGGTTTGTAGTTCTTTAATTAGCATTGTCACTTTTCTTGAAGAACAAGATCACCGCACTTCTGCTACACGTCTCGGGTAAAGCCACCATGAAAAACGGAATTGAAAAGCTGCTGGAGGACTTTGAGTAACAGTTTTTCACCCACCTTCAGAAGCTCCGCTGTAAGCTCGTCCTTGCCCGTCAATTGCTGTTTTCAAATTTCTGGAGAACCATTCTAATTTCGCTCTAAAGTGCATCGTGGGCGTTTCTTAATTGATGACCCTTCACTCCGAAGGACCGGTAACCAAGACCCTTAACGCTGGTTGTCACTGTAGTGATCCGGCGAGTCTTCCAGCTCCTAACTCGTCGATCTATCCCCTTGCTTAAGCCACACTACGTTGGGTTCGAAACAACACAATGGGCGTATCCTTAGATAACGTCTACTTCAGAAACACACACGCCTAATCTCAAAGTTGATGCCTGAGATTACGGGTCCACGTTTGGTCCCGGTCTAGACATCAAATATGTGGCTGTATATTAATTATTGACTTCACTTTCCCTAGCTTTTAGAGTCGACACTAAGAATAAAATAGCAATTTTCTTGAAAAATCTTGAGAAATGTGATAACTGTTGCTTAAGAAATTAAATGGGAGAAATTTTCGAACTTTGCCGCCAATGAGATATCAAACCGAAGAGATTTTCGAACTTAACCGTGGTGGAGATTTCGAACTGAACCGTGAACAAATCGCGAACAATTTGCCGTAGGGGTATATGCTGTGTGCAAAAAACCTCCTATTTCGCGCGTATTTTTTGTTATCACTTTCTCTATTTGGTAAAATAACTTTATTTTTCGTAAAGGCACACATACAAAAATTGTGTTTTCCCAAAAGGACCACATAAAATTACATAACAAAAAACAATAAAACACATACATTTTACACGACATTAATTAAAATCGGTCAGCCGCAGGCCCCTTGGGTTTCGTTGCCCTATTCCGAATTTCCCTACTTTCAGCTCACTGTTCTCTCTTGTGCTTAGTTCTAGTTGAAGTGTCACATTAACACTGTATTGTGGGTTTTGGAGGAATGCATAGCTCTAGAGATATCCTCATACGTTTCTTCCACCACCTCATTGTAATGTGCTGAGGTTGGTGTGTAAACCTGAACTTCAGCGAATACCGTTCGGTGATTCTGGGTGTTTTTTTTCTTTTTTTTTATAGGATAGGGTGACAAACGAGCACACAGTCCACCTGATGGTAAGTGGTTGCTATGGCCCATAGACATCTACATCTATCCTCGATTACGAATCTAAATGCAGATGCGTTGTCACCCGTGAGGACTAAGATGGAATGCCTCGTTTCCAGTAAAAAGGGTCTCCGGCTCTCTACACTCACCATACGAAACACAGCAGCATTAAGCTGCTATTCCACGCTGGTATTCTGTGAGAGCGTGGTCCTTCCCCGGTCGAGCCGACCGATTCGTGCTACAACTATACTACTAATATAACTGCAGCATGGCTCTACCACGTATTAAAGTGTAAGGTACGCAACCATCATCAACACACTCTCAATATTTATAACGTTATTAACGAGATACTTGTGGACGATAAACCCAACACCTCCTTGGGACAGATGACCCTCCTGGTGATAGAACAAGTTGCCAGATTCGAGGATTGCCGAGTCCTCCCGCTCTCTTCAGACCTCAGAGAATCCTCTAATATCCCGGCTCAACTTGTCTATCCCTTCTTCCAGCTCCAGAATCTTCTCGTCAGTCATCAGGGTGCGTGCGTTATATGTTGCCAGGTCGGGTCGCCTTAGGTGACAGCCGAACCTCCACCGGAGATTCTTAGCACCCCCTGCCCCACCGTTACCCTGGTCACCACCGTAGACAGAAATAGCAGTACTGCCGGGGTCTGGGGGCCGTTTATTTGTGTGATTGCTCATGGGGGTTTTATTGCCATAGTTGTCATGCTTGGCGAGCGGGTTGGCAACCGCAGATTTTTATTGCTTTTTGCTGTTATCAGAAAGATACCGCTATCCATCTTGGCTCAAATTCTCTCTGTCGCCGTTTTCTTACGCGATACTAAACGGGAAATGTATATATTATAATTTTTTGTTTAGGTTACTACAAAGTTCAAAGCACGACTAAAGATGATTTAAAACGTGATTTTATGAGTATAGCCGTACTTGTTGCAAAGTTTTATGTTAATAAACGTTGATTTTGTAGGTTTTTGTCAATTATAAACAATTTTAAGATTTTTGAAAATAAGTAATAAACTATAAGAAACTAGCTTGCCAGGCAGACGTTGTTCTGGCCATTTCGACGACCCTTTGTCATGTCCTATTAAAAATCCTTAAATTTGCAAAAAAAATGTGGGTCACTCGTGGGCAAAAAAACTATCCTATCTCTCAAGTTGGACCAAACTGCACACGGTGTACACATTTGATTAAAATCGGTTGAGTAGTTTAGGAGTCCATCGCGGACAAACAACGTGACACGTAATTTGTATACCTATACTAGCTCGCCAGGCAGACGTTGTTCTGCCGTTTTCGATGACCCTCTGTCATGACCTATTAAAAATCCTTAAATTTAAAAAAAAAATTGTGGGTCACTTACTCACTTATGGGCAATAAAAAACTATCCTAACTCTCAAGTTGGACCAAACTGCACACGGTGTGCAAATTTGATTAAAATCAGTTAAGTAGTTTAGGAGTCCATCGCGGACAAACAACGTGACACCTAATTTATATATATTAAGATTAAGATTAAGATAATGAAATTTTGGTTTTGAGATTAATTGCAGATGTAATCTCTTTTTGCGTCTTGTTTCATCATCATCATCATTATTACAGAGTCCACTGCTGAACATAGGCCTCCCCAAGGCACAGGCCCCCACAAAGCACGCTCCTGAGCTACCTGCATCCATCGACTTCCTTCCCTCATGTTTTGTTTGCTTCATTAAAATTTATTATAATGCAGAGTTTTAATAAACCATAAAACTAAACAGTTTATTTATAGAAAACAATCGCAAATCTGGAAATCAATCAAGAAAGCTCGTAAATTTTGAATCTGTTAAAACTTGTAACGGGCTAATTGCACGAATTTTATAACGTAATAACTTTTTCGTCTTATTTTATGCTTTCAATCAAGTCATTAAAGGTGCTACGTATATTACCCTCTTCACCACTATTGTCGAAACTGGGTATTTATAACGTATGAAATAACATTAATACATGTCTTAAAAAAGTAAGAGTTTCAATTTATATACGTCCTACTCCTTTGCACAGACCTCCCGCTCATTTGAGAGGGTTTTAGGGCAAGGAAATGTCAGCCGCGCTGCTCCAATGCGTGTTGGCGAATTTCACACGTCTTTGAAATAGTTTTTTTCTTATGTTTGAGAAAGACGCGAGGTTTTCCTTAACGTTTTTCCTTGAAGGAGATCGAACCCAGGTTGCTCGCGTACTGTGAAATTATTTATTAAGTTTCATTGTGTTTTACATTCAGAGTTTCATTTTATTTTAATTCACCAAAAATATTCTAAATCAGCTCATTTTATTATAACAACAAACCAAACAATGAAGTTATTTACGTCTATTATCACATAATATTTTTTGACAAAGTTTCGTTTTGAAAGTCGTTATCCAAGTATTTCTAATATGGTGTAGTAGTCTCTAATACAACATTACTTCTGTATCTAATATTGTATTTTATTTGAGCCTACTTTCTAACTCATAACATAGACGTTATATTCATGAAAGGAAGGCAAACGACAAAAAGTAAATTATTGTAATCTGTATATATTTCGAGGTCATGTTCTCGCACTGAAGCATCACCGAATTTTGTTTTCTAGTCTACAGCCGCTATTACATTATGATGTTATGTAGGCATATGATTATTGATTATAGATATATGATTTATAGAAATACAAAAAAAACTATGACAGTACAGTTTGTTGGTAAATTTACAAACTGAACCGTCACATTTTTTTAATATTTCTACGTGTCTATCATAACAATGTACATACAGAATGATATATACTTAGGTCGCTGTTTTTTAAATATTAACTGATTATAATAATTAAGATATTCACACACTATTAAGCGTGTTGGCATATACAAAAATACTAGTCAATATAAAGTGTCTTTAATAACGGATGTAGTCAAAACAAGTCTATTAATTATTTCTTTGTTAAACAATAAACTTTGTGTTGGCATTTCTAATACAGAATTTCGTACAGTACACACAGACTTTCTTATACCCCATAACCTTATTCCAACAAAGCGTTTTGCTATTTTTATGTACACAGTATATACATATGTATATTTTTAAACTAAAGTAGATTTGACGTACTTGTTTACTACATTTAGCCTGTATTTTATTATCTTTATAAACATGTGACCATGACAAGACATGAATAGAAAATAATTTTCTTATTTGCCAGTAAGTAATCTTTTTCGTTCTTCACAATCATATTTTTTCGAAGAATAAAATGTGGGCATGCGTATTTATCATTATAGATTAAAATTCCACAAGATGAAATGAATGTTAATATGAATTTTGTTACTGCGAAAACAGTTTTAAACGGATAGGTAAAACTATATAAATGCTTTATTTTGATTGTTACATTTTATAAATGTTTCAAAATAGGACAATGTTTTTAATTTTCATGAATTATTTTTGTCGGTGCAAATATTTTGTAATAAAAAGTTGATTCAATTGAGTGAGGAAGTCGTGGGTTCCATAGCATAGGGTATTGTAGCTTGGGCTCTCGTCTCCCACAAGTGTACTTCTAACACCTTTTTTCTTGCTTCTTTATCGGCCTGTAAACGTTTACTGCAGGACATGGGTCTCGCCCGTTGCAGCGACGGTTTGCCTTGATCTTTGCGTTTGGAAGCGGATTGACGATCTCAATGCTGGACCAATTCGCATCTTTGACGCTACAGCCCGTCGCCGGTCTGTAACGTCTGATGTAAACGAGATGGTTATATTGCCATTTATCGGAAGTCATAAGATTTTTCTGGCATTTCCATAGTCACTTCTTACGACTTCGTTCGACCTTTGGGATTGTATTTCTGCCTGCAACGTGTGGTTGCAACGTAAGGGAATGTCTTATTTTACGCACTTGAAAATGTTGAAACAAAACAGTTTTAGTATGTGTTATTTGTGAGAGAACTCAATGGAAGTTTTTTTATATAAAGATTTCTTAAATTTACACGAGTGGTCGACATTAAATAAAATTAATTTTACAGATTCTGAACATGGACACTACTATTCCACTTGATGATAAAATTATTTAAAATAATAGAGCTCCTTTTTGCGTATCAAACTGTCTGGAAAGGTAGAATTCTCGCTGACTACAGTAGCGCATCCACAGTTGTACTCTTATTGATGGCTCTTAAAAAGTCCGACATCAATCAAAGTCTTCACTGGTCCTATGTTAGATTTTTTTAATTTACAAAATTAACAAGTTTACAGACCACCTGATAGTAAATGGCTACTACAGTTAGAACAACTAACGAACGAACGAACTACAGGCAAATTCAAACAAATTATGATACAAATGTGTTATACATAATACATAAATACTCACGCCTGTCACCCAGAGGGGTAGACAGAGACTACAGACTTCCATTTAGCACGATCCTGACATACCTCTCTCGCCTCCTCCACATCCATATACCTACGCATACATGCTCGTCGGTTAAGGGTACTCTTAATTTGGCCCATTTTTAGTATATCGCCAATTTGGTCGACATACTTCCGCCTTGCCGTGGTAGCTCAGATGGTTAACGCTCGCTGTAAATATAACAGAATGCGAGTAACCCGGGTTCGATGCCCGCCGGCACCAATGAAATTGTTAATTGTACAATTTTAAGTGCTGATTTACCAAGTGCTCGACGGTGAAGGAAAACATCGTGAGGAAACTGTTCCTATAAAGAAACCAGAAGGAACTGCATGTCTGAGGAATGAGAAAAAAATATTTCGAAGACATATGAAGTTCGCCAACCATCACAACTCTCAGAAATGAGGGGAAGCCTGTGCCCAGCAGTGGGACGTATATAGGCTGTAACTTTATTTTACTTTACTTTACTTCCGCCTAGGACGTCCCTTTCCGACTCTTCCATACACTTCTGCAACATATATTTGTTTTGTCAGTCTTTCCGCATTCATTCTTTCTACATGACCAAACCACCGAAGCATTTCTTTCTTAATCCGGGTCACCGCATCATCTTGCAAACCACACTCTTCTGCATTCTTAAATGTGTTATCACCTCTACATTCAGTTATTATTTTACTTATAACTGGGGACCTGGTAAGACATGTCGTCACTACATCTAGTGGAGTGCTTTAATTAAGCTGCTAGTTTACAAAATACCAGCGTGAAATAGTAGCATAATGTTGCTGTGTTTCTTATGGAGACTGAAGAGAATCTGAGACCCGATTTACTGTAAACAAGGTACTGTACGTATTAGTGCTGTGTGATAATAACATATTTTAACTCTTAATCGAGGATAAATGTAGGTATCTGTTGGCCACAGCATCCACTTATCGTCAAGTATGCTGTGTACTCGTTTGTCACCCATATTCAATAAACAAACCATGTAGGAATTTGTTGGATGTATGGGCTCAGGATCGTGTTTTGTGGCATTGTTTGAGGGTGAGCACGGGATTTGAAAAGAGCTGCAATAACTATAATGATGATGATGATGATGGTGTCGTATATTATGCTAGATGTAATATACATACATAAGCAATGGGGAAGTCATTAAAATTTAGAGTATTGCGGGAGCAGAAGCTTTGAAGTAGTTAAAAATATTGTAAGCTAAAACTACCACTAAACTAGACTAAAGAAACACGTCAAGAATTTCGGATAAAATACCCCTTTATTTAAGCGTTGGCTCTTGGAATTTCGACATCAGTACAAAGCCGGTATTCTATGACACCTTGCAGCTAAATTTTATAATGTGTGTTACAAACATCAGAAATATACACATAGAGAATTCTTAAAATATATTCGTTCATTGTGAACTGAAATTCTGCTTGTCTATTCTCTCTCTTGTGGATTCTATCTGCACGTAGATAACTATTTAAATCGAGCTTAATGATAATGATACTGCTTTACTTATCTTTATTACATGCTTTGGTTGCAGGTTTCGCGTTTCTATTTGAAAATAACAATTTCATTTAAATTGTAATTGAAATAGTTTTATTTACAGATTTAGTGTTTGCTTTTGGAAATAATGATTTAAAATAAAATAAATTATGATTGAAATAAAGCCGTATTTAAGTGTATTTAATCCTCCCTATGAGGAAATAGTTTTATTTACAGATTTAGTGTTTCCTTTAGGAAATAATGATTTAAAATAAAATAAATTATGATTGAAATAAAGCCGTATTTAAGTGTATTTAATCCTCCCTATGAGGAAATCTGTGTGGGAGGCCGATGTTCAGCTGTGGACTTCTGTGGACTGGACCGCTGTGGCGGATCTGAGGGCTGCGAGTTCGAATACCACACGGAACAAGTTGTATTGCCTATTGCCTATAATTGTCCAGAGTCTGGATGTTGTCCTTTGAAATTTACGTAAGTAATGCCTCCATGATACTCGAAAAGAGAAGATCCATTTAAATAGCTTACAACTCATCAAATTCTTATATTCCTATAGTATTAATTTTCAACATGTTAGAGCTAAGCTGTAGCTGTATTGTATTTTACTCCTAAGGGGATATATATATATATATATATATATATATATATATATATATATATATATATACGAGAGTGCGCCTATAGGTCCCATAGCGGTAATGCCGCAACAAACCGACTCATCAACCACGTCCAAATGTTCTACATATTCCTTACTACAGCACATCCCATTCACAGAGATCGTGATCCTCGGCGATTTTAACGCCCACCACGCCGAATGGCTCGGTTCACGTTTAACCGATCATGCATGGAGATCTGTTTATGAATTTGCCTTGGCATATTGTCTGATACAACCGGTTACTTCGCCTACGTGGATTCCAGATAAGGAGGATCATACACCTTCCCTGTTTGACCTTCTGCTGACTCTCATACGGACAGATATCAGGTCTCCGTTAACGCCCCTCTTGGCTCCTCAGATCATTGTCTAGTCCGAAGTATGGTGCCACTCACGCTGAAATCGCCGTGTTTGACACTATAGGCCGGCTGATTGGGATAGGATGCGGTCTTTCTTTGCATCCTATCCTTGGGGGAAGGTTTGCTTCTCGCAGGACGATCCCAAAGTTGTTGCTAATTCTGTCGCCGATGTGTTGGATCATGGTATGGAACTTTTTATTCCTTCCTTTGTGGTTCCCGTCGGAGGCAGATCTCAGCCATGGTTTAATCACTCCTATAAAATAGCATCTTGCTATAAGCAGGAGTGCAACCGGGCTCGGTCTGACGCATCAACGTCCTGGGTTGAAAAAACCAGCGCCCTAAAAAAGTAACTAGTTAGCCTTCCTTTTGCAATCCATGCATTCTGGTCTTTCTCCAAAGCTGTCTTCTCTACTCTCTCTGGACATCCACAAGTCGAGTGGGCCTGACGGAATCTCCCCAGTTGTGCTGAGGACGTGTGCTCCGTAAATAGCACTGGTTCAACATTGGTGCCAACATTTCTTAGGAAAACGTCACCGAGTACTGTAACAAACTTGTGTCTGAAGTCGAGTCTTTGCTGAACAAAGTTTCGGATTGGGGGCGACTAAATCTTGTCCAGTATAATCCTCAGAAGACACAAGTTTTCGCATTTACCGCGAAAAAGAACCCTTTTGCCATATCTCCTCAGTTTTAAGACACTCCCCTTGTTTCTTTAGCCAGTATCGGAATCCTCGGCGTCAACATATCGACTGACGTGAAGTTTCGTGGTCACTTGGAAGAGAAGGCCAAATTGACCTCTAAAAAGCTTGGCGTGATCAGTAGAGCGGGACAGTATTTCATGCCAGCACACCGCCTGCAACTTTACAAGGCGCAGGTTCGGCCTCACATGGGAAACTGTTCCCATCTCTACGCTGGGGCTTCCCAGTACCATCTATTTCCACTTGACCGCATCCAGCGCAGAGCGGCTCGAATCCTCGACGACCGAGAGATTTCCGATCGGCTCGATTCACTGGCGCTGCGAAGAGTTTTTGCATTCCTTTGTATTTTTTTTTCCGCATCTACCACTCTGAGTGCGAGATGAAGTGAGGTAGTGCTCAAGGGATTGTTTGGTTTAAAATTTATAAGATATTAATTATATATAATTTATATATAAACGCACATCGCGGCAAAACTAGCTATACCATCCGATTTTTCCGGAGCGATATGACTTAGGGACCTTTAAGAAAACATCTTACTCCTTTCGCACCTGCAATTCCCCTGGTGTTGCAGTAGTTCATGGGCGACAGTAGTCACTTACCATCAGGTGAGCCGTGTGCTTGTTTGATATATCTCCTATTTAAAAAATATGTAAAAGTTACATAATATAGTATGTATTTGTTATAGATATTCTTTATCATTTACCTGCAACCTCTTACATATATCGCACAGACACTGACAAAAGTGGATCCAGTTAATCTAATTCCACAATAAGCCTTTTAGCACGTCTGTATATTGACTCCAATGCTGGTGGTAGCATTTTTTAACAAAGCCGCACACCATATGTAATAGCTGCGCTTCATGCTCGATCTGACTTCTCGATTTATATGTATACGGTAAAAAGCCGCACCGTCGTAAAGCATCGCCACACATAGGTGTAGGCGGAAGGAAAGCAAGAAAGGTTTCTTTTTATAGACAAGGTAATCTTTCTTTCTTTCCTTTGGCCGAGGTTCGAAGAAATGTTAACCCAAAAATTCTGATACATCACGGAAATTATAACGCTGAATAATTTGTACATATTTTTTAATTTATTATAAGCCAGTACTTGACTACCATCCCACCTGTTGGTAAGTGGTAATGAAGCAGTAAAGTCCTCAATAAGCCTTTTAGCACGTCTGTACACTGAGTCTAACACCGGTGGTGGAATTTTGCAGCAAAGTCGCATACTATATATAATAGCTGCACTTCGTGCACGATCTTACTTCTCACTTTATATGTATACGGTAAAAAGCTGCAGTGTCGTAAAGCATCGCCACACATAGGTGTAGGCGGAAGGAAAGCAAGAAAGGTTTCTTTTTATAGACAAGGTAACCTTTCTTTCTATCCTTTAGCCGAGGTTCGAAGAAATGTTAACCCCTAAATTCTGATACATCACGGAAATTATAATGCTGAATAATTTGTATATATTTTTAAATTAATTATAAGCCAGTGCTTGACTACCATCCCACCTGGTGGTAAGTGGTAATAAAGCTCCAAATGGTAAATCGTTTTGTCTTAGAGTAAAAAATTATTATTCACTCTTTCACTCTTCCCTAGAAGTGCCTAAGATAGCAATTAGATGGAATGACAAAGCAGATTATTCCATTTATTTCCTGTACGTATTACCAAGCCCGCCGACTGCTTGGTTGTCCGATGGTAGAATGGTAATGGTCGGATAAGATTATATTCTCCCAAAATTCTATTCTGTCAATCTCTTGGAGATAACGGATATTATATAAAATAACTGGATATATATTACAAATATAAAAATATACCATTAGTGGTAGTTGCCAGTGATCATACGGAATCAATATACAATCATCTGAACTTCAACGTGAGTAGTGCTTTATTATCATTAATCTGTTCCTGAAATCGTCTATAAGAACATCTTCGTCATCCTTCATAGCAAAAAGAATTAGACGATAACAATAATTTGAAATATCTATAGTCTTTGCCTAAAAATATAATCACATACTACGTTCACATTTTAATACAATATGTCTTAATTACTGTCTTAATGCAATATAAGTGCGGTGGTCTCAAAGCGATATACGACATTAGTTCTATTATCACTGAAAAATATTTCAAACGACTTTGCCAGGCAGACGTTGTTCTGCCCTTTTCGACGACAATTTGTCGCGTCCTATGAAAAATCCTAAATTCGCAAAAAAAAATTGTATTATTCCATTTATTTCCTGTACGTATTACCAAGCCCGCCGACTGCTTGGTTGTCCGATGGTAGAATGGTAATGGTCGGATAAGATTATATTCTCCCAAAATTCTATTCTATCAATCTCTTGGAGATAACGGATATTATGTATATTATGATATATAATCTGTGGATATATATTACAAATATAAAAATATACCATTAGTGGTAGTTGCCAGTGATCATACGGAATCAATATACAATCATCTGAACTTCAACGTGAGTAGTGCTTTATTATCATTAATCTGTTCCTGAAATCGTCTATAAGAACATCTTCGTCATCCTTCATAGCAAAAAGAATTAGACGATAACAATAATTTGAAATATCTATAGTCTTTGCCTAAAAATATAGTCATATACTACGTTCACATTTTAATGCAATATGTCTTAATTACCGTCTTAATGCAATATGAGTGCGGTGGTCTCAAAGCAATATACGACATTAGTTCTATTATCACTGAAAAATATTTCAAACTAGCTTGCCAGGCAGACGTTGTTCTGCCCTTTTCGACGACAATTTGTCATGTCCTATTAAAAATCCTTAAATTCGCAAAAAAAATTGTGGGCAAAAAACTATCCTATCTCTCAAGTTGGACCAAACTGCACACGGTGTGCAAATTTGATTAAAATCGGTTAAGTAGTTCAGGAGTCCATCGCGGACGAACAACGTGACACTTAAATTATATATATTAAGATAATGTTATAAAAAAAAATTGCTAATGCTCGACTGTCTGTGTATTCGCTTAAAAATTTAAAATTACTTGACGGTTTTTGAAGCGAGTCTTATATTATTATCATTTAGACAATTTTCTGGAGAAAGCTTTCTACGTGCATGTGGCACTTTATGATAATGTCGTTAAAAAGGTAACAACACACTGGTGATTCGCACACGTGCATAGCCGGGGCAAGGCGCTAGTAGCAATAAAAATGTACTAGAATATTCGCAGTAGGACTATAAATCCCCTTTATAGCCAATAAAATTTGTCTCAAATTGGTTGGTGGTGTTTATGAGAAATCACACAGATGCCATGTGACAAATTGCTTTTGCAGACTAGTGATAGGCAACAGCGTTTGTCTGCGCAACCAGCATTTACAGCTTGCTGAGTATAACATTTACAGCATGCAGATTATAGGCAAGTCATCATCCAAGTGATGTCATGCCAGCTGGATAGTACATTCTTGGAAAGACCTTTATCTTATTGTAGAGTTAAAAAGGCTGTTATATAACAAATATTGTGAGGGCTGTTAAAAGAATCTTGTGGATATTAGCATTTAGAGAAACACATGGTATATTCCTAAGAATTAAACATTCTTTAATGAGTTTCACCCTTAAACAGTCTCAGTGTCTTATTGCCAATGTGACCTAAATTAAATTATTTACACAAGACACCGAAAATTCGATTTTTTTTAACATAACAGCATGATAAAACAAAAAACTACCACGATAAATATTGTTTCTAACAACAGATAACATAAACTTTTTGTGATTTACGGCAGTTGTGTTATGTTTACTCATTTATATCGGGATTTCAGAACTCTAATATAACTAGCTAGGAGTGGCAATTTGTCAACCTCACCAGTGCCCCTGTGGTAGCAACGTCGATGCGTTTGGGCTCCACGGACTTTCATGCAAGAAAAGTGCAGGTAGGTTTTCCCGTCACGGTTCTTTGAACAAAATCATCCGAAGGGCTCTTGTCTCCATAAATATTCCCTCGGTTTTAGAGCCTTGCGGGATATTTAGAGACGATGGCAGGAGACCTGACGGTATGACTTTGGTCCCTTGGGAGAGAGGTAAAGCCCTAGTGTGGGATGCTACTTGCGTTGACACTTTCCTCTCATCTCAAGGGTACCTCTTTTAGAGCCGGGGCGGCATCAGAGGCAGCCGAATTTAGTAAACGGCACAAATATGAGTCTTTGAGAAATGACTACATATTGTGCCATTTGCTGTAGAGACTATCGGTCCGTGGGGTCCACGTGCCATGAAGTTTCTAAAGGAACTGTATCCACGACTGGTCGTCGCTGCTGGTGATATGAATACATATATATTTACATCACTGTCGGAGCATTGGTATCCTTTTCTAGGTACCAGACGGTTTTTATGCCTAAGAATACATGTAGGTAGGTAACACACCCTTACCCATTTCTGTCGCTAAATATTGCACAGCTGTGTTACATTCTGAGTGATACAGGGTGCCCAAAACTCGATTAACTAAAGTGCTCAGATGACATTAATTTAGCGGTTATCAAATAAGCAGTAAGATCATTTGATTATTTTTAGAGTTGGCAAATACCGGTAATAATTCGAATTCTTTAAGTAGATAACAATTTTAGGGTCTGGCCTACTGGCCTCTTTTTGTGAACGAAGATCCTAATCATCGGTATCCAGTTATTTAAGTTAAGTATCTAACACTCACCGATAACGACTGCCTCGTTGGTCTTGTAGTTGTAGTAGTACGACTGCTGATAATGAAGTCCTAGGTTCAAATCCCAGGTCGGGCCAAAAATCAATTATTTATTTTTTCTTTCCAGAAATACTCAGTGGCTGCCCGAAGTCAGGAAGTTGCCGGTGTATCACCCCCGCGCCTCGGAAAACGCGTAAAGCCGTTAGTCCTGCGCCTGATTTCTCTCCGGCCGTGTCGGTTTACCGTCCCATTGGACTATGAGAATGATGGAATAGAGAGTGCACCTGTGCTTACGCATATACCTGAGCACTATAATCTTGTCCTGCCCTGATCGCTAGTCTCGGTTGAGGCAGGCCGCCGTTGCAGAAATTCGGTCTGGAGGACATTATTATTATCTAATACTACGGTCGAGTATCCAATAAGTAAGTTATATGGAAATGTGTGAATTGGTAACTTAATTGTTATGACTACTAAACATGTTTCAAATAGTTTTACTTGGAATTCACAATTTAATTTATACGTGTTAGAACCATACTGCACCTATATTATAGTTGTAGCACGGTATGACGAGAGATGATCACACTCTCACATAATCCCAGCGTGAAATAGCAGTTTACTGTTGCGGTATTTCGAATGGTAAATTTAGAGAATCGGAAATACTTTTACTTAGAACGAGGCATTCCATTCTCCTCTGGGTTTACGATGCATTTACATTTTGTTTATTGATTATTAAGAATTTATACGTCGGAAATATGAAGAATTTATACACTAATAAATATCATGTTTTTTAATCATACATTAATTTGGTTAATTTCACTTGTTTATTATATCCATTCATCCAATTCATATAAAACACACGTGCTTGAATTGGAAAGAGCTCAACGAATAATTTTAAAAGTTGCACTTTATAAATCAAAAGTTTTCTCAACAACCAGTTTATTCAGGGAAGCTAACGTGCTTACAGTACGGAAATTATATATATTGTCTTCAATTTAAAAAAAACACACTTGCACTGTGTATATACCCAATTTATTACAAACTAGAAGAGGAAATTATGAGGCTTTCATGGGTTTTAATCACTTTACGCGGAACCCTACTTATTTTTCTAAAATAAAAGTAACCTTAGATCTCCCGTCATTGCTTCTGTTCCAGCCGTTTCGGAGATTAGTCGGAATAAACAGACAGACAGTTTAAAATTGTTTTTTTTATACGTATCATATATACTTTCATAGGCGTTTAGTAAAATGCTGTTGTTTTTATATTACAAACAGGCACTTCAATTTTGTTTATTTCTATAGATTATAACACCTATTAATATATTATTGTGTTCCTGTTTCAATATTTGAGTATATTATATATACTACCTCATATCGACCCGTGGGTTTCGTAAGAGGTAATGGCGGCTGTACACGCTCGTTTCGTCGCCTCGTGTGCCTCTCGTCGCGTAAAGGCTCGACACGAGAACACCCCATGTACACACTCGTATCATTTGAACTCCGTATGCCCGCAGAGATGGACCTAGATGAAACTGTTGCTTCGTTTTGCCTTTGAGCTATTATAATTTTTACACATTTACTAAAAAGTAAAATTAATAAGCCATTGCGAAGAAGGAGATGGTGGATGGTTTCTATTTACCGTAGCAGTACCATGTACAGTGAATAGAATAGAGTACGCTCTCGTTTTAATCGCGAGACTCACGAGGCCCTTTGACTCGAGCACAAAAAGCCGACACGCTTTCGAGAGCGCACGAGGGCCACGGGACTCGACGTGACGCGACGAGGGCACCATGTACACACTCGTACTCGGCCTGTCTCGTGATGTCTCGACGAGCGTGTACAACCGGCATACGTGGCGACAGAAAGAACCAAACCTGGGGATGGGCAACAACGTCTCCTTAATATCAACATTTACTTTTTGTTAAAAGGTTTATTTTTTGACCCTTTTGAGTGAACCAAGGAATATGAAAAGTGAATGTCGTCTAAACAGTTACGTTAAAAACTTCATCCACTATTTTTCTATCCCTGAAGGTGGAATTTTTTCTCCAAGAGACCAACCCTGAAATATAACCTGTTTAATAAAAAAAGAATCACTATATAATCACTCACACACACTATGGATTCATACCATTTTGTCAGTGAGATAAAAGACCTACGTCTTACTGACAATCAAACCATGGTCAGTTTTGATGTTCAGTCTCTATTTACATGCCTACCTGTTGAAGACTGCATCTCAATTATAACTAGGAAACTAGAGGAAAATAATATGCCAGCAGAATATGCAGTATTACTCAGACATTACCTTACATCTGGCTATCTATTGTGGAAGGAAGAGTATTACAAGCAAGTAGGTGTTGCGATGGGCTCACCTGTATCTCCCATTGTCGCCGATATATTCATGGAAGACTTTGAGGAGAAAGCCCTCCTTACTGCACCTGTTACACCAAGGATCTACCTCTATCTATTTTACCATCAGACAAAGTAACTGCATTTTTAGAACATCTTAATTCCATAATTTCTAAAATTCAATTTGCTATGGAGTTAGAGGCAAATAATTCCTTACCTTTCCTAGATGTGTTAGTCATCGGAAATCCTAACAACACCATTGGTCACACTGTGTATAGGAAAAAGACCCATACAAACCGATATTTAAACGGTGAATCTCACCACCATCCTTCACAGTTAGCTATCGTGGGCAAATCTTTGTTACGAGAGCACGAGGCATCTGTGACAGTAAACACCTGGCCGCCGAGCTTCAGCATGTCAAGCAAGTTCTGCACGACAACAAGCTTCGGATCCCGCGCCTACGTCACAGTGACCGAGTGAAGCCGGTCACAGGCGAGCGTGTGCCTGCTGTACTACTATATGTCAGAGGTGTCACAGACAAGATTGGCTACATCTTGAAGCGAGCTTCTATTAGAACATTCTACAAGTCGCCGAAGAAGATTAGGTCAGTTCCTACCATCAATCAAGTTTCATATTCCTCTACAAGATGCAGGAGTGTACAAGCTTGATTGTGAATGTGGTCTCTCTTATATAGGGCAAACAAAACGATCAATTAGAATCCGCGTAAAAGAACATATAGCTAATGTGAAGCATCAACGTTCCGGGAAGTCTGCAGTTTGCGATCAATATCCTAGACGGCCCCAACCATTACATCAGATTTGATAGACCACAAATCCTCGCGAAAGAACACTGATTCCTACCAAGGATGATACGTGAGGCTATATACGGAAATTAAAAAACATCCTAATTTCAATAGAGAAGGAGGCTGGGTACTAACACCTGCTTGGGATCCTATAATCAATAAAATTAAAACTAAACCCAAGCATACCACTGCAAGACCTCAGGACACAACCGCACAATCAGTTCATTTTGCATAGATCGGACCATAAACAATAATTAAAAAAGCTGAAGGTACTCCGGGTTTAACAATGACATCGGGACGTCAGTCATCTCAGTCCCCCGTGACCATGGGTGCTGGAAAGCGCCCGAAACGTCGGGAATTAAAAATAAAAGTAATTAAAAGTAAAATAAACCCGATAAAATCCGTAAAAGTAGTTTTAATCAATGTATAGTGTTCGCGTAAATATAAGAAATCACTATATTATCATTATAATCATTAAGCCGTAGTAGCTCAGATGGTTAGCTAAAGCTTTCATAAATAAATTTAGTCCTTTTTAACGAATCAGTCGTAATAAAACTCAGAGGAACGTAGTTACTGAAAATTTCGGGAATCAAGGAAGTGACACAACATTACTATTTAAAAATGTATTTATTGCTTTTCAAAGTATTCTCCGCGAAATTTGACACATTTTTCCATACGATGGAACCAATCATTGAAGCAACCATTCCATTCGGAAGTTGGGGCTCCAAAATGGCCGTTTTGTAGGCGTCCACAGATTCTTCAGGTGATGAAAATCTCTGTCCACGCAATTTATTCTTTATTTTAGGGAAAGTATAGAAATCATTAGGGCTTAGGTCGGGGCTGTACGGCGGATGGTCTAATAATTCATGTTTTCTTGCTCTAAAAACTCTTTTGTTCTGTGTGCGGTGTGAGAACTCGCATTGTCGTGATGGAGGATGATGCGGCGGTTGCAGTTCTCTTTACGGAGATCAGAAACGACCTGTGGCAAACAAATGCTAGCATACCATTCTGCATTAAACGTTCTTCGTCCCTCAAGAGGAATAGTCGTAACATGGCCGGTTTTGGAGACAAAGGTGGCCACCCTTTTTTTTGCAACACTCCGTGAACGAACAATTTTTGTTGGCTTTAACTCATTTTCGAACACCCAAACTCGTGACTGTTTTTTGTTTCGGGTTCGTACGCATATATCCAAGATACGTCACCTGATACGATGTTGTATACATCATTTGAGGATCCTGCGTGGAATCTTTCGAGAGTTCTGACGCATCAAGTAACGCGAGCCGCTTTTTGCTCTTCACAGTGCGAATACGGTATCCATCGGGAAAACAACTTTTTTACACCTAATTGTTCATGCAAGATTATTTGTATTTGACTCATGCCAATGTCTAAAGTTGCTTGAATTTCGCGGTATGTTACATGTCGATCTTCCTCAATCAGTTTACGCACAGCATAAACGTTTTCTTGGGTGACTGCAGTTTTTGGACGACCTTGACGGGGATCATCACTGAGCTTGAGACGTCCACGTTGAAATTCAGCAAACCAGCGACAAATTTTGGTTTTGGATGGGGCTTCATCACCAAATGCAGAAATCATCCGGTCAACACACTGTTTTTGTGTTAAAACACTTCGAAAGTCATAATAAATCATCTCTCTTGAATTTTCTCGAGTCAATTCCATTTTCTCAACGACTAAACAAGTTTGACAAAACCTTGTGACAAGACCGAGAATCTTTTTTTAAATAAATAAATAGTATTCGATTTTTAAAACCAAGGAGTTTTCAATTAAAAAGATTTTAATATGACAGGAACAGTGGAAATATTCCATTCCCGATACTTAAGTGGTTGCTGTGGCCCATAGACATCTACATCTATCCTCGATTACGAATCAAAATGCAGATGCGTTGTCACCCGTGAGGACTAAGATGAAATGCCTCGTTTCCAGTAAAAAGGGTGTCCGGTTCTCTACACTCACCATACGAAACACAGCAGCATTAAGCTACTATTTTACGCTGGTATTCTGTTAGAGCGTGGTCCTTTCCCGGTCGAGTCGACCCATTCGTACTACAACTATACTACTAATATAACTGCAGCATGGCTCTACCACGTATAAAAATTTAATCAAATTCGCTGTAAAATTCACAGTAAGCGAGCAACCCAGGTTCGATCCCCGCTGACACCAATGAAATAGTTAATTGCAATTTTAAGTGCTGATTTACCACGTACTCGACGGTGAAGGAAAACATCGTGAGGAACCTGCATGTCCGAGAAATAAGAAAAAAAATTTTTTTCGAAGACGTGTGAAGTTCGCCAACACGCATTGGGGCAGTGCGGCGGACATATCCTTGCCCTAAATCCCTCTCAGAAATGAGAGCAGGCCTGTGCCCAGCAGTGGGACGGATATAGGCTGTAACTTTATATAATCATAAAACGAGCCTACAATTGACGAAGGTATTGGGAATTATATAAAAAAAGTACACACTTGTACCGTACTTCCCCTTTTAGAAGTCGGCAAATGACATAATATTATGGCATCGATGGCTTGTAGAATGTAGGTTATTTTGAATAGATAAAAAAGTAGGTAACACGACGGTGCAGATACTTTGTGACGTCACGGGAGAACTAACAATACGTCAGAAATCACGTCGCGCCACACTAGATAGGAAACTTACGCGTAATACCGTGTTTTTTTTTATCGTTCTTAATAAATTTATGCCTGAAGTAAAAAATATTACTGGTGAGGTTTTAAAAGTGTGTAGGAAATTAGAACAATCGTTTTTTTTCTTTTCTTTTCTCCAGTTGTCAACTTTACTTGTACAATGTAATTGTTCCGAATATGGATATGCGTCCTGCGCAAATCCCTTTCTCCAAGGAAAGGAAAGGACCATACAAGGTTGTAAGAATCAATGGTAAAACACCTTGACCTTACTCATAAGTAGACATCATGTGACACATAACTATGACGAAGTTAAACTAGCTCCTAGATCTGAAAAGTAGCCCTAATTATATACTCAATACTAATTTTAATTAAATTCTATTACAGTAATTCCGCGCTGGGTCAAGAGTTCATTAAGTCCTTGACGAACAGTTCTGGCATCTACTTCGACCCCTTAGGTTGCTTAGGTAGTTGATAGTAATAACTCCCAATATACTGAAATATAATTTAGTGGAATTATTTTCTACAGAAATCTGAATTTTTTTAAATTTAATAGTCTCGGTAAAAATCAGTGCTCTTTTGCTAGGATTTGTGGTTTATCAAATCTGATGTAATGGCTGAGATGATCTGGAACATGTTCACGATTTCGCGGTAAATCTGCAGTCTATAATTTTCTGATCTCGATGTGTAAAGATTGCGTCTGCTGAATGCATTTTTGCCTGCCCTTTATTTTTTAACTTTATATCCAAGCAAATGGAACATAAATAATAGCCTCTGTGCTTATGAGCACTATAACATGTCGGGCAAAGGTGATAACTTCCGACCGTTTACGAATGAATGGTTGAAATTCGGCTATACAAATGACTGTATAGTGTATACTACAGTTATTTATCGATAACATATGCGTATTATTATTTCATCATAACCTAATGTTTTTCTACATATTATATAATAACCATTAAAACATTGCTATAGCTTTCATAAAAATTCAGTTCTTTTTAACACATCAGTTATATAGTCTATACCGTTGTCTCCCAACTCCCGATTCATTTCAACGAGAAGCTCACAACGAGGTCAAATTAGGATCGACAGTGGAGAGAAATTAAAAGAAAATACGTATTGTTAAATTACTTTTTAAATTTAAAAATTACGACCTACGTAACTGAAATAAAGTAAGTGGTCGTAGTTACCGTCATCGGTCTGGGTATTATACGTCTGGCATATGTATGGCACGTATGGCAACAAGATAGTTATACAATCTATGGGAAGGCTAAGATCTTACTTTCTGACATAACCCTCAGTCGCCTCTTTCTAAACCCACGGGACGAAATGGAGTGATGTTCTCTTTTATCACTACCACTATCAAAACACTGTCATCACATTGCTCTGCTGTACATAGGCCTGCCCATGGAAAAATGTAATACACAATAGAATGGCTGTCAACCTTATTTCGTACGAGGATTGGCGTCGCCGGGACCACATATACAAGCAATTACGTCGTATTATCACTACTACAAACCCGATTCGCTGTGTTGACAGACTGAGTAAATTTACATATTTTAAACTTTCGATTAATGTTCAAGATCATCATTAAAAAAATCGTTTAAATTTTAATACATATTTGTTTGTAAATAGTGTGCAATTTAGCATTTTCTTAATAATTTGCGTGCGAAATTTGGAAACGATTGTAACGTCAAAACACATCTCGTGTTGACATTTATACGTATGAATTGACAAGTTAGTCACATTTTAGTGGCTACACGAGCTCCGCCCCCATTCTATTATGTACATATAGATTGCCACACCTGCGTATTTCATCAGACCGTCAACCCCATTTCGTGGGAGTCTCCTCACTCTGCATTCTGCGCTCTGCATTCTGCGCTTGCCAGTACGAGGCTACCACTCGAAAAACTATTTTAACCATCGTTTGTCGGTTATGGATATGATCGGCCTATTGCTAATTCAGCTTACTGATCCGCTGGGTAAGGTGAGGGATCAATTAATCACTTATCCGAATCCTAATTAAGAAGAATTAAAGGGAGGTTCATCTGCGGATTTCCTCGCTACAAATGTTATAACTTCATCTTTATACGCGGTAGAGTCACGCTGCAGCTATATTATGGTTGTAGCACGAATAGCTCGGCTCGACCGGGGAAGGAGAGCGTGGCTCACAGAATACCAGATTATAATATATTATATACCAGCTTATATATATATATATATATATATATATATATATATATATATATATATATATATATATATACAGCTATTGTTAGAGAGTGTAAAGTATTTTGATTCTTAATCGAGAATAAATGTAAATTTCTATTGGATACAGTATCCACTTACCATCAGATGGACTGTGTGCTCGCTTATCACCTTTTTTCTATGAAATAAAAAGACATGTGTCCAGTTCACACGCTCTAAAAATAAAACTCTTTAGAAAACTAAACTTTCTCCTTAAAAATAATTGCAGGGTTTGTTAAAATATATAAAAATTAAAATAAATACTGTACACTGTATTCTATCTCATTTTCTCTTCAGATTAAATTCTAAAAAATGTATCTTTGTTTCTTTTTCAACCAACTTCAATAAGATTCCACCCAGAAAAAAACATACTCAATTCGACTGTATGTTTTTTTTCTGGGTGGATCGATTTTCATGATTCTTTTTATTTAAAAACTGGTGCTTCTCGTGTGGTCTCATATAAATTTAATCAAGATCTGACCAGTAGTTTTTGAGTTATCCTTATATGCGTATAATAATGTGTATTTAATTGATTTCAAATACATTGACGATGTTCTCATTTTATTTATTTTGAATTCGGTTGTACAATTTTTTTTATTTTACTACTTGTCAGTGTCACTTCTTCCTTTCAACGATTTTAAAAACACAACAATTCTAAACAAGCTTAGGCGGCAAGCAGTGAAAGTTCAACACGCATTGATTATTCACTTTCGACTTAACGCTCTGAATAAAATCAAAGTGTGAAAAGTCAGCAAGAAAATTTGTCACAGTTTACAGAACACAGCACAACCGAGTTGACGGTGTATTGGTGGTGTAAGGATAACCCATATCTTCCCGCGTTTGTCGTTAGAGGCGATAGAGTGAAAACGAACTAGGAGTTGGGCATTAGGAAGATCCTGATAACAGCTGAATAAAAATACTCCATTTGTCAACTTATAATAACAAGGGATATATATCTGATCATACAAATAATTCCTGAAGGGGGTTAAATTTTGACGAAATTTAAATAATACTACTACTATTAAATAATACTAATACTATACCCACGGTCACGGGGGGGACTGATGGGTGCTGTAAAGCATTCGAAACGTCGGTATTAATAGTTAAATATACGCGATAAAATCCGTAAAAAAACTAGTATTATTTAAATGTGTAGTGTTCGCGTAAATATAAGAAATCATTTTGACGAAATTCTTAACGAAAATCGTCATTATTCTGAAATAGTAATTCTTGTAGGACTACACTAATGAATGTAATACTAAAGCAGCCTATCACTTAGTCTAACCTTCACAATTCAATCCATAATCAAACAAACAGAATCTATTTATTGCACATATTATTATTGCCGTAATACACAATGTTTTTGGCATCTGTAACACTTTTATTAGCCCCTGGTATATATTTCATTTTTCTTTTTAACATGTATTGAAATATGTCATACATGTGATGTTCGCTTTTAACATTATTTGTCTTATTCCCGTTTTCCTTGTCCTCAAAATTAAACTCATCGTGATTTTCTTTTTCACAATCATACCTTAGATAGGTAAGATTTCTATATTATGATTTTTTTTTATTAGCCTCTGGTATATATTTCATTTTTCTTTTTAACATGTATTGAAATATGTCATACATGTCATGTTCGCTTTTAACATTATTTGTCTTATTCCCGTTTTCCTTGTCCTCAAAATTAAACTCATCGTGATATTCGTTTTCACAATCATACCTTAGATAGGTAAGATTTCTATATTATGAATTTTTTTATTAGCCCCTGGTATATATTTCATTTTTCTTTTTAACATGTTATTGAAAACATGTCATACATGTCATGTTCGCTTTTCACATTATTTGTCTTATTTCCGTTATCCTTGTCCTTAAAATAAAACTCATCGTGATATTCGTTTTCACAATCATACCTTAGATAGGTAAGATTTCTATATTATGAATTTTTTATTGTACGCGAATACCGCGGGAAAAAACTAATAAATATTTACTTGACATGTACTCTCTCAAAATGTTGCCTATTTACGCAACAGAGTGTATTTGAAAGCTGAGACATACTTCTCGTTTCAATATAAAATCTGTTTTACTCTTGGCAGCTTGTGTAACTTTTGCAAAATAGCTATGAAGCTCTTATAAAATTAAACCGAAGCTTTTCTAGACTTACAATTAAATGTCTCGCAATGTGTGTAAGTGACATTCTAGTTTTGTATTATGTATTGACAAAGAATAACAATTAAATGAAACTGGTTAACTTATTACTTAATTGTATATATATTCAAGTTTGGAGCGGTCCAAAAAGCAGTAAAGGGTCATATTATATACTATATTTGTGAACCATTTAACATTGTTAATGAGTAGAGTATCAATTTTACTCAATAAACAAATGATTTTAATTTTGCATATTTCGTAAGAAATATCTTAACATTTTCTGAATTTTTATTTCTCTTCACAAAACTGATTACTGAAACTGATTAACTGAGTTAAAATTTTGAAGACTGACTTTAATAGTGATCTTATATTTTGCAATTATTCAAAAAAATATCAAGTTTATAAACAAAATTAACAACAAAGTAATAGGTAAGTCTCGCAAACCCACCAATCTTATTTTAATTTTACCACCCTTATTTTCCGTGTGGATAACGCTTTGTTTTATTTTAACGATCTAACCCGATGGAATGGTCAATTCACTAGTTAGTTTTTGTTTACTGTATAATTCTGCAAACTAACAATTGTCTGATATTCCATTTATCGATTAATAATCAGAAGATAGTTAAAGAAAACTTAAAGGAAATTAAACTGGGACAGCGACATTCTGAATCAGGAGTAGGAAAAGGAAATCCGCCATTGTGTGAGATTATTTTAGCGGAAATTAACGACGGCACAACTTTCAATAAGTCTAAGTTCTAAGTTTAAGTTCTAAGGTTTTATGCATAGAGCATTCGTGTTCAAATTGTATTTTTTTGGATATAAGCCGCTACGATTAAGTTCATTGTTGTCAAGAGGTGGACCGATGAATTCAAATTTATTACTTTAGGGCTCTTGAATCCCCCCCCGAACGGGTTCCCGCCTTGTGGTGGCGGGGGGGCTTAGAAGCCGTGGCTTGGTCGCCCACGGCGAAACAAAGAGGAACCCATATGGCTTGTCCGAGGTGGAGGGCCGGCCCGAGGTGGCCACTCCGAGTGGGCTTGGGAAGCCCACTTCGGATGTGTGTTGGTGGACTGCGGTGAGAGGTGTGTCCTCCCCACCTACCGCTGCAGCCGAGGTGGAGTCGCGGAGGAAGAGGAGTGTTGGTATGGCGATGCGCCACTCGCCCTATCCTCCGCGACTCAAACGGGGCCGCACCGTTGATGCGGTGGTGATGGGGCTGCGGGGGGAGAGGATTGTCGGTATTGCGAGGCGCCGCTCTCCCTATCCTCCGCAGCCGAATCTTGGTTGGCGGCGGAGCTATAGACCAGATCCGCCACTGGGGTCGGGAAGGCTAGTACTTCTAAGTGCTCGTTTTTCCTGGCCCCATGGCCTTCGCGCATCGGACGCGGGGGCGTCTGTTGCGCAGATGTAATTGGAGGCCGTGGAGGAAGGCGTGCCATGTGTTCTGGTGCGCCTTACTTGGAAAGGAGAACGGGGAGGAATATTCCTCTCCCGATGAGGTGCTGCCATGGGGCGGCAGTTGCTGGTGGGGCCGCAGATGTGTGCGAAAGCGTTCCCGTAGCCCTGCCAATATGCGACGAAGGTGGAACACCATGGGGTTTTAGTCGGTGCGAGTCTGACATAACCCGTCCTTGCCCCCGCGAGGCGGGTATGCGTAGGCATTTCCCCATGTTAAAAAAAAAGGACTCTTGAATACCATATATATATATATATATATATATATATATATATATATATATATATATATATATATATATACCGCCGAGGCGTAAAAATTCACGTCTCTATACCATCCCTTGGATATCGTAAGAGGCAACGGAGGGAAATAAAGTGTTAAGAGACACGAAGAGCTCGAAAGGGTAGGACTGAGCTCTAACAGAAAACCAGCGTAAAATAGCAGCTTAATGCTACCATGTTTTGTATGAAAAGTGTAGAGAACCGGAGACATTTTTACTGGGCATTCTTAGTCCTCAGGTTTTTTATTTTTTTTATAAAAGGAATATTAACAATGCTATAAACTATACGAATATTCCCCTTAACCACTCGTGGTAAGCTTAAATTGCTTGTCTTACTCGGTAGAAATTGCTAAATTGTGTTTTGTTTTGGTTCACGCAGTTCACGTAGTCGAATGGTGGATTCGAACCCACGACCTTTTTGAGTTCGCGGTCCGCGCCCTGCCATTAGGCTACTGTCCCTTAAACTCGGTCTCTGTCGGGTTAACAACGCATCTACAGTTTGATTCTTAATTCAGGATCAAATGTAGATATCTATGGGTTTCAGCATCTACTTATCACGTGAACTTAGTAAGCTGTGTGAAGAAATGCAGCAGGAGATGGGCAGCAGCATCTTCCTGATAACAGCTCAAAACAATAAAAAATGAGGTTACCAACCCGCCTATGTCGTCGTAAAATGTCGCAACTATGGCAGAAATCTTTGGTGGAAGTCCCATGTTTAGACTTTTGATAGGCTGTGACAATAAGCTAGGTTGTCTTTTTAGACATTGTATAGCCAAGCTATGTAACTAAAAAACGAATAGCTCGGCTCGACCGAGAAAAACCACGCTCTCACACATAAATACCAGCGTTAAATAGCAGCTGATGCGTTTCGTATGATATGTGTAGAGAACCGGAGACGTTTTTTACTGGAAACAAGGCAGTTAACCTCAGGGGTGACAACACTAGAAGTGCTGTCACCCATTTTGATTCTTAATCAAGGATAGAACACCAATCGATGAATCGGCATTCACCTACCATCAGATAGACTGTATCCTCGTTTTTCACCAATATTCTTTAAACAATTTATATGTCCCACAGCTGAGTACAATCTTCCTTCCATCTTCTCTCTCTCATCAATCTATCTTCCACTCATTTTTACAGGGTCTTAGGGCAAGGAAGAGTCCGCTGCGTTGCCTAATTATTGTGTTCAAAAATGTTTTTAATATCTCAGACATGCGGGTTTCCTCACGATGTATTCCTCAACCACTGTGCACGTGGTGAATCGGTATTTAAAATTAACTACACTACTGTACTGTACTACTGTAACTACTGTATTATTTGTGTGGCCTGAAAAAAGTTATTTTCAATGAGTATTATTTAAAAGCCATATTGAATCCGTGTGGTGGCGGTTAAGAATATCCACTACCCCATATCTTCCCGTGGGTGTCGTAAAAGGCGACAGAGGGAGACAGGCAGGAGATGGGCAGCAGCATCTTCCTGATAACAGCACCTGTACGACAAAAAAAACTGCGGTTGCCAACCCGCTCGCCAAGCGTGGCAACTATGGCAATATACCCCCCATGAACAATTACACAAATAGACGGCCCCCAGTCCCCGGCGGCCCCGCTATTCCTGGCTACGGTGGCGACCATGGTAACGGCGGGGCAGGGGGTGCTAAGAATCTCCGGTGGAGGTTCGGTTGCCACCTACGACGACTCGACCTGGCAACATTTAACGCACGCACATTGAGGACTGACGAAAAGATCCTGGAGCTGGAAGAAGAGATAGACAAGTTGCGCTGGAGTATTATAGGATTATCCGAGGTCCGAAGAGAGGGGGAGGACACGGTGATTCTCGAATCCGGCAACTTGTTCTATCACCGGGAGGGCGACCATCTGTCCCAAGGAGGTGTCGGATTTATCGTCCACAAGTCTCTCGTCAACAACGTTGTAAAGATTGGGAGTGTGTCGACGAGGGTCGCGTACCTGATACTCAGAATCACCAAACGGTATTCGCTGAAGGTCATACAGGTTTACGCACCAACCTCGGCACATTCCGATGAGGAGGTGGAGGAAATGTATGAGGATATTTCCAAAGCCATGCATTCCTCCAAAACCCACTACACGGTGTTGATGGGAGACTTCAACGCAAAACTAGGCACAAGAGAAAGCGGTGAGCTGAAGTTAGGGAAATTTGGAGTAGGGCAACGGAACCGAAGGGGCCAGCAGCTGGCCGACTTTATGGAGAAAGAGGGACTCTTTATGATGAACTCTTTCTTCCAGAAGCGGCCCCACAGGAAATGGACCTGGTCGAGCCCCGACGGTTCGACAAAAAACGAGATTGACTTCATTATGACGACCAGACGCCAACTGTTCAGTGATGTCTCAGTGATCGCAAGGGTGAAAACTGGCAGCGATCACCGAATGGTTAGAGGCACACTGAACCTAAACGTTAAGTTGGAGAGGTCTCGTCTAATGAAGTCAACGCTCCGTCCCCCCTCGTGCTCTAATCCAAAATCCCGAAAACTTTCAGCTCGAGTTACACAACCGCTTTCAGTGCCTACAAGATTGCAATGCAGTGGACGATATGAACGACAAGCTCGTGGAAACTGTCCATGCGGTCGGAGCTAAGTTCTGCAAGACCCGCCGCAGAAGAACACAAAAACTCTCCGATGACACTCTTAATCTCATGGTTAGACGGGAGATGAGGCTGCAATCGTCAACAGATTTGACAGCATACAGGCAACTGAACAGACAGATCTCCAAATGCATGCGGCGAGACTTACGCAACTTTAATACTGCTCGTATTAAAGAAGCGATCGAGGGGAACCAGGGCTCCAAAGTCTTTGCCAGAGATCTGTCTGCCCGTAAGAGCCAACTGTCAAGGCTGAAGACTGAGTGCGGCAGCATCGTTTCCGGGACACCTGAGATTTTGAGTGAGATTGAGAGGTTCTATGGGCAGCTGTACACATCATCGTTGGAGCCACACGCAAGTGTGAGTAACGATCCAAGAGCAAGACTTATCCGCCACTATTCCGATGATATCCCGGACGTCAGTCTAAGCGAGATTAGAATGGCTCTCCAGCACCTTAAAAACGGCAGGGCCCCAGGCGAGGATGGAATTACAGCGGAGCTTCTGAAAGCGGGTGGAACACCGGTACTTGAAGTCCTTCAGAAGCTCTTCAATTCCGTCCTCCATGGTGGCACTACTCCAGAGGCGTGGAGCAGAAGTGCGGTGGTCTTGTTCTTTAAGAAAGGCGACAACGCTCTCTTGAAGAACTACAGACCGATTTCCCTTCTGAGCCGCGTCTACGTGCTGTTTTCGAGAGTCATTACGAATCGTCTCGCACGCAGACTCGACGACTTCCAGCCTCCCGAACAAGCCGGTTTCCGAAAAGGCTTCAGTACCATAGACCACATACATACCCTGCGGCAGATTGTACAGAAGACTGAAGAGTACAATTTGCCACTTTACCTGGCGTATGTGGACTATGAGAAAGCCTTTGATTCCATCGAAATTTGGGCGGTGCTGCAGTCCCTTCAGCGGTGCCAAGTTGACTGTCGGTATATCGAAGTGCTGAAGTGTTTGTACAGTAGGGCTACGATGGCCATCCGAGTACAGAACCAGAGCTCGAAACCTATCCAACTGCAGAGAGGTGTAAGACAGGGTGACGTTATATCCCCGAAACTCTTCACCGCTGCTTTGGAAGACGTTTTCAAGCTACTGGACTGGAAAGGATACGGTATTGACATCAATGGCGAGTACATCACTCACCTTCGATTTGCCGTCGATATAGTCCTTATGGCGGAATCGCTGGAGGACCTAAGCACTATGCTCAATGACCTCAATAGTGCCTCGGATAGGTCTTAAGATGAACATGGACAAAACAAAGATCATGTTTAATGTCCATGTCACACCTGTGCCGGTAATTGTTGGGAGCACTATGCTCGAAGTTGTTGACGAGTACGTTTACCTGGGACAAATAGTCCGACTAGGTAAGTCCAACTTCGACCGAGAGGTCAATCGACGGATTCAACTCGGCTGGGCAGCGTTCGGGAAATTACGACACATCTTCTCGTCAGGTATACCTCAATCTCTGAAAACTAAAGTGTACAACCAGTGCGTGTTGCCAGTGATGACTTACGGATCAGAGACGTGGTCCTTCACTGCTGGCCGTATGAGGACGCTCAAGGTCGCTCAGCGAGCTATGGAGAGGGCTATGCTCGGAGTTTCTCTGCGTGATAGACTCAGAAATGAGGATATCCGCAGTAAAACCAGAGTGACCGACATAGCCCAACGGATTAGTAAGCTGAAGTGGCAATGGGCCGGCCATATAGCTCGAAGAACCGATAACCGATGGGGAAGAAAGGTTCTCGAGTGGCAGCCTCGTACCGGTAGGCGTAGTGTAGGGCGACCCCCCACTAGATGGAGTGACGACCTGGTAAGATATGCAGGAAATCGATGGATGCAGGTGGCTCAGGACCGTGCTTTGTGGCATTACTTGGGGGAGGCCTATGTTCAGCAGTGGACTTGTGAAGGGCTGTGATGATGATGATGATGATGATATTGAATAAAAATGTTTCTGTTTTTGTTTTTGTTTTTATTTCTGTAAGCTGCTTTTTTACGCTGGTATTCTGTAAGAGCGTGGTCCTTCCCCAGTCGAGTCATTCGTGCTACAACGAATGATTTGAATCCGTTTTGCATTTTACTCGAAGCTACTTGGAGTTCGAACATAGTCCCGCATATCAATGGGCTCAAGTGGTATTGGGCCGGCCATATACCTTGAAGAATCAACAAACGATGGGGAAAAAGTTCTTGAGTAACAGCCTCATTAGTATGATGATAGTTCAGTATGATGTAAAAAGCCGTTACCGTTATAGCCTATTAAAGTCTACTACTGAATACAGGCCTCTCCCATGGATTGCATCATAGGGGAAATATTTGCCACGCTTGGCAAGCGGGTTGGCAACTGTAGTTTATTATTTTTTGCGGTTGTTAAGAATACGCTGCTGCTCATCTCTTGATTTGTTTCCCTCTGTCGCCTTTTACGACACCCAAAAGATGATGGTATTAGATATTCTTACACCGCACCGCCACTACGTGGTACCAAAGGCTAAGAGCTCGCCGTAAATTTCTCAGAACGGCAAAAACCTATGTTCGATCCACACCGGATTACAGAAGAGGGGGAAATATGACAACCGATGGCCATAAATAACTATGTGTAGTTATTTACGGCCATCGGTTGTCATATTTCCCCCTTCTTAATGTTTTGAAAAAGTACTGGTGTGCCAGTACTTTTTAAAAATAAGTAAGTTCGTTTCTCATTTCTACAGCAGATTCCACAAAGAAGTTATGCGAGAAAGAAAGTATTAATTTAAAATTAAGTGCTAATTTACTAATCGCTCTGTGGTAAAGAAATAGTGTGAGAAACTTTGCTTGTCTCAAATATTTCGGGGACGTGTTGTAATTTTTCCTCCACAACTTTTTCAGAAATGAGAGAAGGCCTATTGTCAAGACTAACAGCCTAACATTTTCTATTTATTTCTCCTACGAGCAACTTTCTGGGATGTTTATCACCAGATGTAAAATATCTATACCGGCAACGAGCACCAGCTGCAAAGATCTGAAACGTCTGGTACTAGGTCACCAGTTGGTCTGCCTTGAACGTGAATATAATTATCTAAAACTATATATCAATACATATTTAAACGTAAATATATTATTACATAAATATATATATATATATAATACATTATAAATTTAAACTGAGAACCATGTATATATACTTTAATGATGATTTTAATATACTGCGTAGATAAACATTAAAAATTAATAAACAAAAATACAGTCCACTTGAGTTATTCACGCACCCGATAGTTTGGGGCCATTGCTCCCGGAAGTCGAACTCTAGACCCGTGTGGCCCAACCATTTTGTGGTTCCTTCGCTCCGAATACGAAGGGGCAACCTAGTCACCCCCACCATATAGTGACCATCCGTTTCCAGATTCGAACCCAGGGACCCTATCGCTCTACCAACTATATTCCACTTATACGATAATATGAGATCGATTACTTAAAAATTATTTTAAAATGGTACTTTAAAAAATCCTTCTACGAGTTCTAGGAGTGTATAAGATTCATTGTGAATGCTTGCAGAAAATAGATTTTTAATGCCCTTGTATGTCTTTATTACTGTTGCGCGCCTAAGTTGACGTCATGTACCCGGAACTAGCGCCACCTAGTGTCGGGGACGAGAGCGAGGGGAGCTTTCCAGAAAATGACATCACTAATCTTTCAACCGACATCGCCATCTAGTATCGAAACGAAGAACTAAGCTTCTAGAAGCCCGACACTCGAACTTTCGACGTCTAGTCGATTGGCGCGCGTATTTACTAGAATATTCTGGATGTATCGTTGATAATGTGTATTTAAAGGCGCTGCAAGATGCGATCGGAGAAGTATTGAATTCGGCGAGACAAGCGAAGCTTCGGAGCGGAATAAAGTGAATCAGCGTGATTGATTATTAGTGTTTTAACTTTAATTAGTGTAAAGTGAATTAAAGTGTTAATTTTGGTAATTCAATCGGCAGTTTTTAATCGTCACGAACCTCAAGCTCGTAACAATTGTTTTCAGAAGTGGGATAATATCATGCCGATTACCTTACCTAAGGAGGAAACGGAGGGTGTCTGTAACTGAAGTCAACGCCAGCAGGAGACGGACCAAAGAAGATTTGGTGGTGCAACGCCGCAGACGTCGGAGGGCCAGCCGCCGGCTACGGGCCCGTCAGTAGCTCCTACATCTGCAGCACCTGACTTAGGTGCTCTGATGGTGATGCTGCAGGAGCAGGCTCGCCGACAGGAGGAGCAGGCCCGTTGGTTGAAAGAGCAGCAGGAGGAACAGGCTCGCCGACAGGAAGAACAGGCTCGCCGACAGGAGCAACAGGCTCGCTGACAGGAGGAACTGGTCCGTCAGTTGAAAGAGCAGCAGGAGGAACAGACCCGCCGACAGGAAGAGCAGATGCTCCTCGTGAAAGACATTCACGCTAACTTCGGGAAAGAAATAAGGGAGATAAAGAATAGGGTTGCTCAATGTGACAACCGCCTGTCGGAAGCTGAAACTCAAATCAAGGAAGCTAAAACCCAAATCAACCAAGTGAACAATCGGGTTGATTACGTGATGGCTGACGTGAAGAAAACGTTGGACGACCTTAAACTGGGGGACGGAATTACAGCTCCCGTAGTAGCCACAACACCTTCGCTACGTGGGTTCAAGGTGCCACCGTTCGACGGAACTTCTTCCTGGTCGGCCTACAAAATCCAGTTCGAGGCCGTCATGGAGGCGAACGGCTGGAATAAAAGCCAAGCCATTACTGCACTCACCCTAGGCCTGCGCGACCAAGCCTTAACTGTGTTGGAAGCTCTCGGTAAGAAAGTGACCTACAAGCAGCTCCTTGAGGCTTTGGAGGCGAGATATGGCGACTCTCACCTGGAACACGTCTTTCACGCGCAGCTTAAAGATCGCGTGCAACGCAGCAACGAAAACCTGCAGCAGTGGGCCCTTGAGGTGAAGAAGATGGTTCGAAAAGCATACCAGTCTGTACCTGCGCTCATTGAGGGGAACCTGGTTCAGACATTCGTCGACGGCATCCGCGACCTTGAAGTCAGAGCTGCTGTGAGGCTCGGGCACCACGAGACGCTTAAGGGCGCCTTAGCCCATGCACTAGAGGTGGAAGCCGTGCGGCAGGATCATCGTTCCCATCGCGTCAGGGAGGTTGCAGCAGCTACAGTTTGCGACCGCAAAAAGGGATTCAGCCCTAGGTGCTATGGCTGTGGGGAAAAGGGCCATCTTCGATCCAGCTGCCCTAAGCTAACTGTAGAAAGGGAAGTTGATCGATCTCGAGAGGGTAGTGCAGCTAACGGCACCGCCTGGCGGTGGCAGGATCGTCATTCCCCTCGCACTAGGGAGGTTGCAGCAGTTACGGTTCGCGACCATAATAAAGGATACAGCCCTAGGTGCTATGGCTGTGGGGAAAGGGGCCATCTTCGATCCAGCTGCCCTAAGCGAACCCTAGAAAGGGAAGGTGAACGATCTCAGAAGAGAAGTGCGGCTAACATCACCGCCCAGCAGCAGCCGGTATACGAGTTTACTATCAGGCATCGCAGCGGGAAATCTCATGGCAACGCAGATGCATTGTCAGGAAGACCTTGTCCTGAAGATTGGAAACATTGTACTAGGCAAGAGAGTAAGGAAGTGGTATCCGTGAGGATGCTCAGGACAGACCACCTCAGCAACGAGTGGAAGGACAGCCTACGACATGCACAGCAGGAAGATCCGGACATCAAGCCGATTCTGGAATGGATGAAGGCCCGTGCTACCAAGCCTAAGTGGAGTGACGTCTCAGCGATGAGTTCAACCACGAAAAGCTATTGGGCCCAATGGGACAGCTTGCTGATTCAGGATGGAGTCCTGTGCCGTAAATGGGACAATGGTCGAGGAGACAGCTGTCGTTTGCAAATGGTTGTCCCTAAAGCTAAAGTGCCGAATGTTCTACAGCTGCGCCATAATGGTCGTTCAAGAGTGCATCTGGGAGTTAAATGAACTCCGAGAACAGTTTTACTGGGTCCATTATCGTGACGATGTCGAGGATTGGTGTCGTACATGTACAAGTTGTGCGGCTGTGAGGGGACCTCAGACACGTAGTAGAGGAGCATCGAAATTGTACAATGTTGGTGCACCATGGGATAGGACAGCCCTTGACATTGCGGAGCCGTTACAGAAAGGCGCAAGAGGGACTCCTAAGATCGTCTATGTGGATAGCCTGGCACGTTATTATGGGGCCGATAATGCTCGGGACGAGCATGTCTTAGGAGGGGGCAGTGTTGCGCGCCTAAGTTGACGTCATGTACCCGGAACTAGCACCATCTAGTGTCGGGGACGAGAGCGAGGGGAGCTTTCCAGAAAATGACATCACTAATCTTTCAACCGACAGCGCCATCTAGTATCGAAACGAAGAACTAAGCTTCTAGAAGCCCGACACTCAAACTTTCGACGCCTAGTCGATTGGCGCGCGTATTTACTAGAATATTCTGGATGTTTCGTTGATAATGTGTATTTAAAGGCGCTGCAAGATGCGATCGGGGAAGTATTATATAAGTATTGAATTCGGCGAGACAAGCGAAGCTTCGGAGCGGAATAAAGTGAATCAGTGTGATTAATTATTGGTGTTTTAACTTTAATTAGTGTAAAGTGAATTATAGTGTTAATTTTGGTAATTCAGTCGGCAGTTTTAATCGTCAAGAACCTCAAGCTCGTAACATTACTATAGGGTTGAAATCGTGAAAACAGAAAAAACTTGTGAACGGCTGTTGACTAGTAGTTATCAAACATCGCTTGATGCCACAAAATATCACACCAAATTTTATCTCAGAGTACACTTAATCTTGTATTACCTACAAATAGCAAAAGAAGTTCTTAGACATATTACATGTTGATTCACAGCATACATTATCAGCTAAAGGGATCTTTATCATAATTTACTACAATCACATCTGTTTGTACGTGGTGATATTGCCGTAGATGGCAGATCGCACTGTCTTATCGCCCAATAAAAGGCTATCCACTCTTACCTCAAAGACACGTTATCGATGGCAAGCAATTCCAGTCTATTGCTGTATGCAATGGTGATATTACTCTAAGCTCACTGGCATATACGTCATGACGGACATCGACATTTTCTGAGTGGTAGTCCCATTTGGACTATTTCCCATAAAACAAGTTTTTAGGTTAGTGAAACAGGCGTCAACATACTTCGTCTCGCGCTCTGCATCAGTGATCAACCAATTATTGACCTTCTATTCCATACCACTCCACGTTGGGTTCGGGAACAATGAGCAAGACGTTCAATTTAGAACCATGCCCTCTCTCAAAAGAAAGGTTGATGACTGACGATTGGTCTTTTAGGAACGGTCCCGGTCCTGACGTCAAACATATATCTAATGAACTCTATTTCCCCTTACTTCCCTATTATTAGTTTCACATAAAGCGTAATAAAGACGTATTAAAAAAATAATTAAAACATTAACATTACATAAAGAATTAATAAAATATTAAACAAAATATCACAATTTTACAAGGAATTTCTTAGAGTCATTAACTCATTGATCATAAATATCGAATATAAACCTTATTAATACAATTTCTATCATTAGTCTTAAGTACTTTACACAATACAACAATTTTATTCGCAAATTGAATCTTTTAATTACAAATGTCTTTAATTTTCTTATACAATTCTTCAATTTTTCAATTCAAAATTACGTAATAAAATACTACACTTTTAACATAATTCTTATCTTATTGTTTTATGAAACCTTTCTAAAAAATTTATTACTTACATACATTTTCACATTTTACATGACAACAGATATCACTTTACGAGTAATCAATCAAATTTTATATTTTAATACTATTTATCAATAATGCTAGTTACACGTACGAGTTGAAAAACTTATTTCTATACGGCTCTCAAGGACCTATAGGAGGCTGTTGCCACCCCTTTCTAATATTTATATCTATCCTTGTCTAATGTATATACTGTTTCATTCTTGCATATAGCTGTCCTTATCTAACTTATTATTGTTATCTATTATCAGTCACATATCCTTTAATTATGCAAATAATTAAATATTTAATAATTATTTAATTGTAAGTATTACATAGCCGATTGGTATGTAATGCATGACTCTAAGGTAATACAAAATATCTTTATCTTGCAGAAATTAGCATCTTATAAAAAGGAATATAAATTTGACATTAATTTTAGAAAACAATGAATGATTTAAAGAGAAGTTATCTCGCGTCGCCAACCGTTAGCTATTCGCTTATTTTATTTATTTTGTACCAATATGAATTTTTATTATCATATTTTAAATAAACTAAAACTAAAAACATACAGTTCTACTCTCCCAGGAATGCTGGCTGTGTTTCCTCGCTGAATGGCTATAATTAGCCTTTGAGTGAGGAAAGAACAGGCCCTCTTGTCACCGGCAGCGATAACAAGTCGCGGATACAGTTCCTTTAGGAAATCTACCGTACGTACACCTTACCCCGCACCGATAATCTCTACAGCAAATGACACAAATGTGTAGTCAGTCATCTTTGAGAGAGACTATATTAGCGCCACTTTCTTAATTTAGCTGCTTCTGGTGCCACCCTGGTGCTAAACGGGGTACCCCTGAGATGAGAGGCTGCCAAAGTGTCTACGCACGTAGCATCCCACACTAGGACGAAAGTCATCCGTCGGGTCTCCTGCCATTTTCACTAAATATTCCACAAGGCTCTAAAAGCGAGAGAACATTTATAGAGACAAGAGCTTTTCGGATAACATCGTTCAGATGACCGTGGCGGGACAACCTACCAGCATTTTTCTTACATGAAAGACCGTGAAGTCCAAACTCGAAGTCCAGTTCGATTGCTACGGCTATGCGCAAGCTTTCCCCTGCAAGTAATGCGCCAAGAGGTACTTGATAGCGCAATCAGTCGGCGCCGTTCCAAGAGGTGTGAGCGCCATGCCTCGGCAAAATTGAGCGTGCAAAAGTATGTTTGTGCATATGGTTGAACCATGAAATAATGTCGGGCCTGGGCGAGATGCCAATAAAAAACTAATAATTGACGCTCGTAAAATGAATGATGGCACAACGAGAAACGCGCATAGGACCGCCTTGGCAACCCTGCAACGCGACGGCATGTGTGCTGCCAACCGAGCGCGAGGATCGCATCATCCCCACCAGACGTCTTGGTGTCGCTAGGGTTCTCCCAGACACAGCCCTGGGGGTACGCCGCATGCGTTGGACGAAGAAAATAAATTTAAACGCATTGCGGGCGTATCGGATCCTGCTCACTATGAAAATTATTAAACGAATCTTCTGAACACTCAGTATGAACGGAATAACTCACTATTTTTATTGGTCAACCTCCAATGAAATACTTTCGCAAGAAAGATTAGGTCTACTTTATTATTTAAAATGATGTTACATATACACATCAAAAAAGTTTGCGTAAAATCGATATCCTTTGGTTACGGTGGACTATATTATAATTTCTTCATCTTTTTCGATTTGTTACTTATTAGAATTAGAATATAAAGCAATAAAAAAATTAATTAACTTTCCGTATAAAAAGCAATTCAATCCAAGCTTATGCGCATTCTCTGGTACGCCGGCCATTTTTTAATATAGGTATTGTAAGATTTTTAGAAAAATAACAATACCTACGTGTTATATGCATAATGTTTCTTTATTTATTTTATGTGTTATCTATTTTAAAGATATAATTAATAAACATATTATTGTTAATTATTGTTATATTTGAAAATTAATCTTAGATAGAGTGCAAAAATGAAAAATCAAAAGCTCTAACATAAACGTAGTACATATATAAAATCATCGTGGTTTGTAATTGTGTGATATTTTTTGAAGCAAGTGTAATAACAAAGAGATACACAGTAAAAATAGTTTCTTTTCGCCACGTTTCCCAGTTTCTTTCTTTGATATGTCAGCACAATTTTTGCACACTCTTGCCACTTTTTCTTTTTTTTTTCGGTGTTCGGCGTAGCGAGCAATGGTGCCGCACGGATTTAAAATATTTTTTCGTGGAAAGTTGTGATTGAAAAAACGCCAAGAGGATTATCCGAAATTTTAAAAGATAGAATTGTAACTTTGAGCGAAGAAGGATATTCCACGAGAGAAATAGCATGCAAAGTTGCTGTATCCCAATCCTGTGTCGTCGCCACGTTGCAGAGGTACCACGGCATGGATAATTTAGCTGACCGACCCCGCAGTGCTCGCCCAATTTTTCTTACTGCTGCTCAGAAGCGCTATATCTGATTGCTGGCAGCCCGTGACCCAATAATCAATGCCACTACAATAAAAACAGGAGTGCAGGCTGCCTCTGGAGTTGACGTTTGTACCGGGACCATTCGGAACTGCTTACACCAGACTGGACTACGAGCACGGAGATCTTGGCGAGCACTTTAAAATTCACGGCAACGTCAGCGACGGAGATTGCAGTGGGCTAGACTACGACAAAATTAAGAAGATGGGGAGGAAAACATTTGGCAGAACTGTCTCTTCATTCATTCAGATTCATTCTCATTCAGATAACCGTCGTATCCGTATCTAGAGAAGACCTGAAGACACTGAAAGGCAAAGAACTGCCACTGGAACCGTTCAGCAAGGCCGGAAATCGGTGTCCTTTTGGATTGGAACTAGAACGCCTTTGATCCCGTATCGAGGCTCTATATAGGCATATAGGTACAAAACAGTCGCTATTGATGGAATTTTCAGATCATTTCGAGTAAACCACGGGCACTTCATGCCGGTCGATGATAAAATCCGCTTATTGAGTCAATGCTGCTCTCCGAGAATATGTCATCACAATGTGAGTAGAGTAGCTTGAGTCTAGGCTGTTGTATGTAAAAATGAATTTAGAATTTTTTTGATTATTATCAATTTCTTTTAAAATATCCGAACATTACAGACTGGTCTAGAGCGGAGAAAGTATATAAATAGATTAAATTTGATTCATTAATAAAATAAAGTACCGATTACTTCCAATTAGCAGACCTCAATTATTTCTTAGTAACAAGATTTAATTAAAAATTGAGGGTAATGGAATAAATGACCTTCACGTTAAATATTAGAAGCAAATCTTGGGAAAACTTAATTCTTTTTTGTGATTAATTATATTTTAGTACAAATTATATTTTTAATTTTGCCAATCAACCTTGGCATTTAGAGAATTTTTTCCTCTTTATACCCTAATAAAATTATATAAAATACAAGTTCAGTCTACCAACGAGCATTGAAGCTATGATTATAAAATTAATAGATCTGGATGTCTTTTTAATCATTTAATCAATTTTAATAAATCAGTCTTCGTCACTTATTCAGTCTAATGCCGAAATATTAGCTCGCTAGTTCCCTATATAGTTACAATAACATTGGATATATAAGTACTTTTTTATTTGTGTGATTAATTATGTGAATATAATTACTTGTAAAATATTTATTGTTAGTAAAGAAGTTAATTTTATAATTCTTAAACGTTAGGAATTAAAAATGAGTCTTAACTATTTTTATACAGGAAATGCATTATGTAGATGATAAAAGAACATCCCAATGATAATTAATCGTTTAGAAACTTGTAATAAAAAGAAATATTTATACTTATATAATAGCATTGAAGTAATATATGTACTTACGTACTAGAACAGCTATCTCAAACAAAAAATGTGCGCTACTCTGTGTTCGCGCGGTTGGTTTTTTTTATCATAGAATAAACATAGGTAAAATGATCCGTAGGTTACATTGTTAAATAGGTAAATTATATCGAGAACAATATTTGAGTTTTGTCTTTTATTTTGTATATTATATTTGCTTATTTAATATAATATTACATAATATTATATCACAATTACATTTTAATGATATTTTTATCTGAACATTTTAAAAGGTATCTACGTCAAATATAAAAAAAACGTACTAAAGTATGTATTTAACAAAACTTATTAACATAAAATTTAAATAACAAATATATTTATTTAAATTAGAATCAGGTAAATAATCGTTCATAAATGCTGGGCACGCGAGAATTAAAAATGGACGAATTTATTCCACTATGACTTTGAAGTGGAAACCTAAAAATAAAATAAAAGAATAATAAGCAGATTTAAACATGAAAAATTTAGCTTAATTATAATAACTTATATATGTTTCTACAAAAAAAAATGTGTGTATAATAATATATTCGTCCTAAACTTGAGTACCCACAGTAATGTCGCATCTGAACAAATTAATTTCATAATCTATATTCAATGATACGAGATGGCGTCTTAGCAATAATTTGTTTTATTATTAATTTATAATACTTTTTTATTGAATAAGTATCTTATTAACCGATGAAAAGTAATTCCTTGGTTTTTACTGACATTTCTTGAATTATTTGTGCAATATCTAAGTACACAAGACGGCATATTTTTATCAAGAGATTTTTTTTAAATCAACACAACACATGACACCTCTACAAGCGCCTAGCGAGTGACTGATTAAAGTGCAGTGCATGCACCGCAGTTGAGTGGAACAGAGTAGCTGAATGCAGTGTCGCCTCTAGTACGTAGTACATAATAGCTCAATGCAATCACAAAGTTTTGACAGCTGTCATACATATTGCGCTAAGCATGCCAACAAAAAACTGAAACGCACAATATTCGATTCTTAAAAAAATCGGTATAGATTAATTATTTAGAGTTGGTAATCATTTACAGTTTAGTTTCAATAATACCAAAATAAATTAAAAACGAATAATTTAAAACAAAAAATTTATCAGTTTCTTCGTATTTGTTGTTACTGCTTATTTCTAAAGGCAAAGTTATAAAAATTTATGATTGAAACTAGATTAAAAATAAATTTATTAAATCACTTTCAGTACAACTAGTTGTACTCAACTAGTGAGCTGTCACTGTTTAGATTAATTATTATTTGATTTTGAGTAATGCAGTCAAATTTAATGTCTTTTTCAAAGTCATAATCAATTGTTTTGTTTTTCTACCACTTTTGCCCAATCATCCTTTGTGACATAGGCAGATGCTTCAACGAATATATGTAGAAGAAACAGTCCAAAAAGTTAAAGCCGAGTCACAAAATAAGAAGACGAACACAAAATCACAAAATTACGCACAGTAAGCTCCCGAAATGGCGGGAAATTGAAATTACTTAGTGGTTTTTTCAGTGCGGCCTTTTTGTATATGAGTTTTTGCCTACACAAATTTACGTTCACAAAGTTAAAAAAATAATTTGTTTTATTGATGATTCATGTAGTTTAAGGAATTTTAAAAATAAAAATTTTGTTAAACAAATATCTATTTAAAAAATTAATGATTCGATTATTTGAATAGTTTTACCGATTATTTGAATATTTTTTCCGATTATTCGCATAACAATGCATTTTAATCATCTAAATACTACGGTTAGGTAAATAACGACGTATCATTGAAACGACGTCAAGTAAAAAAGTTGATACAAGTTATTTTTTTTTAAATATATTGCTTTGTTTAAAAGATTCGAATTTAAATTAGTGGTAAAAAATTATAAACGTTGTAATGAAATAAAGATAACTTCATAATTCTTCTGATTTACGTAAAAGGTTATTTTAAATCGTGTGAGTACGCTTGTGCAAAGTTATTGCGGAATGATTAATGTGAAACGTCAAAAGTCTTGGATTTGGTTGACTATAATAATCTAACAATACTTAATAATCTAACATGATGTAATCGGTATGGAAACATTTTCCGCTCCATTACGCTCTCAACTTTCGGCAGAGCGCCAGTATAATTACAGGCTATGAAGCTATTCGTCCAAGTCCTCAGAGGAGCTCCTCAACGCACCTGTAGCCATCGTTGATTGTTGCAGGTATATATACATGGGACTGTTGAGTCCCCTTACCATCAGTTGGACTGTAGGATTGTTCGTATAAAAGGCCTATTGACGTTCTGCCGTGCAATTATAATTTTATTTATGATACTTTAATATTATTCTCGTCAACAGCTACACCAACAGTTAGGGTTTATGAACATTTGATGAGCTTATAGTAAAAAAGTTGCATTAATTTTCTTTTGACACAAATATTTTAAAAATTTTCATCCAAATTTCTTCCTGTTTTCTACTTTCCACGACTCGGCCGGCCTTTTGTAAAGAGGGATTTGTTCGTAGTTAGGTTTTTAGTTTTGCTTTGGTAAATTTTATTATTTTATTGTTTTAAAATTATGTTGTTACTTAATATCTTCTGTCAATGTTATATGCCTATAATAGGTATATGTAAAAGGAATTGGTGCTTTATAAATGTAACTTTTATATGTATACATGTACTGTTGGTATATCTCTTTAAATAAATAAATTACTTTAAACTGGTTAGTCATTAACAGATGGTAACTGTTTTATATCTCCAAAAAATATACATAAATACTCCACCAATAGCTTCGTCTTATTTAGAAGGAAAAGCTTTACGTAATCGTAAGTCAATTTTTCTCAAGAGACTTCATTCAATCGTACTCATTTCATCCATAAATAGTGAATACAGACTGAGATCTTTATAAATCTCATGACCTCCTGATAGAAGAAGATTGTATGGTTGTAACATTAACATTTACAGCTGCAGCACCAGTTGGTGCTAGTAATTGGTAAGGAAATGCTTCCAACGTTTGATCCAGTCGAAAAGTAAAATAATTAATTAAGTACTCTTGTCTGATCCAGATTTTCCCTGAGTAACAATTCGTTTAATTGGTATTTCTCTTTCACTTTCTAGTAAATAACTAAGTTTATTTTCGAATATATTTATAAATTCCTGTTTCTCATTAGATGCTTGAATATTTAAATTATTTTGATTATTGATATTTTCTGCAGTTTTCACAGTGTCAGTAAAATATTCTAATACATTTAGTATATGTTTATCTAAATGCCTATTATGCCTAATATCAATTACTCTTCTACCTATATCGTCTTCTTGCTGAATATTATTTTGTACAGCGGCTGTTTCATTCCAAACATATGGTTGTTCTATGTCTACTTAATCTATGAATTCAAAATCATTTTCATCTTCCAAATTACGTAAAAAGCATGTGATCTGAATGATAATTTATGTTATCACGTTACATATTATATATAAAAATTAAAAAAAATACTTTTTTCAATTTGTATATTTTTTTTCTAAAAATTGATTAGTTGATTACACATCTAGACATAAATATGAATAATATGTTCAAGTTCATGTTTAAATGTATTGTGATGGTTTTGTAAAGTGTACCACAAAAAAGTGGAATTTTGATCTAGTAGAGGCTTGCTTCCCTCGTTTAATAAAAAATAGGTAAATTTTTGAATGAAGTTTTGTGATTGGTTGTGACGTCATTATATCCGGTAAGACTGTGGGCCAATCGCAATCGTGCTATATTTTTGTATTTTCCGTATTCGGATCACGCGTAGGAGGTTTCTCTGTCTACGGGATCACCATTTGCCATAATGTTTTTTTACAAAACATAACTATATAAACTTTATTATGTAATGATATTTTTTTTAAATTTTGACAACGTAAACATGAGTGTTATATCATTTTGCCTCGTAGTACTATTGTTTATTCTGTGCCTGAACATATATAATACAAATACTGTTTAATTTTACAATATTTTTACAACCATGCCTACATTGATTTCCATACATCTATTACAGCCCATAAAGTCTACTGTTAAATAAAGGCCTCCCCCATAGATTGCCTCAAAGAAAGAATTTTATAGTTGCCACGCTTGATAAATGGCTTGAAAATAGCAGTTTCTATATTATTTTAGACTAACTAACTCCCTAACACATGCATATGCATTGCACATGCATTTACTTATGATTTTGGGATAAAATTTGATCCAATAGTGATAAAAATTTACGTTATATGTAAAATATTTTATTTACTTAAACCTAAATATACGAGGGGCTAACTGAAATGATCGGGAATAAGAAAAACCACATGCACGGTATAGCTAAATTGTATTTTATTGTTTTTCGAAGTGTTCTCCGTTCAACTTAATGCAATTTTCCATTCGTGCAAACCAAACATTAAAACAGTAATTCCAATCTGACGTTGATGTTGACAAAATGGCTGATTTGTACGCTTCCACAGCTGCTTCGGCGTCTTCAAACCGTTGACCGCGTAATAAATCTTTCATTCTAGGGAAAGTAAAGAAATCGTTTGGACTCAGGTCAGGACTGTACGGAGGATGGCTTATCAGCTCAACGTTTTCCTGCTACAAAAAATCATTTGTCTTCCGAGCCTTATGGAAGCTCGCATTATCGTGATGTAAGATGATGCGACGTTTCTGGTTATTTTTTCGGAGTTCGGCTATCATTTCTGGCAAAGAAACCGTGATATATCCAATGATTTCAAAAGGAAAGATAGGCCCATCTAAATATTTTACTTATAACTTTTTCATACAAGAAAAATTAGCGCATCTGTCATAATACAAACGTCATATCAAAACACGTCGTAACCAGGGTCGGATTTCGTAGTATAATTATCCTAATTGTAACATTATTTCATAGTTTGTAGTATACAGTATCGTAATAATACTAAACGAAAATACCATAATTTTATTTAAAGGTCGACTTGTATTATTATTGGGTCTTTTACATTTTAATATTAAGGGGAAATATAACCTCAAATGGGTTGCTAGCAAGATCCTCCGTTATGCCGATTTTTTTGAAATAAATATATGGTAAAGTTGAGGATTGATTTTATGTACTATAACTATCGGCGTCCTGAAGCTTGGAACCGGGCGGCAGGAAACAAGCTTCAGGACGCTGATAGTTTAGGTAATTTCTTTTTACAGTGAAAATAATGGTAATTTTAAAAAAAATAAAGAAAAACATAAGGCCTGCTTTATAGTTAAGTTAGTATGCAAAGTTTCATGGTCTTATTTAAAGTATTTTATGAATAACCGCGGTTTATTGTTCACTTTGGAGGTAATTTTGGATTTTTTTTTCTATCGAGAAAATTTTACGGAATCATGTTTTCGTCTAACATAGTACTTAACATTAATCCTCAAATTTACCATATATTTATTTCAAAATTAATGCTGCAGTATTTTCGGCATAATGGAGGATCTTGCTAAGCCATTTGAGGTTATATTTCCCCTTAATCCTACGATATCGAGAATTTCTGTATTGTTCATGAGTACCGCGTTTTTTTAAATAAAATTAGAATTAGCTCCCTTTCTGGTCTATCGATGCTCGATCGATGCATTTATGTTGCATCCTTGATACAACTATAATGAAGGATAATAAATAACCCACGATAAAAACTCAATGCTCCAAAAGCAATCGGTTTGAAAACAGAATGTCAAAATATTTTATGAATCAGATTATTATTATTATTATTATTATCAATTTTCAAATTCAATTAAGCAGATATGGTTTCTTTTGTACTTTTTTCGTTTTACCCTTATTAAATATAAAATATATTAGTTACCAATATTCAAAATTTAACTTACACTAAGTTTTTAGACAAAAATTAAACAGAAATAAAAATATTATATACAATTAAACAGAGATATACAGACGCATGACGCCAAAATCCAAAAAAAATAAACATGAAACGTCAAACGTGATATAATTTTTTAAAAATAGTATAATTTTTCCATGTACAATGTTTTTGAGGGTCTGAATCCAACCCTGGCCTAATATTAGTAACGTAAGTAAACTAACTGTAAAATAAAATTTTAAAATGCGTTTATATAGTAATTTAATTGTAACAAAATTGAAATAAGGTTATTTACCGATGATACGATATCCCATGTTTATTTTTAATCTTTGTATCGAAATTTTTGCATTGTTTTACCACGCAACTAGACATATTTATCAGGCAAATCTGCCCTGCGCGCGCAGTACTGTAGAACGATTTAAACTGATAGACTAAACTGTAATTTTAGGGCCAGCGCACTGGTCTGTTTTAGTTGTTCGGTCAGCCCGGTCCTTACGCTAGTAATATATAAGTCAATGGATACTCAGCGGTAACCGTGCGAATTGTAGCAACATGCCCCATTTTCGATACAAACGTAGCGACCATTTTCATTGCCACGCTGCGGCAGCGAACCACTTCCGTTGGTTTGACCTCGTCTTCGGAGACCCAAACTGCTGACTGATGTTTTCATCCAGGTTCGTATGAATGAATCCATGAGTCGTCACCTGAGACGATATTATAAACGGCATTTGACTTCCCTCCGTTGCACGTTGCAGAGTATTCCGGCACCAATCTACACGAGCGGCCTTTTGCTCTTCGGAAATTGTGGGGAACCCAGCGGGAAACTAGCTTTCTTACACACAGCTCATTATGGTATATCGACTGAATTGCAGTCATTCCGATGCTGATAACAACCCGAATCTGCTCGTATGTCACAGACGGTCATCGAATATACATAGAATAACGAATATAATAGTTCGCACAGCTGCGATGTTTTCAGGCGTGACCGCTGTTCTTGGTCGACCTGCAGAAGAAACAGTGCTGAGCAACACACGACCGCATCGGAACTCGGCATACCAGCGATATATTATCGTTTGACTCGGTGCTTCAATATCATAAATCGAAACAAGTTCGCTGAGACATTTATCTTGAGATAAGCCGCGACGAAAATTGACTCTGATTTCTGTTAACGACGTGTCAACTTTAAATCAACATAGTTTTTGTTTTTAAACATTTTTTTAATTGTTTGAATGTCATTAAGATTCTAAGAGACTGACCATAGTTTCATTGTTAGCGAGATGTAGGTCTTTTATCTCACTCACAAAATGGTATGAATCCTTTGTGTCGATTGTCGATTCACCAACTTATAAGCTGGCACAATACTTAGCAAAAATACTATCACCACTAAGAGGACATACCAGAGCACACACAAAGGATTCATACCATTTTGTGAGTGAGATAAAAGACCTACATCTCGCTAACAATGAAACTATGGTCAGTTTTGATGTTCAGTCACTATTTACATGCCTACCTATTGTGGACTGCACCTCAATTGTAACTAGGAAGCTAGAAGAAAATAACATGCCTCAAGAATATGCAATACTACTTGAACATTGCCTCACATCTGGCTATCTATTGTGGAAGGAGGAGTTCTACAAGCAAGTAGATGGTGTGGCGATGGGCTCACCTGTGTCTCCCATAGTCGCCGACATATTCATGGAAGACTTTGAAGAGAAAGCCCTTCTTACTGCTCCTGTAAATCCAAGGTTCTACAAGCGGTACATAGACGACACTTTCACAATTTTACCATCTGACAAAGTAACTGCATTTTTAGACCACCTTAACTCCATAAACTCTAAAATACAATTCACAATGGAGTTAGAGGCAAATAATTCTTTAGCTTTCCTAGATGTTTTAGTCATCCGAAATCCTGATAACACTATTGGTCACACTGTGTATAGGAAAAAGACCCATACCAACCGATATTTAAATGGTGAATCTCACCATCATCCTTCACAGTTAGCTACCGTGAGTAAATCTTTGTTTCAGAGAGCACGAGGGATCTGTGACAGAAAACATCTGGCCGCGGAGCTTCAGCACGTCAAGCAAGTATTGCAAGACAACAAGCTTCGGGTCCCGCGCCTACGTCACAGTGAACGAGTGAAGCCGGCCACAGTCGAGCGCGCGCCTGCTCTACTACCATATGTTAGAGGAGTCACGGACAAGATTGGCTACATCTTGAAGCGAGCGTCCATTAAGACATACTACAAGCCGCTGAAGAAGATTAGTCAATTTTTACCATCCATCAAATGTAATATTCCTCTACAAGATGCAGGTGTGTACAAGCTAGATTGTGAATGTGGTCTCTCTTACATAGGTCAAACAAAGAGATCTATAAAAACCCGCGTGAAGGAACATATAGCTGATGTGAAGCACCGACGCTCCGGGAAGTCTGCAGTCTGCGAACATGTTCAAGATCGTCCCCACCATTACATTAGATTTGATAAACCACAAATTCTCGCAAAAGAACACCGATTCCTACCAAGGATGATACGCGAGGCTATTGAAATTAAAAAACATCCAAATTTCAATAGAGAAGATGGTTGGGTGCTACCATCTGCTTGGGATCCTATAATTAACAAAATTAAACCCAAACCCAAGCATACCACTGCAAGACTTCATGATACTATAAGCTCGTTTTGCGTAAATCGGACCAAAAATTAATATTAAAAAACTGAAGGTAGCCGGACTAACTATGACATTGGGACGTCAAACATCTCAGTCCCCCTCGTGACCATGGGCGCTGTAAAGCACCCGAAACGTCGGGATAATAATAAAAATAAATTAAAGTAATTAAACGCGAAAAAATCCGTAAATAATAGTTTTATTCAACCCTGAATTATATTTAAAAGAAAACTACATGTGCACGTCTTGTGTTAATGGTCTAGGAGAATCCATCAAATCTTAACGTTCCTTGCTGCAGAACAGAGGTTCCTTTCCTGCCTAGAAGTCCATCTACTTACGTACCTATTTCTGCCGTAAATAGTAATGCTTGCACTCATGCTGCTGTTCCGCTTTGATGCTATAGAGCACCAGTATAGTTACAGGCTGTGCGGCATTCCATCTAGTCTTCACAATTGACAACGCACAGTTTTCTTTGTTTGACATTGGCTGCATGTGATAATAGAGTAAGTTCTCTTGCAACTACATTTTTATTTAAAAAATCTCAAACTTTTTGCGCTCTTTGCCCTTGACAAACGAACACACAGTCCACTGTGGCGTAGTGTAAGTGGTAAGAAGTGAAAAATCAGATAAGGTTAATGCGGTTCAGTAACGAATCGATGTTCAAACTGCAAACATTTTAATTATTTACCTAGTAGCGTCCTTAAACCACGACTTGATGGTGAGTAAAAGCGGTGGTTCATAGACACATACCTACCACTTACCTATATCTCTATCCTCGATTATAAATGGTAAAATTAAAAAGTTTGTACAATCAACTTCAATATAAATAAAATGAGAACATCATAAATTTACTCGAAATCAACATGAAAAAACGCAGTCCTATCTCCTCTTTTTTGAAGTCGGTTGAAAAATCAAAGTGCAAATGCGTTAATACTCCTGAAGCAGTAAAAATCTCAAGTTCACGTCACTCAGCATACAGGGGAACTATTATGTTATTTATATCAGTAGAAATTCGGATCTGGAAACCTTCGTTATTGTGTTCTTCAAATTTTCTTGGAAGATTTAAACGTATTTGTTATTTATTTTATCGAGCATAGAAAACAAATAGCGAGTACTTCGTTATTCTCTCATGACAGTGTCGCCTTTTCGTAAGCGTCGTTATGTTTACTGAATGGAAAGCGAAACTTTGTCTACGTTGTTTTAAGTGTAATGTTTCGCAAGTTTTCTATAGAATTTAGAGTATACAATACAACAACTTTATTTCATGCATCAAGAACTTAAAAATTAAGAATATTGGTCAAAAACAATATATACTTTAACCTAAACCCATAAGTATATAAAATATAATAACTAAAACTATAATACTACGTGTAAAACCAAGTACCTATAAATATTTCTATATTTTATCACATATAATTTACCCTTTCACAATGAAACCTTTTTTGTTTATTGAGACTTTAAACTTCTGCAAAAACATAATTTTCTTAATATATATATTAGTAGGTACATATAATAAGAGGGAACAATTCATTTAACCTTTTTTCTTCTTCAAGCATATCAAAAATCAGCCTATCAGAAATCCACTGCTGAACATAGGCCACAAGCAGAGACACTTATGCAAATGCTATAAAAACATTAAAATTTATTCGTATCAAATAATAGGTAGGTATTGGCAAATAAAACAGCCGGCAAAACGGCAATTTCATTTGCAACCTACTGGCCATTTCAAAACAAAATAATTTTTGTTTGGCCAAGAATTCTAATTTCAAATTAATCTCTCCCCCACTCTCTTTCCCCTCCTCATGTCAAACGATTTTAAAATTGCTCGCTTCCGTTCTGGAAAGTTTGACCTGAAAAATGAACCCCGTGGTCGTCTGAAAACTTTGGTTGACAATGACGAATTAAAGGCGATTGTGGAAGCTGATGATACTCAATCTACGGCTGAATTAGCAGCAGCTTTCGACGTTAGAGTCAAAACAATATTGGTCCATTTGCGTCAAAGTGGCAAGGTAAAAATGCTTGACAAATAGGTGCCCAACGAACTCAATGGGTACGTTTGGCAGAAAAAAGCGCTAGCAAGCGCTTGTAAACAAAATGGCGATCGTAAGCGGTAAGCGCTGTCAAATCGTAAGTAGCTATTTTCCTCCAGGACACGATGTTAGTTTTAACCGAGGAACCTAACCTAATTTAAATATATGTTTGTAAAGTATTGATATTAAAAACTTACCAATCATGAATTTTTAATAACATGTATATGTTTATTCATGTCATTATATTACTTAAAACTAATATTGCACAAAACAACTTATAAACTCTACTTCAAAACAAACAAATTAAATAAGCAAAATGGCGGAATGTGTCAGCGCTACCGAAGTAGCAATCGTGTCCTGGCCGAAAACTATTTCAGCGCTTATAAGCGCTTGCTAGCGCTTTTTTCTGCCAAACGCACCCAATGATCGCTAGCCCGAAGTACTCATCGAGACGTGCCTTGCACTGCTCAAATGGCACACAAACGAATGAATTTTGAACCCCATTGTTACTCACGTCGTAACATCGATTTCGTAGAATTACTGCAGATGTGTACTGAGAAGGACTGAACACAATGATGGGAACGCTCGCACATCTCCAACTAGCTTTGGTCAATCACCCGTTCCCTCTGCTCCTGAACGACAACACGCGACCTCATACTGCACAACAGAAAATCTACTAGTTACAAGAGCGGGGGTTAATAGCTCCTCGTCATCCGCCGTACTCACCAGACCTTGCACCCACAGATTTCTTCTTTTCCAGAATTTAGATAACTTATTGGCGAGAACAAAATTCAATACCCGAGTGGCAATACAAATTTTCTACAAGAAGGGCAAGGGCATCAATAAATTGCCACTGCGTTGGCAAAAATGCATCGATTGCATGGGTGATTACTTTGATTAATAGGAATGAAAAATATGGAAAAAAAATTACGTTATTTAATAAAAAAACGGCAATTTCATAGGTAAAGACCTTATATACAATTACAAAAACCGACACACATAACACACACGACATTATAAATACACGAATATGTTTATATATAACCTACATATAATCTATACCTGTTAATTAGCAGAAATGATTAAATAAAACATTATTATATACGCACATTTTACACATATGTACATACGTAATGAGTATTCTTCGGACTTTGAACAGTAGTACTTTAATGTACCGATGAAGAAGAATAGATATAGTACCTGCGTATTAACTGTATATATTTATAAATAAATAAAACATATCATAAGTAGAAATATTTAAGAAATTTAACCATTGGAAGAAGAAAAGTAGATAATGATTTGACACGATTCTCTCAAAGGCAGCAATAGAAATAACTTTCCTAATATGATTTATTCCAAAGCCTTCGGCCTTCGGGTGCAAAAGTGAGACATAAATTTGTTACGGCAATACAAAACAAATAAAGTATTTCCCTCAGGGAGACACCAGGTTACGTACGTGAGAAGAATCCAAATACTGAAACTTAAATTTCAGGTGTTCGGGCGTGCATAGATCATATAGTACTAAAAATGGTAATAAATTATGTGTAATAAAAATACGGCGAAATACAAGTACGTACAGAATACCAACGTAAAATGCCAGCATTTCGTATGGTAACTGCAGAGCCGGAAAGCAGTCAGAAATATAACATTACCTTACCTCATACCTCAGGTGCGACAACTCATCCGTTGTGTTGCGTGGTGGATACTGGATACTGGCTACGGCATCCATCTACCACCAGGAGGACTGTGTGCTTTGCCCTTGCTTTAACTCCTATAAGAGTGGCTCTTATATTTATTTTACTTGCTATAACTTGCGACTTAGAAAAGGATATAATACATTCAAAAATGTATTATAAGTACTCTGTAAAATGAACTATTGTGTGATATGTTTTGAATCCTTTCTTAGATGCGTTCCATTCAGGCACAATAAACAGTATTTTGATGTAAAACCATCTAAAAGTAGCTCCAAAACGTCTCTTTTCTTATTTTCTCTTTAATTTCTTTGGAACTTCGTATATTTTATATACGGGACAAACAACTTGATAAATAAAACAAGAAAATAAACGACAGTCTTTATTATCGTTTTAAGTATTTAGCTGAACAATAATATACAGCGTCGAAATCAACATTTTATAATAATATATAGAAGTATTTAGGAATGATAACGTATTATGAATGCGAAAATATAATATAGCGCTAACGAATCACAATAATACAATCTCTTAATATTAAACGTAGCAATTTAATCGGTGAGTTTGAGAGAAAGCCTCTTAACGAATTACAAAAGTAGAAATAAAACGTTGTAAAACGTACTCTAAATATTTTACATAAGGCACGTTACTGAAAGTCACATAACTGTGCTTTAACATACATTTATAAGAGCGATATGTATTTAATCATTCTTAAATAAAATGGACATTAAGTTAAATAATACAATAAAATAGCCAGTATTTCATAGTTTTTATTTCATATTATTTTCATTAAATATTTCATAACCTTCAATTTTTCTTTATGTATGTGAACACTCTCACTCATTTTCGTGAACTGTAAAAAGAGTCAATACAAAAAAAATATTAAAAAGTAAAAATTCCTAAAATTCCCTAAATCTTCCCGATAGGTTGTTTTTCTTTTCAAAGAAAAAGGCTGGCAGTTAATATAAACAATTAAAAAAACATTGGTACGAAAAAAAAACAAGTATTTTCTGAATCGGATGCATGAAGTCTTCGTCAAAATCTCATTTTCTGTAACACTACTGAGCTGCCAGTGAGTTTAATTACATAAAAACTGCTTTTAAATAAAAACATGTCATATATATTAATAACCAATAAAACACATCAATTATAAAAATAATTCTAGCTTGGTGTGCATTACCGATAAACTTTTAAATTTACAATATATATCTACGAACAATATAAACACTTGAGACCAATGATGTCTAAAACAATTAGGAACTGTATACATTCAAAAACGTTAATAGCGAAAAACAGAAAATAATTATTTGGGAGATTTTATATATAGAGATTAAACAAACTAGATCTTGAAAGAGTACTTGCCAGTAACTTTTTTACGAAATAACATAACCAGATGATGACTAAAAATAGATAGAATAAAAAACCGACACATCTGTTAGTTACTATTAACATTTTTGTATGTACGCTGTAGATAAAAGACAAACGAAAGAACTTATACATACAAATTAATACAAACATACCGAAATACAGCACAACATCCAACAATAGTTATTGTCCTAATACAAGCGTATAAAAATACAAAATACTCGCCACATCTAACATTATAAACTCAACATGAGTCAATAAAAACGTTGAAAATTATTCAACGGTCCTTAAAAGTTCCTTGTAAAATATACATCACATTTTAATAAGAAATATAAAAATCTGTTTATTTAATATCTATCTATATGCACTGGAAAGGCACCGTGGTTTGTACTCCTTAAATAGAGATTACGTGCTGAAAATGTTTCATCAAAATGAAGCACAGGGAAACTATTATTTACATGGCACTATTATTTGTTGTCAACATCTTATTTTTAAAATACACTTAAAATATTTTTTTTATTACATCAAAACTATATATTACAATCTTAGTTACCATGGCACTGGACAAACTAACACAAAGATTGTCTTAATTAGCTAATACGACAAATCACAAATATCTCATAATACTAAGCTCAAACGCCACATCAAATAACGTTATACATATAATCAGTAATCACACTACAGGTCCAAATCACACTGAAAAATAAAATAAATTGTAGTGTTAAGTAGTTAATTTCCGAATAAAATCATAGATGCAAACCGACTAGATGTTCACTTCCAATATTTTTTATATGAAATTAACTAAAATCAATTTCGAGGTTTGCTAAATACAACATTTCATTAACGCTAATGAGGTTTGGCGTTCGACCAACTATCACTCAAGTATAACCCCACCCTTACTCTCAATATTTTTTACGGACAAAAAGGTTTTAATCGTCGCGTTCAACCAAAAGCCAAATTCAATTTCTGTGCTTATAGTATATTATGTTTTATATATTATCAAAATCAGGATTGGCGTTCGACCAACGGTCATTCAAGTATAACCACACTCTTACTCTGAACCATTTTTATGTACAAACTATTTTAATTGTCGCGCTCAATAGAACTTGTCTTCTTCGATGTCCAAGTTAGTTTTATTGTTAGGTTGGTTGGAATGTCGCCTTAACGTGCCCATAGAGTCATACTCGTTGGCGATAGCTTTAGGGTACAGCTTCGGTGTGGCCAAAGCGGTGTTTTGGTTGTTTGCGTTGGAAATGTTGTTGCTTTTAGACAGCAGGATTCCACTGGAGCCGCCAATACCCGTGAAAGACGGCTGCCGTTTCGCTTTGCGGGGCTGTTAAAAAATTAATGAAATTAAGTACGTATATTTGTCGACTTTTGGATAAAAAGGCAGCCGGTACAATTATCAAATCATTTTAAAATAAGTTTATGTGTATGTAAAGAAGGCTATACAGGTGCTTCTTATATTATTTGTATGTTGGATGCAGAAATTGCTGTTTTAGGTATCCATGTATTACAAATGCCACACACTATCAACTGGACAACGAACTTGTTTATCATTGTCATAAAATTATCGAAACCAATAATAGGGAACAAAATCTGAAATGGCCAAGTGAAAAATGAAAATGATCAAGTATTGTGATTGTCATGCACTAGCAAGGATGACGAAATTAACTGATAACATAACTTGGACACGGGATACAAAGATAAATACAAAGTATCTGCTTAGATATTACTTAATTGGTTAACACTATAAAATGTGCTTCTGACAAGTGAAAAAAAACCTTTTATTGTAAAGCCACGCTGCAGCTATATTATTGTTGCAGCACGAATGTGTTGGCTTGACCGGGGAACGACGATCTCACAGAAAACCAACGTAAATTTGCAGCTTACTGCTGCTGGGTTTAGTATGGTTAGTGTAAAGAACCGAACACCCTTTTTACTGGATACAAGACATTCAATTTTAGTCCTCAGGAGTGACAACGCATCTGCATTTCGATTCTTAAGCGAGGATAAATGTAGGTGTCTATGAGTCAGGCCACAGCATCTACTTATCATCAGGTTGACTATGTGCTCGTTTGACACCCTTATTTTATAAACTCCTCAGGAGAGATAACACATCTGGATTTTGATTCTGAATCGAGGATAATTGTAGATATTTACTGACCACAGTATTTACTTACCATCAGGTGGACTTTGTGCTTAATTGCCAGCATTATAAAAAACTTTTACGACATATGTAAAGTATCGCCGCCTCGAGTAATGTCGAGAACGCACTTGAATGATATATGTCACAGACACTGTGTTGACATCGGTAAGACTTCAACAAGGCAGAAGTAGCAGTGGGCGATACAAATTGTACATAGATACAATATCCACATATCGGTAGAACATCCACTATCTATATATCGGGAAACAGACTATGTATTAGATGTCGCTCCAATACAGCGTCACTTTATAGAACATATAACAAACATTATACACGAAGAAATAATGGGTGCGTTTGGCAGAAAAAAGCGCAAGCAAGCGCTTATAAGCGCTGAAATAGTTTTCGGCAAGGACACGATTGCTACTTCAGTAGCGCTGACACAATCCGCCATTTTGCTTATTTAATTTGTTTGTTTTGAAGTAGAGTTTATAAGTTGTTTTGCGCAATATTAGTTTTAAGTAATATAATGACATGAATAAACATATACATGTTATTAAAAATTCATGATTGTTAAGTTTTTAATATGAATACTTTACAAACATATATTTAAATTAGGTTAGGTTCCCCGGTTAAAACTAACATCGTGTCCTGGAGGAAAATAGCTACTTACGATTTGATAGCGCTTACCGCTTACGATCGCCATTTTGCTTACAAGCGCTTGCTAGCGCTTTTTTCTGCCAAACGCACCCAATAAATATGATACACAATTCGAAATTCGAACGAACCATTTTCGCGCGAAAGAATACGAGATATTATATTTGAGTAACACAAATATACCTACTCCGACTCTATCATTTCAGAATATCATAAATATTCAATAATACGAATACCTATTACATATATATAATATATATATAAATATACTATATAGCAAATATATATATATATATATTTGAAACATATACGATTCGATATAGGGTAATATTGGTAATAATACACATGCCTAGACAGAAGGTGTATTGCCATCGTACCGATCAATGAGAGTCTTTTTTTATTTTGTCCACAGCATCCTATTACCATCAGAACGACTGTACGCTTGTTTGTCACGGTATTATAAGTATATACATAAATGTATAAATAAAGGAAAGCCTTTGAGAACACTTACCACTTCCTTCAAAGGCACGGTCACGTAGCTGTTTTGCTTAGCGGTAATGTAGTGTGGACTCGACGGTACGCGAGGCTGTTTCCGCCAGGGAAGGTTTCCTCCGCGTCTCTGACAGTATATCACACCGGCCAGGCATACAAGGCAACCTATAACGAAATGAAAATACGATATTTATAGTGGCCCGTGTGTGTTGATAGTGAGCTTATCAGTTCGATAAATATTTAGTACAGTAAAACTTCTGTGCAAAGCTTATGTGCAAAGCATAAATAGATAATATTTCATATTTTTATATCTAGACAATATAAATTTCAACATAATGATATTCCTTACTGCATATATTTGCATACTGAATAATATCTCACTATGAACTGAGCTGAGCGAATGTCCAAGTCCGCCCTTTTATCATGGTTTTCAAATGACGTACGTAAGACTTAATAATAGTTAAAGAATTTTTTAATAATAGTTTTAATAACACCCTATTTACTAGAAGAAAATCTTATCGTGTGTTATCTAAGATGAAATGAAATTATGTTAACGTATGATTTACTTTTATGTACCTACTATGTATTATAAAATTTCCTGCAATTGTTTGATTTAAACACAAATTCTTATAAATATAAATATAAGGAAAAATTGATTCATTTTAAAATATAACATCATTGAAAATTTAAAAACATTAAAAAAATGTGGTCAAGTTGTGCCTTAACCATTTTATGTGTTCCATCCTTGTCAAGGGGAGTGCTAACCGTCTCTCCTTTCAATAGACACGTGGCGAATTGTTTTGTTAAAGCTTATATACTCAGCGAACAAAAAATCATTATAGCGTGATTTACACCTTTTCTAATCACATCATATTTTCCTTAATAAAACGCAATAAAAACATTATTTTAACACAAGTGCATAACGATTATTAACAATTTACATAAAAGTATTAAAAATAATGTTTGATAAATGTATAAATTAAAAATAACATAAATTCAGTATAACATTGTTTTGGCAGCGCCATCTATTGGTGATGAATGTTGGAACAAATAAGAAATATATTTATAACAACTTAAATTACGATTGTATTATATTAACTTTCCTATAAATTTACACAAGTTACATAAAATAATGGTTTTCATTCGCAATTATTATTCAATAAGTTATTATAAGTGTACATAGCACATATATCAGATAGCGCCATCTACCGGTGCCAATGTAACAAAAGCCACCGAGGACGAAACAAATTATTGTACTTGCAGACAGCGCCATCTATCAGCGCCAATATGGAATCAATTGCAAAGTAAAATTTTAAATCATTTCCTTTCCTTTTCTAAATAATAAAGCTACACCGGTGTAAAATGTTCATTACTTGAATAAAAAATTGTTAAAAATCTATTTTACCCATAACAAATGCCGCCACGACACAGCCTACGATAGCCCCAACACCAAGCGAATCATTTCCGGCTGTTGTCACGAATGACGCCATTTCCACATTCTGGCTGTATGCTGGCATCGCATACAATTCTGTAAGAAAAACAAACAAGAATATAGATCAGTTAAAATATGCTCTTTAGACACAGAAAAAATACAGATAACACATCAAAGTGATAAAAGTACGCAATGTGTTTTTGTCCTTAGTTTATTATTTTTTCATTTAGTCTAAGTTTTGTTTCGTTCAACAAGTAAATTTAATTGTTAATTTCAACCAATACCCTTTAAACACAATTATAGCTGTTTTATGCTAACACAAAGAAGGCACAATTTTTTACATTCCTCTCGGCCTCCCGTCGGCCAAGGAGTTGTTATTAGAGTAGAACGGAAAGAGCTGGGTGTTTCCCCTAATCATATTCTTATTTAAAATTGATGCGACAAACGAACTCACAGTCCTACTACAGTAAGTAGCTACTGACCCATGGACAACATACACATCCTGTATTATAATACTGTCTGTCATAACCCTTCAGACTGGTATACAGCAGTATACGCACTGCTGTTAGCAGAAATATTTAAAAAGGAGGTTCTGAGATGGACTCCAAGGCAGAATTTGTTTTTATCGCCGAGCATTGGACCGATCACCATCATTACTATGATATCGACATCATCATTAGTTCCAATGGAGTTGAGTTTATTGTATTTTATATTTTAATCATGTTTGAGAATTAGAAGCGAACTATACAACCATTATGAGAATTTTTATCGGTTAAATTGCCTGTCTGTTTGAACACGCTTAACATGAAACCGACAGGGTCGGTTTCAGATCCTTTATAAACATAGCCTTAACTTTTGCTTCAATCCGTTGAGTACATAATTTAATCCCGTAATCCTGTTAGTTTACGGCTTATGCTCGAAATTGTTTGCGTAACATAACATATACATAAAACTGAAGTAGCTGTCTGTATTATTGAAAAAAACTTGCTTCTATTAAGTTCAGGGGATTATATGCATGCTATTAAGACATAACTATCCATTGTTTTTTAATTTAATTTGTCTATCCGGACTAATTAATCTTCTAAATACCTGAATCGATCGTGACGAAACTTTACAAACAGAAAGAGCAACGCCGGAGGGATCTAGAATATATTTTATATTTCTAGGAGATTTATTTAAACTAAATATTGATTAAATTATCCTAGTTATAAATGTCGCCATTGATCGATTCTATCCATGCGAAGCCGGGGCGTCACTAGTATAAAATAGAATGTACCGTTGTCCAACTCGGTGTCGTCCCCGCAGTGTGCGACTTGCAACTGTGCGCCAAGACAGGCACCGGCTTCACAACTGCGTTGTCTAAACCGCTCACCTCCAGAACACTCCGACCAAGTCCCCCAAGCGCCCCATCCGTTTTCAGATTCTGAAAATATGAGAATGTTTCATTATCCATTTAACGACAAAAACAGTTGCAACGAAAAATTATTTATCTTTGTAACAAAATTCTTTTTTTTTAATTATCTATCTTTATTTATAAAGGCTTTTATCCTACAAGGTAATGTTAGCCTTTTCGTAACATAACTTGTTCCTGTTACACAAATCCTAATTAAGTATTTAGCAAGGGGGAATCAATGTGGTAAGATGGAAAAAATCAAACAAAATATTTTTTTTTATAGGATAGGGTGACAAACGAGCACACAGTCCAGCTGATGGTAAGTGGTTGCTGTGGCCCATAGAGATCTACATCTATCCTCCCTCGATTACGAGTCACAATGCCAAAAGAGGAATGGAAACCCGTGAGGACTAAGATGGAATGCCTGGTTTCCAGTAAAAAGGGTCTCCGGTTTTCTACATTCACCATAGGAAACACAGCAGCATTAAGCTACTAGTTTACGCTGGTATTCTGTGAAAGCGTGGTCCTTCCCCGGTCGAGCCGAGCCGACCCATTCGTGCTACAACTATTCTTCTAATATAACTGCAGCATGGCTCTACCACGTAATTGCACACCCTTTCTTTAATTTAAAATATCAAAAATGCACAACGTTAATATTCAAGTTTTCACTTCTGCCGACACTCCCGGAGTGCAACCCGTCGTTTTTCGCATTTGATTTTAATTTATTTTTGAATTTCCGACGTTAATTGCTTCGTCCTTTACAGCGCCTAAACTGTTGACTGAGGTTACATTCAGCTTATATCTTAGTTGGGTTGAATGGTCTAAGGCTTATATATATATTTCTTGGTTCGTTCAACGCACAACGAACTTACACTACCTACACCATGATGTTTTGCAGTTGATCTAACTAATAATATTTAATACTCCCTCTCACAGAATATCAGCATAAAATAGCATGTTAATGTTCTTGTTTTGTAGGGTGAATAAAGAGAATTGGGGATTTTTACTGGTAATAACGCATTCCAATCACCTTAGTCTTCCGGGATGACAACGCATCCGTCTATGGGACACAACATCCACTTACCATCGGGTTGACTTTGTGCTCTTTCATAAGCCTTATTTTTTATTTAAGGAAAACATATAGTATAATATAGTACGTAGCATAATTGATCACTGAATTAATACATGAAGCAATATTCTACAAAAATATTCTATTAAAAACCTAAGAGCATAGAGCATAAATACCTGCGCAATTATTAACGCAGACGCGACGCTCAAGTGCAGCCCCGGCGTCCGCACAGCCCTCGGCCGAGAGACACATCCGAGTGCGGGTTCGATGCCCCGTGGCGCCCGACGAACAGTCCCCGCTGCAGTCACTCCAATCGCTCCAACAGGACCATTCACCTGCAAGTCAAATGTATTAATTACATTCAAGCTTTTTAACTTATAAATAGGTATAACGTTTATGAACCTTAAAATTATGTTAAATCGGATAAATTATTGTGTGATCAGCTTTTAAAAATGGACACTATAGGCTACATATACATTTTTAGCCGACTTCAAAAAAAAAAAAGATTGTTTTTAATTCGTCTGTACGTATTTTTCGTATGTATGTCACGCAATATCTTTGTTAATTGAGAACCAAGTTTGGTTTCTTAGGTCTCTCTTTCTTGTTTTTCTTTGGGTAATTATTAATGTCTGTATTTTTTTGTAATTTTGCTCTATAATGTACCTCGTAATACGTAATATATTTAAAATACAATAATTTTATACACCAGAAATGGTTGATTTGTTGTACTATGTTTTTTATAACAGCTGAATAAAGTTTGAGCTAATATATTTTTAAAATTAAAATTTTTCAAGAAAATCTATTCTGACTTTTTTTTTAATAGAAATACACTGTTTGAAATTAAATAATGAAACTCTTTCTTATTTCTTTAATAACATAAATTGAGTAATTCAATCCTAATGAAGATTGTTTAACCAAACTTATACAACAATTTATTAATAGAAGGTTTTATTTAATACAATATAACTGCTCCCATGGCTCGAACACATGCGGAGATCCTCCTGGGCATGCCGAGGATCAAGTTATACAGCATTTCTTGCGGTAAAATGTCCCATTCTTGAATAGCGACTTCCCTGATCTCTGACACTCTCTGGGGAGGTGTCTGACGGTTCCAAACAACTCACTTAAGAGCATCCCCCACGTGCTCTATTGGGTTTAAGTCAGGCGAGCCGGCAGGCCAGTCTAACCTATTGTATTCTGTATGTCGTATCCTCGGAGAGTAGCATTGACTCGTTGAACTCGATGTGCCGGCGCATTATCATCGACCAGTATGAATTGGTGCCCATGGTTTTACTCGTAATGATCTGACAATTTCATCAATAGAGACTGTTTTGTACCTATCCGCCGTCATGGAGCATCGATACGATATTAAAAATGTTCTAACTCCAATCATAATTCCACCCCAAAAGGACACCGATTTCCCGCCTTCATGAAAGGTTCCAGTGGCAGTTCTTTGCCTTTCAGTCTCCAGGTCTTTTCCAGATACAGATGCGTCGGTTTTCTGGATGAGTGAGCACTGATTCGCGATATTCAACGAAGAGATAGCTTTGCCAAATGTTTTCCTCCTTATCTTCTTCATTTTGCCGTAGCGTAGCCCACTGAAATCTCCGTCGCTGACGTTGCAGTGAATGGCGTAGCCACCGGCACTACGAGCACGGAGGACGTGGCTGACGCCAAGACCTTCGTGCTCGTAGTCCAGCCTGGTGTAAGCAATTCCGAATGGTCTGAATGCAAACTTCATGTCCAGATGGGGCCCGCTCTTCTGATTTTATTGTAGTGGCGTTGATTGTTGGGTCACGGGCTGCCAGCAATCTGTTACAGCGCTTCTAAGCAGCAATCAGGACAGCTGGGCGACCACTGCGGGGTCGGTCTTCTAAATTATCCATGCCGTGGTACCACTGCAACGTGGCGCAACTCTGCGTGCGTTTTCTTTCGTGGAGTATCGTTCCTCCCTCAAAGTTACAATTCTTGCTCGTAAAACTTCTGATAATCTTCTTGGTATTTTTTCAATCACAACTTTCCTCGAAAAAAATTTTTAATTCCTTTAAAATTGATTGTCAGATTTCTGAATGAGCGTAAGCTTAGATTGGATTTCTGTTTATATGGATAACAATTGAATTTGTTTTAATGTATTATATTCTAATTCTATATTTTTAAGTAAAGAATCTAGAAAGAAGAAGAAATTATATTATAATCTACCGTAACGAAAAAGATTTCCATTTTTCAACCTGATCGCAAACTTTTTGACGTGTGTACTTTGAGGGTGGTCTCATTAAAGCTTAAGTAAAATAATTCCACCCTTAAGGTAAGGTAATCAGGGGATGATGTGTTTAATTATAATATAATAGCTATTTTGATGACATTGTAATTGCGATATTTCATAATCCACTCAAAAGGGTAATTAAAATATTGCCAACAAAATAATTACCAACAGATTGACTCAATGGGCTGAACATTCTGCATGATTTCTAATGTTTGTTTCCCAGTAGTCTGTGGAGTGTATGTCAATGATAAAAGCGTTTTTTTAATATTTTGTATATTAAATATGTTTTACATATTAATGTACAGTTAATGATATACTTATGAATTTCGACCACTGGAGGACCTCTAGTAAAAATAAAAAAGTAACTGACCGGTGCAGGCATACCGCGTTACACGCGCAACACGTCGGTGTGACGCCTGTCAAAAAAATTATTTAAAAAAAGCATCTGACCTGTGCAAGCGCGTGTTGTAAGGCACGCAGCATGTCAGTGGCTGAATGCTTTCGCCTCAGTCAATAAAAATAATTTAAAAAAAAACAACAGACCTATGGAAGTATGTCGGTGGCTGAATGTTTTCGCATCAGTAAACAAAAATTGCGCGGATAATTGTACCGAATTTTAAAACACTTGTGTAATTGTATTGTAACACACGCACGAAGCGAACCTTCTTTACGACATATCATTTTTTTATTTCATATAAGTAGGTTAAGTAGTAGTATATGTAGTACCGGCGATGAAACATCAAAAGAAAAGTTAAAAGAGAACGTGACTTTTTTATATCGTACTAAATTTTGTCATTACGTCGATAACGGCTCACTACAAAAATTACCAAAAAATAGATCTGTGCACACGTACTGTTGCACACGCTGAATATGTTGTTAACTACATGCACACGCTTGTCATAGAAAATAAATCAGAAAGAATTAAAAAAAAACTGACTTCTCCAATGTGCATGTTGCAATTGCGTAAAATATCGGCGGCTGTATGCGGTTGTTTGTCAAAAAAATAAATTAAAAACACAACATATCGCTGCATGCGTGCGCGGTGTACCCCAGCGTGTGCATGCGCTCGCTTCCGTTATAAAAAGCAATAAATCTGTGCAAACATGAGCGTCACATGCGCTGCATGTCAGTGCATCATGCGATAGCTTCAGACAATAGAGAAAAACGACAGACCCGTGCAGGCGTGCGTGTTGCAGGCGCGCAGCATGTCGGGCGCGCCGGTACAGGGCGGGCGGGTGCAGTGGCGCGCGCGCGCCTGCTGGCCGCCGCCGCACGGCGCCGAGCACGCGCCCCACGCACCCCACGCGCCCCAACCCGCCTCCTGCACCCCGCCCGCACCCCCCCATGCCAGCAACGCCCAACGGCGAGCTACTGCACGCGCCCCCAGCACTGCAGTACCGCTCCTCCTCGCGCGCCAAAGACAGCTGGCACATCGACACAAACACGTTTTTTATTAAACAAACACTCCCCTATGTGTTCTACTAAGCAAGCAATGATGGGCATACACGACTTTTTCTGTGGGTAGGCACCACTGGCATAAAGTGTAATATTTGACAGATTACATAACGAGTGATGTTAATTTAATAAAAAAATGTGGAGATTAAAATTTCTGTCATCTCAATCTCAATCTGCCAGTGAAATTCTCGTCAAAATTGGCCAGCCGGAGACTTTGGATAGAGATTTCGGAGATTAGCCGAAACAAACAGACAGACAGACAAATATTTAAAAATAAAATGTGTTTTGTTAAGAGTACCGTACATAATTTTGCTAACTTTTATTATTGATTAATTGGGTTAGAAATGGATAAGCTGGTGCAAAAATTTAACGAACATAGCACTGAGGCATTTTTTGTGCATATAAACAATAGAAACCGGAAAACTTCACTACAGCGCAACATTTAATAATAAAAAACACTGTGTGACCACCTGCGAAACAAATAACACCTAGTCCTTGCCTAAGACCCGGTTTAGATTTTGAGTAGTGACAAGTGCGAGTGACAAGTGCAATTGACAAATGACAAGACCTTAGTGCGTATTTTATTTATACTTATCACTTGTCACCTGTTACTTATCACTGTCATCGCCTGTTCACACGCACTAAGCACTTGTTATTTGTCACTTGTACTTGGCACTCGCACTTGTTACTTTTCAAAATATAAACCGGACCTTAGTTAGTAGTTAGATAACTGACAAATAAATATGCAACGCAGTCGTATGTTTGATTTACGACAGTAATTGTTTTTAAGCAATAAGGGCATCCACGCCTTTTTCTATCTCCAGAGTAATATTTGACAGATTTCATAGAGAGTAACTCAATTTGTTCGAAAATGTACAGGTTCGTGTTTCTCTATGTACTATTAGTTATATTTTATATTTATTACATTAAAAATAAATAAATCAAACCACAGATATTCATAAAAGTAGAAAATTAAAAAAAGAGTTAAAAATGTGCAAAAATTAAAGAGCAATCCCCTTTGAGAGGCATTGTTTTGTGTATTAATATAATACTCTAGATATTGATAAAATTTTATTTTAAGCTAACTTCTCAATTAAATTACATTGTGTAACAAAAACTTCACCTCAGTGTTTCCTAGCGACATCTGGTGAGCGGAAGATTATATAGCCCTCATTACTAAATAAAGTTACGTTTTTTTTTTGCACCTGAAGCAAACATGGTCAACCCTCCGGAAAAGAGCACTCCGGAACGGGAGGCGGTGAATGCTCATAGCATACCACGCAGCCGGCTGCGTGGTTATGTGGAGACTTTTACCCACTAAACACCGCCTTTATGGAAACTTACGTGCGCACATAAATAATTATAGCGTTTTCTTAATTACACAAAAAATCTGTGTTGCCGAAAACAACATTCTCGTGTATAGAGTATGATACTCGCTTTCAGGATACTTGCCAAGACTTATTGAATTTGAAATAACACTTTGTATATTATCTCAGTAAAGTAAAATAATAATAATACTTACTATTATGGTTTTCCATTGCTATTATTATAGTTATTTATTATTATTAATTTAGACATTAGCCTTAAAGATGTTTAACAAAGGTGAAGAAACATTTATTTGTTCATTCAGCAGTGCATTGCTACCATTATTATTTTTTTAAATCTCCAACTGTTCCAGCACACACAGTCGCAGCCCTTTATTACAAGTATGTAAGACTTCAAAGGAATGGTTGTTGGCTAGGTTGTGTCCAGTGTCCAAGAGATGTTTAGCAAAATAGGATTTATCAGGATTGCAATTTCTGTATGCGGCTAAATGCTCTTTATAACGCGTCCAGAAAATTGCGACCAGTCTGACCCACGTAAACGGCGTGGCATTCGTCACAAACAAGTTAATAAATACCCGATTTTTGACTTAATAATACTTACTTTAATTTGTTCTGGTGTTGGTGCCTTGCAAAGAAATTTGAATCGCTTCTCAGTGTAGCTGCCATCAGAAGTATTGCCTGCAACGAAATGCAATCTTTACTAAAATTTTGTTTTCGAGTCAATACTTTTTTTTTAATAATGTATAGTAAAGTAAAATTTCATTTCTACTATATTATTATGAATAGTTGATATAACCCACGGATTAGTAAACTGTTGTCAAAAGGGCAATCATAGATAGATAGATAAAAAATATTGCACTCAAGCAAAAATAATAATTTAGTACAAAGGCGAACTTAATGTCGAAAAGGCATTCTCTGCCTCTTCATTTGATGGTGTGGTGAGAACTATGGGTAGATTCGCAAGAGAAAAAACTAACTACAGTTCGTACAACCGGCTTGTACGCTAGAGCAACTTGCTTTGTGTATTTAAAATCTAATTTATTTTCTTTTGGGCAATTGCAATGCAATTAAGAATGAATAGATAAAGAAACCGACAACCAGTGGAGAAAAACATTCTAATACTAGTCTTCAAGTGCAGTACACTAGGGAGAAACAAAATGCAGATGCGCTGTCATCCTAGATTACTAAGATGGAATGCCTCGCTTCCAAAAGTAAAAAAGGTCTCCGATTCTCTATCATACGAGACACAGCGGCATTAAGTTGCTAATTTAAGCTGGTATCCTGTAAGAGCGTGGTTTATCGAAATAATACTAGTTTTTACGGATTTTATCGCGTATATTTAACTATAAATACCCGACGTTTCCAACGCTTTACAGCACCCATGGTCACGGGGAGGACTGAGATGTTAAACGTCCAAATATCATAGTTAACAGCGGTTACTATAGATAAAAATTTAACTTTTGTTCCGATCTACACAGTATGAACTTATGGTATCTTGAAGTCTTGCAGTTGTGTGCTTGGGTTGGGATTTAATTTTATTTATTATAAGATCCCAAGCAGATGGTAGCACCCAGCCATCCTTGGAAGGAATCGGTGTTCTATCGGTGTATAAAATCTGATGTAGTGACGGGGGCGATCCTGTACGTGTTCACAGACTGCAGACTTCCCGGAGCGTCGATTCTTCACATCAGCTATATGTTCTGCATGAAATGTATGAAAAATCATTTTCGTAACATTGAGACCCCTTCACTAGATAGAGTGATGACCTGGTAAGACATGTAGGAAGTTGATGGATGCAGGTAGCTCAGGACCGTGCTTTGTTACACCATTTGGTTATGTAACAGGTCTATGTTCAGTAGTGGACTTGTGAAGGGTTGTGATGAATAAATAATAGATGTAACATTGAGAACACTACACCTACCGGGTATCTGCACCCAAGGCGTCCATGCGGTGGCCTTCCTGAGCTCGCAGGGCCGCAGGTCGCAGGGCTGCCGCTCGCTGCGCGCGCCCGCGCACTCCGCGCCGCCGTGCCGGGGCGTGGGCTCCGTGCACGTGCGCCTCCTCTCGCGCGTTCCAGCGCTGGGACCGCACCCCGTACCCGTACAAGAGGACCACGCGCTCCACGACGACCAGCCGCCGTCTACTGGTGCGAGGTTGGGATCTGTTGAGTACATTTATTGTTAATATTATCATTACAAAAATATTTATGTAACAATGAACAAACGTAACTTCAAAGCTTATAATCGACTTTCTTCTGAACACAGTTCTCTCATCATTGAGATTTATTTATTGGTAACATTCTTTAACGATGTTCTATTATTATATTGATTGATTTCTCATAATATATTGTATCATTTTCTTGCATAATTTATTTCTTGGGTGTACTAGGTGTGTGTGTGTGTTACCTGGACAGGGCGGCAGGTTGGCGCAGTAGAGGTGCTGCGAGTGGACGCAAACCTAGGTGCTTGTGTTTGCTACCTGGGCAGGGCAGCAGGTTGGCGCAGTAGAGGTGCTGCGAGTGGACGCACGTCTAGGTGCGTGTGTGTGCTACCTGGGAAGGGCAGCAGGTTGGCGCAGTAGAGGTGATGCGAGTGGACGCACGGCTAGGCTAGGCTAGGTGTGTGTGTGCTACCTGGGCAGGGCAGCAGGTTAGCGCAGTAGAGATTCTGCGAGTGGACGCACGGCTCAGTGAGTGTGTGCTACCTGGGCAGGGCGGCAGGTTGGCGCAGTAGAGGTCCTGCGAGTCGACGCCGACGCACACGCGGCCGCCGAAACGCGGCTCGGGCGCGGTGCAGGCGCGGCGCCGCGACTTGACCGCGATGCCGCATGTCGCGCTGCACTCCGACCAGCCGGACCATGCCGACCAGCCGCCGTGCGTCGTGCAGTTCGCCACGGATATGCTCGGCCCTACAACAGTGAATACTCATTAACTTTTTGAAGCAAGCTGATTGCTCTAAATAAAATTATTCACAACGTGAAAAGGGAAACTAAACAAACGGGTAGCAGCATTTTCTCGATAACAACCAAAATAATAAAAAATGCAGTTGTCATAACAACTATTGACTTGACTTGACGACTCCGTGGCGCAGTGGCTTAGCAATGAGTGGCTGCGCTGGGGGCCGCGGGTTCGCATCCCGCACGGAACAAGTATTTCTATTGCTTAAAAATAATTGTTCCGGGTCTGGTATGTTTGTCCTTATGCAATTTATGTATGTAAACTGCCTTTACGATACAGGAGAAAATCCTAGTGTGGGTAACGTTTTAAAAAAAATATAGCAAAAATGTTCATTTGACTCGACTTTAGATCCGCTGCGCTGTAATGAAATAATAAATTATAAAAATAATAATAACTCAAATAGGCAACCATATAACCATAGCAATTTTAAAAGCATATGCATAATCCCAAACCTTCGCAAGGTTGTCCTCCATTCGCCGGTTTCGGGTTGTCGCACCTCCTCGTCCGACACATGCACATGTCCGGTTTCTCGTCTGCGTATGCAACGTGAGGTGTACCATCTTGCATGCATTGCTCCCATTCCGACCAAGATGACCATCCACCGTCCACTATAAACAATTATTTTACATCTAGTATAATAGCCCTCAGATACATGTTCAAAAAAAGAGTTCAAAAACTTTATTAAACTAAGTTTGTATCGAGAGGCTTATTATAATGTTAAGGAATGTATGGATGATAAAATAACACGTGGCAATGAGGTGATCGCTACCAAGCTATTTCAAATTTGTTGATAATTGCATGATTGTAAGCTGTTATTTTTTTTAAAGTCCCGCTGAGTTTTTTGGTTCTTCCCAAGGGTAGACATTTTTTTCCGAACCAGTGGTAAATAAACAAGAGTGACTTTCAATAAGTATTATCTATATTGAATAAATGATCTAAATAAATGATGATATCTATAGTGATGGCTAAGATGGAGCAGTTGATGGGTTTTTTTGTTCAGAAATTCTCAGCGTCAGGACGTTGGCGATGTTTCAACCTCGTGTCTCGGAAAGGACGTAAATCTGTTGATCCTGCTTCTAATGTTTCCGGTGTGACGGATTGCCGTATTAACAGATTAGATAAGGTGCATTGTAAGTGAATAAAGATCTTGCGCACATACTCGTGCACTATAGACCATTCCAGCGCAGATGGCTAGTATCCGTTCAACCTGGACTCAGTGATGGAAATGGGTCCGAAGGACATTATTATTGTTCCTGTTTTATCATATTGTCCTTATTATTTATATAGCTAGGTCTTTGCGTTGTATGCGTTAATATAAAAGCGAGAGAGGTGTCAAGATCGTGGAAAATGGAAGAACTCCGTAATTTCTGCCTATCCCTCAGAGGGTCGTGAGAATTTATATTAAGTTAAAGTTACTATTTTAGGGTTACCCTTACCCCCCCGAACGGGTTCCCGCCTTGTCGTGGCGGGGGGGGGGGCTTAGTAGCCGTGGCTTGGTCTCCCACGGTGAACAAAGAGGAACCCACGTGGCTGGTCCGAGGTGAAGGGCCGGCCTGAGGTGGCCACTCCGAGTGGGCTTGGGGAGCCCACTTCGGATGTGTGCTGATGGACTGCAGCGAGTGGGGACTCCGCACCCTCTACCGCTGCAGCCGAGGTGGAGTCGCGGAGGAAGAGGAGTGTTGGTATGTCGATGTGCCACTCGCCCTATCCTCCGCGACTCAAACGGGGCCGCACCGTTGATACGGTGGTGATGGGGCTGCGGGGGGAGAGGATTGTCGGTATTGCGAGGCGCCGCTCTCCCTATCCTCCGCAGCCGAATCTTGGTTGGCGGCGGAGCCATAGACCAGATCCGCCGCTGGGGTCGGGAAGGCTAGTACTTCTAAGTGCTCGTTTTTCCTGGCCCCATGGTCTTCGCGCATCGGACGCGGGGGCGTCTGTTGCGCAGATGCAATTGGAAGCCGTGGAGGAAGGCGTGCCATGTGTTCTGGTGCGCCTTACTTGGGAAGGAGAACGGGGAGGAATATTCCTCTCCCGAGGAGGTGCTGCTATGGGGCGTCAGTCGCTGGTAGGGCCGCGGAAGTGTGCGAAAGCGTTCCCGTAGCCCTACCAATATGCGACGAAGGTGGAACACCATGGGGTTTTAGTCGGTGCGAGTCCGACATAACCCGTCCTTGCCCCCCGCGAGGCGGGTATGCGTAGGCATTTCCCCATGTTAAAAAAAGGATTACCCTTAACCGATGAGCGTGTATGCGTAGATATTTGGATGTAAAGGAGGCGAGAGAGGTGTGTCAGGGTCGTGCTAAATAGAAGTCCGTAGTCTCTGCCTATCCCGCTGGGTGACAGGCGTAGGTGTTTATGTATTATGCATATATCTATTATGTTACTGTTTTATTACCTGACTGCCCCAAGAGTACATACATACCGTATGTATGTATGTCTATATTTGGTACGCTCTATAGTATAAAGGACTTGATGGATTTTAACATACAGGATGTCGTTATATTCGCCTTAGGTGTGAAAGTGACATAGAAATACATTTTTAAAGCTGTCGGATTTTTTAATAGGTGTTTTAAGAAATGAGCATTGTCATTTTTATAAAACAAATAGTTTAAAATTAAACGGTAAGTAAACTTTTCCAACACGATGGCTCTTTTCTGAGCAAAGTAAAGCGACGACACTAACCAGGAGTGTCGACGGTGGGACAGACCGCGGTGGCCTGTGCGAAGTAGGCATTATGCAAGTGCGTGGACGCGCGGACGCATATTTCTCGAGCGTCGTCCCAGCCGCAGTGCGGATCCGTGGCGCCCACACAACTCGTCCGACTTTTGTAGCGGCCGCAACGTTCGCCGCTCAGACGTAGCACGCTTGAATCGCTTCCGATGTATAGCGACATCTGTAGAATAAAAATAACTGTTAAAAATGTTCTTGGGTTAGCTATTAAAAACTATTAAACACAACTGAACCGTAGTAGCTTATTGGCTAAGCGCTCTGTGTAAATTTCACACAGTAAATTTCACAGTACACAAGCAACCCGGGTTAGATCCCCGTCGGCATCAATGAAATTGTTAATTACAATTTTAAGTGATGATTTATGTGTGATGAGTGAGTGAAGGAAAACATCGTCTGAAAATCTGCATGTCTGAGAAATAAGAAAAAAAATATTTGGAAGAAATTTGTAGTTCGCCAACACCCATTGGGGCAAAGAGACAGACTTTTACTTGCCCTAAAACCCTCGCAGAAATAAGAGGAGACGTATATAGGCTGTAACTTTAACTTTTTCAACTTTACAAACCCCTTTACTGGAAACTTATAACTTTTAAGTTTATGTGTGAACATAATGTTAACCCATTTCTGTCTGCGAGATCGTCTGTGTAATCACTCTCTTACCAAGTACCGGTATAAATAAAGGCTGTAAGGCATTGCATCTCAGTTCGTAGAGGTGACAACTTACAACTTAGCTGCAAGTTTTCATGGGCTGCAATAGCCACTTACTATCTTCAGGTGGACTGCAAGGTCCTTGGATACTTCAGTTTTAGAAGCTTAATTTAGTAACGAAAGGAATTCTCATAAAATTTGAGTTGTATAATTCTTATAAATAACATTTAAAAAAGAATCGTTCTGAGCACTTTTATTTATGGTCCAGAATAATCTTAGTGATTATATATTATATACTCATTGACGCGGTCTACAAAGGTGGAATTGTGTTTTTTTTGGCGGGAACTTGGCCGTAGACGGATTGGCACTCCTGTTTTGTCGCTTAAATAATGGTTTGAAGTAGATTTTGATTCGTAAAAGTAATGCGATTTTGTGAATTAAGTGTCCGCGCGTGTGAACTATTAGAGAAAACGACGAAACAAGTGCTTTGATGTCGATATAAACCTCAAGTTATTTTGATCGCTTTGGCGCCTCATGAACATTGAGTGGCTGTCGTCATCAAGTGTCCGCCGGGTTGAGCTGTCGTCAGCATCTTGCCAAAAATAATATAAAAATTAAGATTCCGAAAGAAATGATGGCTCAAAAGGCAAGCCCAACCCTAAACCAGTTAATAAAAAAATGTGGGCTTGTAAGTCCAAACGGATGTATCGGCATTTTAGTGGTTAGAATTGAGCAGTGTTTTGAGTATTTGAGCATAAATGTGTAAATGTAAATGTGTAAAAAAATGGTAATGTGATCAACCAAGCGCTGATAATACTTACGGTATCCTTCACGAATTGCATGGTCAGTATGTTAAGTCGCCCTTTGACATCCTTTAATTTCCAGATTTCAACCAAACAGGCTCCTTCTAGCTGAGGCAGTATTGCCAACTTTAAAACATCGCTGTTCTGTGTCGCCACAAACACCACAAGCTGCTTGCCAACATTCTTCGTTTTTGTTACGTCGACTGTCACATGTGTGAATCTTTCCATTGTCATTTTGTACACGGGCTCGCCGGATATGGGCTGGATGGACTCGTACATAAGATGATATCTTTGAAATTCGATTGTTGGGTGGGTTCTGTAGAAATTAAAATACAATAAAATATAAAGTGGAATTGTAATACTGGCTGAAGGTGAAATTAAAAATTAATTCCGACATTCGACTCTGAGCAAGAAATAACAGTTGAGTATCCAACGTAAAATTATAATAAGTATCTTATTTAACTACTTTATCAAATTAAATATCATTACACACATCTATCTATAGAACATATCTATATTTATATGTATTCACAGCATTTTTATACAGCCCCCTCCATTTTAACCACTCAGCATCAGTGCTCTAAGCAAAGGTTTTATGGAAGTACACTTTCACACTGATAAAACAGCTTGTTTGACGTAATATACTTTAAATTGTACTCTACTCGTTTTCCGGATTTCGTGTACTATAAAGAATGAATAAATAAATATCTTAATAAGTGTCTAATCGTTATAAGAGGATCCATCATAATATTTCGTCTGGAGAGTATCGTGAGAAGCGACGATGACATAAAATTCCCTAATCGCGTATAAATAGCGGTATTGCACTCTAGTGCTATGCCTGCACTTCACTATCGGCGATGATCGTTGACCATGTGATCGTTTACAATCGGCACGACCATTTTACAAACATACACACAATCGCCCGTAGTAGTTTGTTAAACAGCAAGCATCAAGATGGACGTGGAGTGTGTTGCTGCTGTAACAATTTATTTAATAGCGGAATACAACCGTTATGTCAATGTGGTAACATTTGTGTCTCGGATACCAAATTTCGGGAGAGGTCTGATAAATTTCAATAAACTTGAGTATCTCTACACTTGACCACCCACTAGCCATTTAGCCATCGGCGATCGTGTGGGCACCTCAACGCAACTACCAGGCGATTCCCTTTGATGTGCCCGAAAACCGACAATTCACGGATCGAGGCGATCATAGGCGATGACCGGCGAGTAGAGCCGAGTATGCCCTCTACACGATCGCGCTTGTGCGTAATCGTTTGTAATCGCCGATTATGAAGGGGAGCCACTAGACGGCGAAATGTTAAATACCCTTACCGACGACGGGAAGCAGCGACAAAGGTATAGCAATTGGCATCTGCTAAGCGTGGCGGTTATGATAAATAATTCATGCCTTCTTCATTCAATAGGATAAGCTCATGTCCCGGAATAGATTACTATATGCTGTTGGTGATAATGAAGACAAAATATACAATAATATTTAAATTACATCAAAAATCTTTGTATGATACTAGCGACTCGACTTGGCTTTGCCTGGATGATATCTATTAACCTCTCAAAACTCCAAATGGTCGGACCCAACCTATTCCGCTAAAGCTATTCCGTCAAATCCCAAGTAGTCGGATCCGACCACATCCACCCACACACAGCACTTTAACCCATAAAGACTTATGTTTAGAGACTACTTTTCTATGAAGGAGTTTGGCATTATAGAATCAATATGAAATTTTCTATCCTCTAGTGCAATAAAAATTCAGTTAATCTTTGGATATTTTTTATAATCTACGATCATTACGTGCGCCAGTTCCATTTAGATGTTGTTGTGTTGATTTTTGGATTTTTCCAGTGTTTTACTGTAGTGTTTTTATTAAATTGTTAAAAAGTATTTGTGTGAATATAATTTTTATCTTTTAAAGTAAATAATATTGAGTAATATAGAAATACAATAGTGATTTTCACACTGTCGACATCCTCTTGGTATGTACCAGCTTTTTGTTGTCAAAATACAATAGTCTTATTGTAATGCCAAACTTCTTCTTGAAAAAGTAGTCTAATAATCTAATAATATAAGTTTTAATGGTTTAAAGTGCTGTGGGTGGGTGCGGTCGCATGCGACCGCTCGGGATTTGACGGATGCATGCGACTGCATGGGATTTTCATGGGGATTGAAGGGTTAATGTGGCCTAATTTACGAAAATCAAAGGCTATTTATTTAATAAGATTTTAGACTTTCCAAAAAATCCTGTATTTTTCAGTATGTAGCGTGCGGCTTAAATACTTAAAATTGACTATCACTAAAAGTATTTTTTTTAATAAAACTTAATAAAGGAAAAATCAAAAATAAGCAAATAACAAGCCTTCTATTATCATTTAGTTATTGCTGACTGACCTGGTGTCAATAGCGCACCGGAAATGCTCCCTAGCCTCTCGGGAAGGGGACCGCGGCTCCCATATGGAAGTTGGCGAATCCTGAACTTTATACGGGCCTTCAAACGCAGCGTTGATGTCCGACATGTTGTATATACATACTGCGCCACCAGCGATGCTGTTCCTGCAAAGTATAGAAAAATAGATATTGTATAGATAGCAGGGTAAAAAGTAGATAATTGGGTAGATAACATAAATCCCTGTATTTCTGTCTTTGCCGTCAAGCAACAGTAGGTATACATGTTTTTTGGTTTAAATAAAAAAGCATTATAATTAGCAGCTTTGATGCAGGCATTCCATGCTAGTCATTTGGGTTGATTTTGCATTGGTAGCCTATTTGTTAAAAGTTGGTTGCAGGTGTCCATGATCTGCTATAGCTCTTAGCGAACCTCGAATACCTCTAACCATCATCCATCCTACAATCAGGTGGACAAGAATCTCGTTTATTACTAAAATAATAAAAATAATATAGTATAGCAGAGGACAATAGATTTGTGTATTATAATTTCCCGGTTATTTATACTGTGGTCGTAAAATCGCTTAAGTCTTTATAAATCTTAAACCCCACCTCTATGCTACATATATAAGCGACTATAAATGACGATTATTAACTCCAACCTATTGACAGCTCGAATTTATTTAAAACATGTTTCTTTTAAAATATAAATTAAGCATCCAAATGTCGATGCATTAAGACCATTGAGGACTAAGATATAATGCCACGTTACCAATAAAAAGAGGCTCCGGATCTCTACTCATCATATGAAACACAGCAGTATTAAGCTGATATTAATTGCTACAATCACCCTAATAGGTGTTAGAAATATACCCATTCACACTAGTTGCATAGAAAAACATATTCCATAACCAAAGGCATTTAAATATTTATTAAATGTCTTTCTGTTAATTGACACATACGTTAAACATACACGGAAATTACGTCTATACCTAGCGGGGGTAACCACTGTTGTATAAAACACTCACGTTGGGGTTGTGAAAGTTGCGACAAGAATCTTCTCTTGGGGCAGGTACTCCACGCCCTGTACTTCGTCATAATAGAAAGGTATTTCACCGGGCACTGGACACTTGAGGCTAGCTTTTAAAAACGTGCTCCAGTTTTCCTTCATTACTCTATGTCCGCCAGAGTCGTTTTTGCAAACGCGTGCAATCCGCGAATATATAGTCTGCAAAAACGATATAGTACTGTTCTAAGTTCAGTCTGAAACAATAATCTAAAACATTTTTAATAAAGACAATGGCATTTATGTCAATTGAAATAACAAAACTTTAAAGTGCATAATCTTAGACAAAGTAGGATAATTTGTCCAAGTTTTTTTTTTATAGGCGAAGGGGGCAAACGAGCATACGGCTCGCCTGATGGTAAGTGATTACCTGAACAACTACATCACCAGGGGAATTGTAGAAATGTTGCCGGCCTTTTACAAAGGTATAGGCTCTTTTCTTGAATGTTCCTAAGTCGTATCGGTCCGAAAAATCTCTGGTGGTAGTCGATTCCACAGGGAGGAAGAAAACTTCTTTTAAATCGCTTAGTGGTGGACCGCCAGTAATCCAGATGGTATGGATGGTATCGCGAGTTTTGTCGCGTTGTGCGATGGTGAAGTTGTGCGGCTGGAATTAGTCCGAAAAATTCCTCAGAGCACATCCCGTGCTAGATGCGATATAATACACAAAGAGATGCAACATCTATTCGCAGTGCCAGTGTGTCAAGCCGATCGAAAAGATCTTTTTTTTAATGGGATAGGGTGACAAAAGAGCACACAGTCCACCTGATGGTAAGTGTTTGCTGTGGCCCATAGACATCAGCATCTATCCTCGATTACGAATCAAAATGCAGATGCGTTATCACCCGTGAGGACTTAGGTGGAATGCCTCGTTTCCAGTAACAAGGGTCTCCGGCTCTCTACACTCACCATACGAAACACAGCAGCATCAAGCTATTATTTGACGTTGGTATTCTGTGAGAGCGTGGTCCTTCCCCGGTCGAGCCGACCCATTCGTGCTTCAACTACACTACTAACAAAACTGCAGCATGGCTCTACCACGTAAATCTCAAAAAAAATCTCGGTCGCTGACGATTCGAACAGCTCTGCGCTGGATGCAATCAAATGGAAGGAGCTGGCACTGGGGAGCCCCAGCTCAGAGGTGTATATAGGTCTTGTAAAGTTGCAGGTACAAGTACATAATTAATATGATAAACGCAACATTCCATTGATTTTATAAGCAGATTTTATATTAGGTAAAAAGAAGAATTTAAAGAATTATAATATCAATGATTATAATTAATTACAAAAATAAACACAAGCTATAAAAATATTATTTTAAAGTGACCTACCTTCCCACAATTCAAGTACTCAACAGCGACCTCTCTAAATACGAAGTATACGAAATAATCATCCTCAAAACTGCCAACAAACTGAGGCTCGTTGAGCCAGTTCAGGTCATACTGTGTGGTTCGCAACATACCCGTGTCGTGGGAGGCAGCGCCGCGACTCCTAAACAAATGAAATTAAACCTTATTGGATTACATACAATTACAAAATTCGTACTTTTTAAAACATAAACCAGGATAAACAAAATCTTGATCTTTTTGTACTAAAGTACAAAATTTCATTAAAATGATTGTCATGATCGATGTTCACCACTCGTCAAACTCCATGAGATTGTCCTCTCACATGATGAGAGCGTTCAAGTTCATTATTCATAATCGTATTTTTATAAGTAATTTTAATGATCTCTAAACCTTTTAAGAAATGCAGGGGATTAAAAACTATTACCCATTTTTTTTGTGGCAGAGGAGTAATATTAAGGTAGTACCTCGAAAATTTGGTGGTTTTTCTATTTCACATAAGTATTTTTTCAAGTTTTATAGATTACGAACAAAATTTTTGGTATATGATTTATGTCTATATGACCTTGGATTTCATAAAAGGAAAACACAATAACATGTATTTTTCTCGATAGAAAAAAATTGCAAAGTAGTAATTTCTAACTCCATAACACCACAATTAACTAATTATTTTTACGAATAAGTTCATCGAATTACTTTTAAGGCATAGTAAATAATCATATCTAAGTTCTCATAAACTATTTTTTCACCCATAACAAATTTTTGTTAAAAGAAATGTTTGGCGCTTACTCAGTTTTTTTTTTCGAGCATGTGCGCGGTATAGCTATCTCATAATTTGCGTATTATGAAGTCATGCATCATTTTCATTTTGACCAACGCGGTCTTAGGCCATACCGGGGCCCTTGGGTACAAGAATTTGAGGCCCTGTTGGAAAGTAAAGAAAGTGAATGACAAAAACATTTGTCTACTAGGACCTTATATTTATCCTATACCTTTAAACGAGCAATTCTTGCCTATATATGTATATATATATATATATAATCGGAATCTCGGAAACGACTCCAACGATTTTCATAAAATTTTGTGTGCAGGGAGTTTCGGGGGCAATAAATCGATCTAGCTAGGATTTATTTTTAGAAAATGTCTTTTTTGTCCGTGTTTTTAGGCAATGAAAAACTGCTACAATATCGTTAGAATAAGAAGGTAAATTTTGACAGTTTATTAATGATTACAAATAGCTTAATTGGTATATTGGGCGGTCACAAAATCGTAATACCATAGTTCGAGCCCAGACCGACCGACCGACTTTTTTTAATTTTTTTTTCAAGATCCTCTCTTTTTTGAGGAAATCTATTTTTTCGAGCCCTTTTTTTAGTATTTTTTAAAAACACGAAAATTTAAATTAAACTAATTGCACTCATGATTTTTTATTCAAATAACCAGTTCAGTTTTTTCTATTATGTCGCTAAGATCAAAAAATATTATTCGTATTTCATCAGTATGTAATTTGTATCTAAATATAATTTCCAAAACACAGGAATTAAAAAAAAAACCGAGCAAAGCTCGATCAACCGGGTACTTATAGTTAATTGGTAAAAATCAAATAATATGTCATTAAGACGACACATCGAAAAAGTGGCTCCAGGCTATCGCCGTACTGATCCGAGTGAATACATAATTTCTTTAAAAACTGTCATAAGGTCTAAAATTGCGTAGCGCCCGCGACGATTAAAAGCGCTTAGAAATTGTATCTTAAAATATTTTTTTTAAAAATTACTGATTTAAGTAATCAAAATAATGAGCAAGTAAGTTATGAATATATTTGAGTGATTCCCAACGATATAGATTAAGTAATTACGTTGTAATTTCAACTATAGTGATTTTTTAGAGGTGTTTTCGCAAATAATTATAATCGAGTCAAAATTATACAATCGTGTTTTTGAGCAATCAAATTCAAGATAAAGACATGAATTTACCTATATCAAAATTTCACTTTCGTTTGTGGTGTCATAGTCCTATACTATTCGATGAAAGGAGGTGCATTCTTTCGCGGTGTCGCCTTAATGAGGGCATCCACGACTTTTTTGCCACCAGGGCGGCGCCACTTTACCTCATTACACCGACCTCTATAATATATAGATACTGGCCCCTGAGGTCAGGATGAGGTAAAATATTTGACAGATTTCATAGCGGGGATGATAATTTCTTAGGAAAATGTAAACTTTAATGTTTCTTTCCTAAAATGTCCTTCAAAAAAAATTCTATAACAACATCAATACGTGTACTCTTTTTTTAAATTATTAAATTAAAATTTAGGCTTCACTTGTCTTAAAATAAGGATCGTATAACAAGTATTTGCTATAAAATCTTATATCCGTGGTTGAAAATTATCACATTAAATAAATCACCTGAGCCCAGCAGTGGAACGTATATAGGCTGTAACTTTACTTTACTTTACATTTCAAAATATTTAACGGCAATATTTTGAAATGTAAAGTAAAGTAAAGTTACAGCCTATATACGTCCCACTGCGGGCTCAGGCCTCCCCCTCATTTCTGAGAGGGTTTAGGGCAATTAAGTGTTCGCCGCGCTGCCCAAATGCGTGTTGGCGAACTTCACATGTCTTACTCGCGTTCTGTTATATTTACAGCGAGCGTTAACCACTGAGCTACCACGGCTCATCCATATATATATATATATATATATATATATATATATATATATATATATATATATATATACATTAATTAGATATAAGTACGGGGTGTCTGCACCATGAGACCTAAGGTAGCAGACGGAAAGAAACAAGATGTCAGGGTTAGGTGATGGGGTTCTCTTACTGCTTGTCAAGCAGACCCACAAGACTGATCAGAGGTTTTGACGGCTAAAGGTGTCTCTTGGCCGCATTGAGAGAGGGAGGTCTTACAAGTGTCGGCGGTCCACGTCATAAATAAATATGGCATGATACAAATTTTTGTCCTTTATATTTACATTTTATGCATGCTATGATATTTTTAACATGGTATCATTAAAAACTCAAGAGACCGGATATATGTTTTTCCTTTGACCGCGGCTCCACATTATCGACGTGAAGCGCCGTGAACAGGCGTGAACGTGAATGTGGATGACGGTTTTGGCGAGATTCACGCGCGTTCACGCCTGTTCCCCGTTCTGAGTCGGTATTTTGTCCCGCGACAAAGGGTTCACACACCCTTCGCGGGACGTTCATGCTAATACACCGGCCCCTCATGTTTCTACTACAAAGGCGTACGGATGATGTATTTTAGTGATACACTATCTTATTTTCTCCACCTAGTTTCTGATGTCTAATAGTGATATGTTGCCACAGCAAATAAAATTATTACAGCAGCAGCTTCTACGTCCGTTTCGCGGCAGGATACACTAACGATTGTTAGCATCCCGTGAATGTGGAGGGCACGTCTTGTGCGATAATGTGGAGCCGCCATGAGAGTTTCAATATACAAAACTAAACAATCAAATATTTTTACGTACTACGAACCAAACCAGTGCTTGCGCACTATCTCACCTAATGATAAGTGATGACTCAGCCGATGTTAAAGCGCACTAGCTCAACTCAAATAATGTCTAATTACTCCTGCCTTGGCTTATATTCGTAATCGGATGGAAAAACAGACATCGGAGTATTATTCCACTTCTTTGTAGTACGGCTACTATTTAAAAGAGGCAAACCGTTGAACAAAATTTTACGAAGCATTTCTTTTTGTATTCGCAACACCTAAATATCTTAAAACGTAAAAAAATACTATTTTTAATATTGTCTGTTCGTACCTGGATATAGCATTGTCCGAACTGGTGAAGTCAGTGGGTGTACCAGCGTAGTACTCGCCATTGCTGGCAAGGATACCAGTGACGTTGGAGTGAGGGTTGTGCGGGCAGAGGACGATTCCGGGAAACCACTCCGATACGTTGTTTAATTCTTCGATCTATAAGGTAAGAGAATTATTTTTAATCGATTTTTTTTACAGCCTATCAAAAATTCACTGCTGAACTTAGGACCTCCCGCATAGATTGCCTCGTGGGTGGGATTTTGCCGTAGTTGCCATGCTTGGCATGTGAGTTGGCAGCCGTGCGGGTTGGCGGCAAAAATATTTTTAATGTAGGAGAATATCCACTACCCTTTTACACGTGGTAGAGCAATGCTGCAGTTATAGTAGTGGTATAGTTGTAGAACAAATGGGGCGACTCGATCGGGGAAGGACCACGCTCTCACAGAATACCATCGTAAAATAGTAGCTTAACACTGTTGTGTTTCGTGTGGTGATTGTAGAGAACCGGACTCTTTTTACCTACAAACGAGACATTCCGTCTTAGTCCTCACGGGTGACAACGCATCTGCATTTTGATTCGTAATCGAGGATAGATGTATGTGATAGATGGACTGTGTGCTGGCTTGTCACCCTATCCTATAAAAAACACCCATATCTTCTCGTATGGTGTCGTAAGAGGCGGCTGAGAGAAACTGAAATAGGAGATGGGCAGCAGCATTTTTCTGATAACAATTCAAAATTATATAAAACTGCGGTTGCCAACCCAACCTGCCAAGTATGGCAACTATGGCAAAATAATTGAACTGATAAATATTGAGGCAATGTATGGGGAAGGCATGTATTCAGCAGTGAACTTTTATGACTGACTGATAAACACCGCTCTTTGAACCTTATAATTTAGATCAGTAGGTTTTACTATTAAAACGATTAATTTATTATTTTAAAAAGTTTAGCGTTGATAAGAAAAGTGCGGGTAACACTAAAGGTATGGAGTGTAGAAGTAAGGAGTACCAACTTCCATAGGAGAATAGTTGAAAAAGTGTCCATCTGTAAGCAGTAAATAACAGTTCAAAAACTCTCCACTACAGCGCTCGAGTAGCGGGGTATGTTAAATCGCCGTAAAATACGTTGAGTGATTTTGAAAATAAAATTTTTGAAAGCAATAAAATAGTTATTGTAAAAAGAATTATGGTGAAAGTTTGTGCAATAAAAAAATTATAAAAAGTTCGTTAAAATTTAGACTGTAGCTACAGTGGCGCTACCCTTATTTAACACTTTCCTACGGACACTTTTTTATACAGTCTGTACTCCTTACCTCTACACTCCATAACTAAAGTACTTTAAATTTTAATGGCTGTATTGATCTCTACTGTTCCATTTACAAATGTGAATCGGATAATAGGTACAAATATATAAATAGCATGGCTTGTCATAACTCGCTTATAGAAAAAAACAAATCGTTATCACAGACATGGCCTGATTAGATTATTTTAATTATGTACACATACGTATCAGTAAATATTAATCTCACCTCTCTCCAACTACACATAGGACTGAACGCGTTGGTACCGCAAGCGAAGAGTTTGTGACCGTAGGACAGTAGAACTTTTACATAGTTATGACAGTCTTCTTCAGTCTGTCCTTTCACCTGGCACATCTTCGTCTTTTCGGCTGATGCCGGCCAGTCGGAGCGTTCCAAAGGCCTCAGACCGCGTAGAGACAAGCGGTATAACGTATCCCTGAAACAAAATGTATAACGATTATAAATTATATGAGTTTTTAACCATGAGAACTAAGATGAAATGCCTTAAAGCCAGTCGTTATACTGGCACTATTGCATTTTAAAGCAAAACAATGCAGTAAGTTTTATAAGTTAAGAGGGTCTAACACCCTCTGAGGGGGGTTAAAAACTCAAAATGACTATTAGTTCTTTTAAATGTTATTTTATTCTGTGCTTAGGCAGAAAATGAGGGCCTAACATCTAGTTTCCATCTAACCGCAAGATCTCAATAAAGTTTTCTTTTTTAACGTCTAAATATGTTTTCCACTCTAAGCGTTGTAGCTTTACGTATATTGACTGCCTTGCTGGTTTAGTGGTCGCAATGTCATGATCTCACAGGTTCGAATCCCGAGTGGGACAAAATCAATTATTGGGTTTTCGTTAAATAAATTCCCACTAGCAGCCCCGAGTCAGTAACTTGGCGGTGTTTCACCCCTGTCCAGGGGCTGCCCTTTGTGCTGGAAGGCACGTAAACCGTTGGTTCTGCACCTGATCTCTTTACGGTAGTGTCGGAATACCGTCCCATCGGACAATGAGAGTGAGGGAATAGATAGTGGACCTGTGTTCGCGCATACACTTGGGCACTATAATCCCGTCATGCGCCAGATGGCCAGTCTCCGTTTCTCCGGGACGTATTATGAGTTGATGACAATACCATGAATTCATGACTGTTACCTAGTATTGTCACTACGATCATCACATCACATGATGCGTTGTTGATTTTTTTTAAACCGCAATGAAACTAAATATATATTTTTTTTTTATATTTATTAATAGTTATCTACATTTACACACATACGCAGCAGTATGTCTGCAACATTGACGTATAATGTACGTAGTACATATTAGTTCAATATTCGGCAATGGGTTTCTAGAGGATCAATGCTATTATGCTATTTACTGTTAATATGTATAATATAAATATGCAGTTAAAGATAATTCCATGATTGATATTTTCCGTATACCTCGTCAACAGCATTCAGATAAGTTTTAATGAAAGATTGCTATAAATAAAGACATACTCGTAAACAGGTTATTCAACATTTAAATAAAGTTACACTCAATATAAATATATTACAGTTATAAAGTAAAACTCAAAATAGAAGTTTGATACGAAAGGAGCTGTAAGTACCTACTGTTGCGCGCCTAAGTTGATGTCTGGCACTAGCGCCATCTAGTGTCGGGTAACAGAGTGAGGAGAGCTTTCCAGAAAATGACATGACTAATCTTTTAACCAACAGCGCCATCTAGTATCGAATTGAAGAACTATGCTCTCTAGAAGCCTCACACTCGAACTTTCTACGTTTGATCGGTCGGCGCGCGTATCTACGCGAATATTCTGGATGTTTCGGCGTAAAAGTGTATTTAAACCCGCTGCATGCCGCGATCGGGGCGAAATAAAGTGAATTAGTGTGGTTAATTATTAGTGTTTTATGTTTTAATTGGTGTTAGGTAATAAAAGTGTAAATTTTGGTAATTCAATCGGCAGTTTTTATTGTCACGAACCTCAAGCTCGTAACAGTACGTACTCTTTAAAAACTCTAGAAACTTCTGAAATAATTCTAATTGTGAATATTTAAACAGATAGAGATATGAGATGCAAACAATATGACATAAGCTTTATTAGGTTCTTAACTAAAGTCGATCCATAAAATACCACTTCCTGTAGGTACGTACTCGTTCATTTTTCAATTACATAAAAAATTCTATAGGCATTACAATTTTCAAGGTTATATTAAATATCTCTATGTATCTCTCCTGTATCTTTGGCATCTACTAATAGTTAGAACCAAAACAAATATTTGAAGATTACACCATTTTTTCAGCGTAGGAATCGAATCTTCTAACTTTGCATGCAAACGCTTAGGCACTACACTACCGAGCCGTCAATTTATTAAATCGTGATTAAGTCGATTTATCTATTTAAAGTCGATTTATCTATTTAATTTTAAACACAATAATTATTAAAAAATTGATTATCAGCAATGAAAAATGTAAGAAGATTGATGTATTACGCCATTGATATTAGTATCATATCCTTCGCAGTTTCGTAGTTTGAGAACATCTTCCAACATATTGATTGAATCTTAGGTTTACTCACGTACGCTATATAAAGATCAGATATACTCTTGAGTCTTCTGTACAATCTGCCGAAGGGAATGTTTCATCCGTTACTAATACCTTCTCGAAAACCAACTGTTCAGGATGCTGGAAATCATCGGGTCTTCGTGCGATACGATTCCCAAAGACTTGAAAATAAGAAGGTAAATCGGTCTGCTGTTTTTATAGAATAAGGGTGACAAAAGAGCATGCAGTTCACCTGATGGTAAGTGGATGCTGTGGCTCATAGACATCTACATTTATCAGTTAAGAATCAAAATGCGGATGCTTTATCACCCCTTAGGAGCTTAGGACTGAGATGGAATGCCTAGTTTCCAGTAAAAAGGGTTTCCGGTTCTCTACATTCACAAAACGAAACACAGTAGCATTAAGCTGCTATTTTTCGCTGGTATTCTGTGAGGGCGTTGTCCTACCCCGGTCGAGCCGACCCATTCGTGCTAAAACCATAATATAGCTGTAGCGTAGCTCTACCACGTATAACTTTTTCTCCAATATAGACTGAATCACAACGAAGATCAAGAGCGCCTTACTTCTGCTCCGCCTCCGGCATCGTGTCAGCCTAGAGGGCATTATTTATTAAACTATTTCTAAAGGACTAAATATACCATTTATCCACCCTCTTCCAAAAGCTCCACTGTATTTCTATACCCACTCGGTGAGTTTTTGTTTTTAAAGTTTGTAGGAAAACTAATCTCGCTCAAATTCACGCTGTCGGTATCATTAGATCAATCACACAAAATGAAAATATTTATTTTCTACACGCCATTAATATTTTAATTTCCAGAGCAATGCTCACATCAATATTTGCATATTAATGAAACGACTTTATTTTATAATCAAGAAGCAATAACATCACTAGCCGCTAAAGATTAATGTTTTATGCTCACACACTTGGTCAGTTGAACTGACCTGTTGAACTGACGTACATCCAAAAACTGACCGTGAGTGTGAAATCTTAAGTTAAAATTTTTAACCCACGGATTCTTTCGGGCGCACGGTCAGTTTAAATGATCTAATAGTAAATAAAATAGAAATCGTTTTCGCTTACATCCGCTTGAACTGATAAGTTTAACTGACCGTGTATGTCGGCCAGAGTCGACAACCAATCAAGTTGCCCCGTGTCCGAAGTAAAAGATTATTTAAAGTTTTAAAGAGAAGAGGAAGTACGTAGAAAGTAACTTAAGTGAGGACTAAGTTTGTCACAAAGTTTCCGTTACATTCCGGAATACCTTTGCCATTATGTGTACTATTCGTGGTAGAGCCATGCTGCAGTTATATTAGTAGTATAGTTGTAGCACGAATGGGTTGACTCGACCGGAGAGGACCACGCTCTCACAGAATACCAGCGTCAAATAGTAGCTTAATGCTGCTGTTTCGTATGGCGAGTGTAGAGAACCGGAGACCCTTTTTAATGGAAACGAGATATTCCATCTTGGTCCTCACGGGTGACAACGCATCTGCATTTAGATTCGTAATCGAGGATAGATGTAGATGTCCATGGGCCACAGTAACCGCTTACTATCGGGTGGATTGTGTTGTGCTCGTTTGTCACCCTATCCTATAAAAAAATATTAATTGTAAAACCATTGATAAGTTATATAAATTACTTTTTACAGTGTAGATGCCTAAACTCGAGAGTAATTGAAGTTCATAGGTCTTAATATCATTACTTTGTCAGTATTTAAAGATGTCTGCCTGTTGTCATATCTGCCTGCATCCCTATAATCCGTAGAAAGATAGAAAGACATAGCGTCATTGAAGTGCCAATTCTTGGAAAATTATTGTAATGTTCATATTTTTTATTAATTGTTAATTATTATTTATAGTTTTACTTTTATTACTATTATTAAGACTTACATTAAGTTAAAAGGTTTTGCTTTTAATACTGACTAGTTTATTTTAGGTTTTGTAGTTGGCAGGTATTGGATGTAAATAAAATGACTATAATGCAATGGTAATCATTTAATTGGAATAAACTATTTGACTTAAAGGGATATAGTAAGTCAGCTCATATTCTAATTTCGCCCCCACTTCCCTGCGCGTCTTATGCTATGTACCGACATGTTTGTAATCACTAATACTGTAAGTATATAGGTCGTTGGATACTTATTTCATTAGGTTTATCATATTTATGCGTTTCTTATATATAAAATCAATCCTCAACTTTAGTTGAGGATTGATTTTAAGTACTATAACTATCGGCACGGTAATATTATCTATACAGTATTGTAACTCGGCCGTATCTTTGAAATAAATGCCTACAACTGCGCGGTACGTAAACACGCAATAGGGCTGCCTGCCTCCAGCATTAATTACATTTGCCTACTTAGTGTTTCCATTTAGTTTTATGATTGTAAATATACTTTTTTATATAATCAAATATAATAGGTACTTTGTAAATTGAGTAGGAAGTGTTCAATAAAAATGCGTGTCGTTTTTTGATTGGTAGATTTAATTATAAAACCATGTTTATGTTTGAATAACAAATCGGTCTTATGAATTTGCGACCGACGACCGACCGACCGATTTGCCTCGGCTGAGACGTACGAATTACTTTATTATTAAATTTTTAAGTATAAAAAAATCCGCATTATAATATAAAGCTTAATTAAAAATTATTTTGGGAAACATGGACAAGGTGGAGAAAAGTAATATCATTTACTTGGATAAAGAGGTATCTATAACCAAGTAAAAGATATTTTATAATTTATATGTTTGGTTTTAAATGAAGTTCGGATTTATTATTTCTTTATTTCCATTTTATTATTTATTTCCTCCATTTTTTTTTATATATTCCACAAAATCATCACTGCGGCACAGTCACGACTGTCTGCATGCCGAGCGCATGCCGAGATCGAGGCGCGTAGGCATAGCTCTCGCTTCGTCCGTTTGTAGGAAGTTGGAATACTGTATAGATAAAATTACCGTGCTATCGGCGTCTTGAAGCTTGAAGAATTACTTTGAACATCGGAATTCACTTCATTCCATGAAGTGTTCTCAATAGGAATAGTATGTGTTAATACACCTTGATTAGTAGAAACAGATTACCTAAATTTTTTAAGGATTGAAGGACTTTCAGAAAATTGAACTTCTTCTGAGGACAGTATTTGAAATGGGGTAGAAGGTGGTAGAGAGAATTCGCGTTTTTTTATAAAGTATGATGTTTTTAGTCATTAGTGTTATGTAAGATACACAAGGTAGATATAATCTGAAGCATTCCGTAAACAACAAAAATTCATATTTTTGTTTATAAAGTATAATGTTTTGAATCATTAGTGTTATGTAAGATAGACGAGGTAGATATAATCTGAAGCATTCCGTAAACAACAAAAATTCGTATTTTTGTTTGCATGATACAGAACAGATACCCTCTTTGTGGTAGTAGGTATTAGAAACTAAAATTATATAAATAATTATACTAACTGCTTTTGTGAATATTATGGTGAAATATGTGCTTAAAATCAATTAATAAATCGAAAATGCCACTTATTTGTAACTAAAGCTTTTATCTGAGAACTTGATAGTGATTTTTTGAAATTTTAACTGAAAAAAGAATATATTACGGGACTCACGGAATAACTTTTTTCAGATACGCACTTGAACATGTATCGTCTTTATGTTAAGAAAAAACTGTCTAAAAAAATAATTCTATAATAAGTAATAATTAAAACTCTGATTTGGACAGCTATTTATATCTAAGTAGTTAAGTAGATCAATTTATAAGTTTACCTACAATATTTATTAAGAAAGAAGAGGACCAAACCCCAACAACCACTAAAAACAAACGTTTAAAAACAACAAGGCCAAAGGAAAAAAAAAAAAAAACAAAGGGAAAAAAAAAAAACAAAAAACAAAAAAAAAAATATGCAATTATGTTTGTCGCATTTTATCAAATATGTTAAGCTTTTTTGCGGATAAAGGATGCAACTCATATCCACTCACTTGTAACTGGTATATCACAGAGTACTTTTAGAATATATTCCCTCACTAAACTCATTGAAATGCAGTCGCAAGAGTAGTTAGGAGATATTTACTTACTATTAAGTAATACAAAAACTTTTGTTATCGTTTTAGTAGCTATTTCCATGGATCGTTAGAAGTCTTTCTAATAATGGTAGGAAGTCAGGGAAAACATCTGCCTATGCGAATTTCAACTTTCAGTTTATTGGAATAAAAATGTTAATTTTGATAAAAATGACTTATTGGCACTTTATCGACGGTATACAACATACATATTGTATATAATCAATAAATATCAACCTGCAAATTATTAGATCTGTTCGCCACAGGGGCCAGGCCATCTATGGACCACAGGATCATTACCATCAGGTATACTATAAGCCACACCCCTACCTATCTATTGTATAAACAAAGTGGTTAAAATCGCCCGTCTCAAGAGAATACTCAATATGTTTACCTGCTAAGAACCTTCAGAGTAACGTCAATAGCGACACTTATTCAAAATAAATGGGCTTCTTACAACCTCGTTCGTTAGTTATGTTAAATAACGCGCAATATTAAGACACATTATACCCTTGCGAACATTGGAACGTGATTGCTGTGTAAAGTCTCCGATTTCATTGTTGTTTGTGACATAACGTAAACTTGTTTTAAATGAATGAACTCAACGAAAGGTATTGCCGTATATACATATTATAATCATCATCATCATCATCATTACAGCCCTTCACAAGTCCACTGCTGAACATAGGCCTCCCCCCAAGTAATGCCACAAAGCACGGTCCTGAGCCATCTGCATCCATCGACTTCCTGCATGTCTATACATATTATAATCCTAAAATAAATTTATACACATCATCATATAGAAAATAGGTACTGTACTATATATCAGACTCCTTCGTTGGTCTAGTGGTTCGAATCCCGGGAAATTTTTAGCAGCTGCCCGGAGTCAGGATGTTGGCGGTGTCACACCCCCGTGCCTCGAAAAGCACGTAAAGCCGTTGGTCCTGCACCCGATCTCTCTTCTGTCGTGTCGGTTAACCATCCCATCTGACTATTAGAGTGAGGGAATAAAGAGTAGGTACACCTGTGCTAGCGCATACACCTTGGACTATAATCTTGTCCTGGACCGATGCCTAATCTCCGTTTAGGCTAGCCGCCGTGACCGAAATTCAGTCTGGAGAACATTATTATTACTGCACTATTTCTATACTTCTTCAAAAAAAAACAGCCGTTCCCGATTTAATTATACATGATAACAAGTGATAAGATAGGAGAGACTTGGATGCAGACAGACATGCGAACACAATCATAACGAGCTAAATTTGTAACCCCTAATGTTTATTTATTTAACCTTATTTGATTACGCACAAACGCGCAGAAAAAGGCGAACTTAATACAGTTATACATTCTCTGTCAGTCTAACTGCAGATCGATCAGAAAATATAAGTAGCATGTATAAATATAACAATAGATATAAAATATTACGCAATCCATTCAAAAATAAAGACAATTTTTTATAGGATAAGAATGACAAGCGAGCACACAGTCCACCTGATGGTAAGTGGTTGCTGTGGCCCATAGATAGGGTTGCCACCCGTACTTTATAATAAAGTATTGTACGTTATTTCAGGTAATTGTACTTTATACTTTATGAGAACAATAAAGTACACGAAAATACTTTATTTCGTATGAAGAGAAAGTGCTTTTTCGTTAAACGAAATTTTTCGATTGGTGTTGAATGGATTTCGCCACTCGACAGCGCCACATCACTTAACCACTCGTTTTTAACAATTTCTGAACGCAACTTAACCTCAAATGTGAACAATGTCAGTGTCATTCTCATAATGTTTTTTTTGTGCATCGTTTTGTGCGAAGCGGTTTAGTGCATTAAGAATACGATTTAAAGTTTTACAGATTCATGTTATAGTAGTACATCATGAATACTCCACATACACCTATAAAACGTAATTTTAATAGTGAAACGGATCAAATAGATAGTGAATATGTTACACCAAAAAAATGTTTAAAAACAAAAGATACGACAAAACAGAAAAATAAACGAATGCAGAAGTATAAAAGTCAGTGGGAAATCGAACATGGTGATTGGTTAATTAATGATCCACAAAACGAATATAATGGAAAATGCAAATTGTGTGGAATTACATTTACAATTGCTTCAGCAGGTATAGGACAAGTAAGAAAAAAAACTTATTTTTCAGTGTGTGTGTGTGTGTGTGTGTTGGTATGGTTGCATTAAATATGCAAACTATAGGTACTATGCTATAAAATGATTAGATTTTATTTAAGATAAATGTGCACTTTTTCCCAATAACTTTGAAAGTATAATTATTTTATGGTGACTGGAGGTGATGGGTAAGGTGACGGGATTAATCTTATTATTTTCAGGTTAAACAACACCTGCAAACAAAACAACACAAATCAAAATATGAAACTAGGAGAACATCTGGACTACTTGAGAAATTCCTTGACTCTTCTTCTGCTTCCACATCGTCTAGATGCAGTGATAAAGAAAATGTTGTTGCATCTGAGTTAGCCCTGACATATCACACAGTAAAACATAATTTGTCTTACAATAGCATGGATTGTACTATAAAATTGAATAAAATTATTTATGACAATCCACCTACAGCTAATGCAATTCATCTAGCTAGAACAAAAATGGAAGCACTAGTTACAGAAGTGTTGGGCCCATATTCTTTACAAAATGTAATAGATGCTGTTAATATAGATAATTTGTTTTACTGTTTACAAACAGATGCTTCTAACAAGAAAAATATAAAACTCTTTCCATTAGTGATACAATATTTTACAGCCAAAAATGGCATTGAAAACAAATTAATAGATTTTTATGAAAATAGTAATGAATCTGCTGATGGTATGTTTGAAGCAATTCAAAAGTCATTAGAACAATACATCTTTTCATAATGTATCTGGGTTAAGTGCAGATAATACAAATGCAAATTTTGGTGTTAATCATTCTTTATTCACCAATATGAATAATTTGGTACCAGGTTTGATTAAAGGAAATTGTCACGCACATATAGTGCATAATTGCGTCAGACATGCCATGAGCTTTTTATCACATGACATAGAAAATGTTATTTTAAAAATTTATGCTCATTTTTCACATTCTGCTGTAAGAAGAAAGGAGCTAAAAAAATTTGTAGCATCAGTAGATGGAGACTTTCACGAAATCAAACGCCATGTGGGAACAAGATGGCTCTCTCTTTTGCCATGTATTGATACTTTATTATTAAATTGGTCACCTATAAGAAGCTACTTTTTAAGTTTAGACTACTGTCCAATGGTTTTACAAAATTTATTGATGCTCAATGAAACTGAGAATGATGTGATTGAAATTTATTTGCATTCACTTATTAAATTTATTTAATAAAGCTGTTAAATGTCTAGAAGGCAACAGCATAACAATTTTAGACATTTATGGGATTATGGATAATCTTAGAAACGGATTAACACAAAGAAAACAAGATCTTTTCTTTGGCTATGAAACAGGCAAAAAAAATTAAACTGACTTCACCGGAACTGACTAGAAAAATTCACACGAATTTTTTATTATTTGTTGACAAAGCCTTAGAGTATCTGAATTAATGGTTTGATTTCAATAACACAAACTGGTTATTTACACTTGGATATATAAATTTAAAGAGCAAAATTGAATTTAATAATATTGTTAACATAATTGAAAATTTAAATCTTCAAAAACTTAATGTAGATATGGATGATCTATATGGAGAAATTGCTTTACTAAACCAAGTTTATAATCAGATAAGTACGTCTAAGAGTTTTGCAGAACTATCTACTGCACAAAAATGGCAGCAAGTATTTAAGAGTGATGATAATTTTTTTAAACTTGTATAAAGTAATTTCATTTTTATTGTCTATTCCCGCCACGTCAGCATTCACAGAAAGAGTTTTTTCTGTGATGAACAGCAAATGGCGAGACGAAAGAAACAAAGCGTCTCTAAATTTGATAAAAAATGAATTACTTATTTACTTTAATTTAAATTTAGATTGTAAAAATGCTGTGCAATTTTTTAGTGAAGATAGTAATTTGATACAAACTGCAAAAAGCAATAAAAAATATGTTTTTAAATATAATAATAAAGAAAAATAAATTGTACTTTATTTTGAATCTATGTACTTTTTTTTCTTACCTTTAATAACCAATGTACTTTAATTGCAAAAAAAAAAAGGTGGCAACCCTACCCATAGACATCTCAAAATACAGATGCGTTGTCACCCCTAAGCACTAAGATGGAATGCCTCGTTTCCAGTAAAAAGGGTCTCCAGTTCTCTACACAGCTAATGAAACTCAGCAGCGTTAAGCTGCTATTTTACGCTGTTACTCTGTGAGAGCGTGGTCCTGCCCCGATCGAGCCGCCCCTTTCGTGCTACGAGTACAATCATAATATAGCTGCAGCGTGGCTCTACCATGTTGTAATCCCGATATAACCTGTCCTCTACCTCTTGCCTTTTCTTCCGCCAAATATAAGTGTTATAAGTGCATGTATTGCTGTGTTCCGGTATAAAGAACCAGTTTAATTACAGGTAGTCCACCTTAGTTCTCAGAAGAGACGACGCAGATGTCCATGGACTGTGTTAGCCACTAACCATCAGGTGATCCATCAACCCATCGTTTGTCGCTTCACTTTTTTAATCTTGCTTCGATACATAAATAAATATATAAAGTTTCCGGTTGGACCGGCGGTGGAGCTTCGGCAGTGTTATTAGATAATACGCAGTGATTCCAAAGCAGGTTTTTAAACATGCGTTACTGGTAGCGGTACGGACATAATATCAAGTATTTTTTTTTAAAAGGATACATCCATATGTTTGAACAAAATATTCTTTCGCAACTAAGATACGTGAATCTCAGTAACTCAGTATTTTTATATACCTTACAGATAGGTTGGCTAGATCGGAAGACGAAAATATCTGGACAAATTTTGAAAATATCGGGATTTTGGGGTTTTTGTCGGGAGAAATATATATTAAAAATAAAATGGTTATTTTTGTGAAAGGAGGCCACAAAAAGTATATTAAACAAAATTACTAAGAGTACATTCAATTTTTAGGATCCTTTGGTAGTATTCAGAAAATATTTAAAATTCTAACAATTTACTTCAATGTTCAGTTTAATTATTAACTCAGCTTTTATTAAATCAAAGGCTATACGTAAACTTTCCGAGAAGCTGTTTGTATGAAGATTTTTAATTTTGTCGGGAGTCTCATTTGAAATATCGGGAGAATCCAGACGAATCCCGACCGTCTGGAGGCTACCCTACTTACAGACCAAGCAGTAATACTATTTCTTAAGAGGATAGAGTAAGTCAGCTCAAATTCTAATTTCGCCCCCACTTCCCCGCCGTATGCTATGTACCGATATGTTTGTAATCACTAATACTGTAAGTAGAAAGGTCGTTAGACACTTATTTCATTAGGTTTATCATATTTATGCCTGTTTCTTAACGCCAAGCCAGCCGCTTCTTATTTTTATCACGGTTATTTCCCATTTTAATTTTACGTCGTACTGTTGCGTAATGTATATTCTGATCGTAAGCGACACAACTTCTCCCTTCAAAAGCCTAAGCGATACTAACGGGGCGACTGGAATCAAGCTCAAGACGCCGATAGTTTAGGTAATTTCTTTTTACAGTGAAAATAATGGTATTTTAAAAAAAGTAAATAACATAAGCACTGCTTTATAGTTAGTTCAGTTAGTATGCAAAGTTTCATGATCTTATTTAAAGTATTTTATGAATAACAGCGGTTTATTGTTTATCTTGGAGGTAACTTTGGATTTTTTTTCTATCGAGAAAATTTTACGAAATCGTGTTTTCGTCTAACATAATCATTAACATTAATCCTCAACTTTACCATATATTTATTTCAAAATTAATGCTGCAATATTTTCGGCATAACGAAGGATCTTGCTAAGCCATTTGAGATTATATTTCCCCTTAAATATATTAGTTTTAAATTTTTAATTTTAACAGCTTATGTTATGCCGAGTAGTGGCGGCGTGAGAATATCCACTACCCCATATCATCTCCTGAGTATCGTAAGAAGAAACAGAGGGAAAGAAGTCAGGAGATGGGCAGCAGTGTCTTCCATATAACGATTATAAATACAATACTGTGATTGCAAACCCGCTTGCCAAGCGTGGCAACTACGGCAAATGTTCCCCCTACGTGGCAATCTATGGGAGAGGCCTATGTCAGCAGCAGGCCTACGTATATTATTTAATTTAGTTATATATCCAAGTATCACGAAAAATTTAGTCGTTGCATTAAGTAACCTACTTTCTCACTATATACAGATATCAAACGGTTCTCCTCGACCGATTCCTTGAAATATATTATTAATGCGTAATTAACTGTACATAGCAGTACACCGCTTAACTAGAGTAGTCAAACCCGACTATGAAGTAAATCATCAGGAATATTCATGTCTTATTGAACTAACTGACAACACGTTAGAGGATTTGATCGCGGCAACTATAAAACTCGTGAATTTGATCTCTATCGGACTCGACAGAAAGCTGCTCAAGGCTCCCGTTATAGCAGATTGGAAGAACGTCGGATACGCTATCCTGCTGTAGTAGTAAAATATTGAACAAAAGTTATATTTTACGGAATTTATTGACAACAAGCTAAGGTAGCTCGGAATCGAGTTAGTTAGAATTTGCGTTTTGTTAGTTAAAAGATGCGAGAAATCGAGTACGATTATTGGTGCCAACATCAGATTTACTAAATGACTCATTTACTTAATTATAAGATGTAATCGGAAAATATCGTAAAGAAATTGGAAAAAAATGTAAAGTAAAGTTACAGCCTATATACGTCCCACTGCTGGGCACAGGCCTCCTCTCATTTCTGAGAGGGTTTTAGGGCAAGGAATAGTCCGCCACGCTGCCCCAATGCGTGTTGGCGAACTTCACATGTCTTCGAAATATTTTTTTTCTAATTTCGCAGACATGCAGGTTTCCTCACGATGTTTTCCTTCACCGCCGAGCACGTGGTAAATCAGCACTTAAAATTGCAATTAACAATTTCATTGGTGCCGGCGGGGATCGAACCCGGTTTGCTCGCGTATTGTGAAATTTACAGCGAGCGCTAACCATCTGAGCTAACACGGCTACGGAAAAAAATGTACGAAAAATTAATTTGAGTAACAGAAATAAAACAGTGGCAGAAACAGTAATATCTGAGAATAGATAGTTACTACGTAAATAATAACGAAACACGTAATAGTAGTAGACTATTTTACGCTCACTCACTCACCTTCGAATTGCCTACGACATAGTCCTTATGGCAGAATCGCTGGAGGACCTAAGCACTGTGATCAATGACCTCAATAGTGTCTCCCAACGGATAGGTCTTAAGATGAACATGGACAAAACAAAGATCATGTGTAACGTCCTTGTCACACCATATGCCGGTAGTTGTTGGGAGCACTAAGCTCGAAATTGTTGACGAGTACGTTCACCTGAGACAAATAGTCCCACTAGGTAAGTTCAACTTCAACCGAGACGTCAATCGACGGATTCAACTCGGCCGTGCACCGTTCATGAAATTACAACACATCTTCTTGTCAGGTATACCTCAAAACCTGAAAACTAGACTGTACAACCAATGCGTGTTGCCAGTGATGATGAACAGATTATGGATCTGAGACGTGGTCCTTCACTGCTGACTGTACGAGCTAAGCTCGGGGTTTCTCTGCGTGATGAACTTATAAAGAAGGATATCCGCAGTAGAACCAGAGTTACCGACATAGTCCAATGGATTAGTAAGCTGAAGTGAGCCAAAACTACCGTGAGGGAAAAAGGTTCTCGAGTGGCAGCCTCGTAGTGAAGTGTAGTGCGACCCCTCACTAGATGGAGTGAAGACGTGGTAAGACATGCAGGAAGTCGATGGATGCAGGTGGCTCAGGACCGTGCTTTGTCACTTTCCTTGGGGGAGGCTTATGTTCAGCAGTGGACTTGTGAATATGTTCAGAGTGGCAGCAACGATGATGATTTTATGCTTCGATACAAAAGCAAAAAATAGGAGATCTGTGTAACTATAGGCTAACGTGCAATTGCAATTCATTAGTTTTAAATTTAGATACTTTTGTCAAGTAGGTCGCTTTTTAGCCGACTTCATCATAAAGTGATGATGATGTTAAACAAAAACAGGAAGTACATATTACTACTTACAAAGACGATACCGTAACTTGAGTGTTCTAAATTGTATTATGATCTATAATCATAACAGTCATTAAAGTTAACTCACACGTAGGTTGAAAGCACCTCACACCCACACCATTAGATGAACGCACCTCTTTGATCAAGTTGAGAACCACTTGGGCAAACAACAAATGTTTTAATAGCTGCTCAAATTTTCGCCACAAAAGACTTATTGACATGGTAAAGCACACAGAGTCACATTTCCTTTTGATAGCCGCCGCTTTAATTCACACTGACAATAAAATCACGAACGCTTCGAAATCCTATGTGAAAACACAAGCGGATAAAGTGTATTTGTAAACTTTAATAGTCGTAATATGGCGTTATAAATAAAAAGTCTAACTGTAAGTGTGATATGTGTTATATTAGCTTGTTATCAAACAAATGCGACGCAATATTGTTATGATCCTGGTCAACTTGATGCTAATTTGTATAATGGCCTGTCACGGGTTAGAAGAAAAAAGCATTATCGGTATCGCCATGCTTGGCAAGTTTTTTTTTATATAGGATAGGGTAACAAACGAGCACACAGTCCACCTGATGGTAAGTGGTTGCTGTGGCCCATAGATAACTACATCTATCCTCGATTACGAATCAAAATGCAGATGCGTTGTCACCCGTGAGGACTAAGATGGAATGCCTCGTACTCAGTAAAAAGGGTCTCCGGTTCTCTACACTCACCAAACGAAACAGAGCAGCATTAAGCTACTATTTCACGCTGGTATTCTGTGAGAGCGTGGTCCTTCCTCGGTCGAGCCGACCCATTCGTACTACAACAGCTATACTACTAATATAACTACAGCATGGCTCTACCACGTATAAAAATTTAAGTAAAATGTAATGTAAGTGAAATGAGTCTCATATTTCAGAACCTGTTTGACATTTATCAATCTGAACATTTTAAGTCTTGAAAGCTGTCTAAGCAATTATTGTTATTCGGAGCACAAGCACATTTAATCTATACTGATAGGCTGCCAACTAGGGATGCATCGGAAAACCAAAATATCTGGACAAAACTGGAAATTGTTGGGATTTTGGGGTTGTATGTCGAGAAAAATAAATATTAAAATATAAAAAAGTTATTTTTTTTTAAATTATTAGACTGTAAAAAAACTTAATATTGTTAACACATAACTAATTTGAATACAGTTAATTTTTAGATTGCCACATGTATTTGGAGTTGGAATTTACTGAGCCCATCAATTGGATCCTTTAGTAGTATTCAGAAAATATTTAAAATTCAAACAATTTACTTCAAAGTTCAGTCTAATTTCTAACTCTACTTTTATTAAATGATAGGCAACTGTGATGTGAAGAGAAGCTGTTTGGGAGAGTTTGAATTTTGTCGGGAGTCTGGAGATTATTTAAAATGTGGGGAGAATTCAGACGAATCACGACGATCTGACAACCCTACTGCCAAAAGATCTACTTTATTTTAGGCTCCAATCACACTAGTTGAATTCGCGCCTTGAGGTTACCAATCAAGCTTCCGCTAATTTAACTGTTACAACTACTTATCTAAAATAGCCGGGAGCAAAGGCTTTTCGAATCTTTCAACACACGCTGCGGCTAGTTAAATAATAATGGCTGACCAAGCATAACGGTCCTTTTTAATTTACTTGTACCAGATATCTTCATTTTTATTTATTTGTATAGATGTATAGATAAAGTTAAAACATCTGTCTTTTATATAGAATTTACTGGCTTTTATTGCGCTGTGTATGTTTACATGTCTAAGAACAGGCATGAATAACCACTTGTTTTATAGTTTGTATGTCTGTCCTGCTTTCCGAGTTATCCTTGAAACAGATTCAATCTAGGTTATATTTTATCAAAAACACGTAGAGCTTATTAAAAAAAATCAAAAAATTTACTTTATACGTCTTTGATTAGGTGGAACCGGGGTGGGTAGCTACTTATAAATAAAAATACTATTCTAGTAGGTATGTACAATTTAAATAACGAACAATATTTTTTTTATTCGTTTATCGTATATCGTATATCGTTTTTTGAATACCTAGTCCGGCCATACGTTCTGTTACAAATGAAAATGCATTTTTTTAATGAAGTAATGTAATATTACTAAAACTTATAAGTACATATTTATTAAAGTCTCAGCAAAAAATAAAAACAATGTTGTATTCAAAATGGCCACCTCTGGCTCTTATACAGGCCTTTAATCTGTCTGGCCACGAATCTATGGATTTACGCAATGTTTCCATGGGAAATTTCACCACTGCTTGCGCCAGAAATTTTTTAAGAGACTCAATGGCACCGTGTCGTTTAGAGCAAGCCATGTCCTCTACAACTGACCATAATTTGTAGTCTAAAGGGTTGAGGTCTGGGCTAGATGAGGCCCAGTCTTTAGCTCTTATAAAGTCAGGATCTTTGGTTTCAAGCCAGGCTTGGGTAGTTCGTGCCTTGTGGCCAGGTGCAGTCCTGCTGGAAAGTCCACAGTACATTTTTAAAAAGTGTATTATTGAGAGGTTTCACAAAAAGATCCAAGACTGTCTCTTGATACACTTTGACTGACGTTTTCACTCCTTTTTCACAAAAATTCAGCTTTGTGACGCCTTAATAAGACCACTTGAACGGCTTCTTTAGAACTATGAGCGTACACTTTATCATTTTGCTCATTGTAGTGCCCTGCAATCGTGAAAATTTTGTCATCGGTAAAGAGGATATCTACGAAAGTCTTGGATAGAGCAAGTGTTGTTGTATATGTTGATAGTACGATATACGAACATACGGCTGATACCAAGCTTTTGAAGTGTCTGGAATATGACCGACGGCTCCATGCCCACTTTGTGCAAGGCGATCACCGCAATCCTATTTTCTTTAACACACCATTCCATATTGTGATTTGATAATGAATACGAAAACATATGTGAAATGGCGCGAAATCGAAAGAACTTTTTAAAATAATAAACGCGTTCCAAATTTAAAATAATTAAAAAATTGAAAAAAAAAAAGAAAAGTATTTATGGCCAGACTAGTTACAATAAAGATTACAAACGAAACGAAACGAATTTCTGTTCTATACTTTAAAATTTGTCCGATGCGATCTAATCTTTGAATGTTTGTTTTACTTACATTACATTGTACTTAGTTCTTTGTTAATTGCTAAGGTTAATTGTTATTGCAAATATATTTACATGGCTAGTCTCAAATATCCCTGTTTATAGTCTACTCACGTAGTGGATCGTTTTGGCGCGAAACACATATAAACAGACACGGAATATATTATTGCGTAATTTTAACGGTTGAGTGCTTTGTGATATAACTAGTATATACGATTGTGCTACGATTACATGTATGTATGTAATCATAGATAGTAGATATGTGCGTATAGCATCCAAATCATGAGATCAGTGGAAGCAGAGTCAAACATACGTAACGGTTATAATACGTCTCTAATGGACGACACACACGTTCAGTTAAACTGATTAGTTCAAACTAGGACTGTTGATATTTTTTTTGAATATCGGATTTTCGATATATCGATAATTATAAATATACCAATAACGGAGTTTTTATATAAGTTTATATCGATATATCGAAAATCCGATATTTTAAAAAATATCAACATTTCTCGTTTGAACCGATCAGTTGGAATGATCAGTTGAACTGACCGTGTGTGTCGTCCATAATAATCATGTATATTATATTAGCGGATCGACGGATTCAACTCGGCTGGGCAGCGTTCGGGAAATTACGACACATCTTCTCGTCAGGTATACCTCAATCTCTGAAAACTAAAGTGTACAACCAGTGCGTGTTGCCAGTGATGACTTACGGATCTGAGACGTGGTCCTTCACCGCCGGCCGTATGAGGACGCTCAAGGTCGCTCAGCGAGCTATGGAGAGGGCTATGCTCGGAGTTTCATTGCGTGATAGACTCAGAAATGAGGATATCCGCAATAAAACGAGAGTGACCGACATAGCCGAACGGATTAGTAAGCTGAAGTGGCAATGGGCCGGCCATATAGCTGGAAGAACCGATAACCGATGGGGAAGAAAGGTTCTCGAGTGGAAGCCTCGTACCGGTAGGCGTAGTGTAGGGCGACCCCCACTAGATGGAGTGACGACCTGGTAAGACATGCAGGAAGTCGATGGATGCAGGTGGCTCAGGACCGTGCTTTGTGGCATTACTTGGGGGAGGCCTATGTTCAGCAGTGGACTTGTGAAGGGCTGTAATGATGATGATGATGATGATGATGATGATGATATTAGCGGCCTTGTATTGTCTACGAGTTGATAGGAAACATCCTCTAGCTTAATTCTGACGTCAAACGGCCATCGACTTACTGATGAGATCCGGTTTGAAGGGTAGGAGAGTCGGTATAATTAAACGCTGTGCATTTCATCTTAGCTTACAAGGGTGACAATCCATCTGTGTCTTTTCCTTGCTTGTATTTGATTGGAGTCCACAGGCCACAGTAGCTAGTTATTCATCAGAGGAACTGTTAGCGCATTTATCGCTCTTATGCTATAAAAATATTCTCACTCGCAAACAAATGTGTTGAGCGTAATCATGGTCACACATAGGTAATATATATTTTCTTTAATGATTTCTTATACTTACGCAAACACTACACATTGATTAAAACTACTTTTACGGATTTTAACGCGTTTAATTTTTAATTATTTTTACTTTCCGACGTTTCGGGTGCTTTCCAGTACCCATGGTCACGGGGGACTGAGATGACTGACGTCCTGATGTCATTGTCAGTCCCACGTGACCATGGGTGCTGGAAAGCACTCGAAACGTCGGAAATTAAAATAATTAAAAATTAAACGTGATAAAAACCGTAAAAGTAGTTTTAATCAATAGATGTGCTTTATTATAACTAGCAAAAACAAACATTATTATTTATTACACATTATTAACAAAATTGTAATGATGCTTTTCCCCGTTGCAGCAATAGTATAGTTGTAGCACGAATGGGTCGGCTCGACCGGGGAAGGACCACGCTCTCACAGAATACCAACGTAAAATAGCAACTAAACCACAGAACGCTGCTGTGTTTTGTATGGCGAGTGTAAAGAACCGGAGATCTTTTTTACTGGAAACGAGGCATTCCATCTTAGTCCTCACCGGTGACAACGCATCTGCATTTTAATTCGTAATCGAGAATAGATGTCGAATGTCGATGTCTTTGGATCTCTCTTAGCCTATTGAATTTAAAAAATAAATAAACAAAATGGTTTAATGTAGATCAATCAAAAAGGTATTTAAAATTAATACAAAAGCAAACAAAATCATCTTTTGTATATACTCGCATAATGTGATAATTTATAATTTTTACGACTTTACATTCCAATCCTATTGAACAGCATTAATACGCCTCGTAATAACCACAGAACGCGACTTAAAGCAGGCGAGCAGCTTTCAAAGCAGCATCGCTCATTTGCCACGGCTTGAATAATTGTTAGAAATCCACACTGGTATCACGATCCGGATAATTTACTTACAACTAAGCACTAAGAATTGAAAAATTTTCATTGAACATTTTTACTTTCGATCTTTTGACCTTTTCAAATACATGTTAATACCCAATGGAATGCGTTTAGAAATGAAGAAACTCGATTCATACCAGTACTGTTGTCATTTCCGTATCGATACCGAACATAGATAAACCAACAGTTCACGAATTTGAAACTTATACACATTGAGTTATATGTAATATATAAATCAATGCTTATATAAGTTATGACATAATCTTCCGCTGACGTATTTTGTAAAGATGACTAGAATAAAAAGCAAGGAAATCGCATAGATAACGGGACCATAAAAATGAATATTGTTTTATTAAACCTATAATTTTCAAACAAGTTCTAGTATTAGGATTGGTATTTTAGGTAATTTGAAGTTGAGCAATTGCAGTAGAGGAAGACCCGGCAAGTAAATTTTCATGTTTGAGGAATAACCGAAGTATTTACAACGAAAACTTTCAGCATGGAAAACTACTTTTGCAACCGACTTTAAAAAGGAGGTTTCGTTTATTTGTCCGAATATTTTTTCTTCTTTTTTGTTTCAATGATTTCTCATTTGTAAGAAAGTACCCTCTTTCTTACAAATAAGGAATCATGGGTGGCCCCATTTAAATTTGGTAAGGATTTGATGATGGGATCCTTGAGATAAATATCAAACTCTTCACGGCATATTGAATAATTCTTTATGATTATTTTCTTTTGTTCTTTGAAAATATTTTTTTCTTTTTTTTAATATGTTTAATTCAGTTACTTAAAAGTAAATCACAAAATAAACATAAATAATAGGCTCTGAAATTAACATCACATTCACATTAAAGTAAAAACTTTATTTTTAACTTAGCACTATACATTGATTAAAAGTTAAAACTACTTTTACGGATTTTATCGCGTTTATTTATTTTATTTTTAATACCCGATGTTTCGGCTGCTTTCCAGCAGCTCACGGGGGACTGAGGTGACTGACGTCTCGATATCAAAGTTAACCCGGACTACCTTCAGCTTTTTAATTATTTTCTTTGGTCCGATCTACACAGTATGAACCTGAATGAACTAACTGTGTTTTGAAGTCTTGCAGTGTGCTTGGGTTTAGTTTTAATTTTATTAATTATAGGGTCCCAAGCAGGTGGTAGTACCCAGCCTCCTTCTCTATTGACATCAGGATGTTTTTTAATTTCAATAGCCTCACGTATCATCCCTTAGTAGGAATCGATTTTCTATCGCAAGGATTTGTGTTCTATCAAATCTGATGTAATGGTTGAGGCCATTTAGGATATGATCGCAAACTGCAGCTCATATATGATTAACGATAAGGCTTTATAGCCTCAATAGGGAGTGTTGAGCGGAGCGTGCATCTCCAGTTTTTTTTTTATAAAGCTGGTGTGACGAACGAACTTATAGTACACCTGATGGTAAGTGGTTACTGCAGTCGTTGGACACCCGCAACCAACTTTGAACAATGAGTCTACAGATGCGTTGGCACCTTTGGGTATTAAGATGAACCAGGAATGTATCAATACCATTCAGACCGAAACACAGCAATGCTCAGCTTAAGTAAGGGTCTTATTATGATTATTTAAAGCAAGCCGTTTGTATGGGAAACCTTCCGCCACGCCACACGTAGCGTCACTCTCCACTGAGACCTTCCCCTTAGGCTGCCTGTCCACTAACGCGAGGCTGCGGAGCGGAGAAACGGACGAATATGAACCAATAGGATTGCATAAAATCTCTGTTCCCCTGAAAAAGTAAAATTACAGCCTATATACGTCCCACTGCTGGGCACAGGCCTCCCCTCATTTCTGAGAGGGTTTTAGGGCAAGGAAGTGTCCGTCACGCTGCCCCAATGCGTGTTGGCGAACTTCACATGTCTTCGAAATAATTTTTTTCTTATTGCTCAGACATGCAGGTTCCTTCACCGCCGTGGTAAATCAGCACATAAAATTGCAATTAACAATTTCATTGGTGCCGGCGGGGATCGAACCCGGTTTACTCGCGTTCTGTTATATTTACAGCGAGCGTTAACCATCTGAGCTACCACGGCTCCCCTGATTGTATGTAATGGTCTCATGGTGGCCGTGTTTGTTTGAAGCATCAAATTATTACAAATGATACCGGCGCAGATTCCATTGTAAGCCAGCATTAGGTACCTATGTAGACAGTCGAGTTGCCGTGTTTACGATTACTTCTAATGTGCCTACTCAATGTAAAGTGATAGCCGGCACTTACTTTGGAATTGTAATGCACTAGCGGTGCTGTAATTCTAAAGTACCTATGTAAATGCGTACCTCGACGGGCATTAAATAGGCATTATGACGGAAAAAGGAATTAACTTTATATATTGAAATTGGTTTTCTAATTGAACTTGTGTAATGATAATAAAATGTCAAATTGAAGTTATATAAATTCGTAGTAGACTATTATTTGTGTAGTAGTAATGTTGACTGCCATGGCCGTAAACCCAGGACGGGTTTGAATCACGGGTTCGACCACAATGAGTTGAATATTGGGTATTTCTGTCAAGAAATTCACGAAAGCAGCCCAGAGTCAGGACGTTGGCGGGGTTTCATCCTCGTGCCTCAGAAAGGATTTAAAGCCTTTGATCCGGCGCTTGATCTCTTTCCTGTCGTGTCGGATTGCTGTTTCATCGAACTATGAGATAAAGAGAATAGAGTCAACTGCTCTTACACACACATTCATGCACTATAATCCTGTCCTGCGCAGAAGTCTCGCCTCTGTTGAGACAGGCCGCCACCCCATGATTATAATTCGGTCAAAGAACATGATAAAACTAATGTATGCAAATTTTTTTATAGAATAGATTTAATAATGTCAGATTTATATTAGTGGCACTGGTTTGATAGTTATGCGACCCGTGTGCATGGCTGATGAAGAAGAATCAATGGAACAACTCTTGGAACAACTCAACGAAGTAAGAACTAAACAAAGTAGACGCTAAATATTTGTACTCTAGCTGTTCCCCGCGACTTCGTCCGCGTGGAATTTATTACGAGTGGTTTTCATGGGTTTTAATTTTTTGCGCGCAAAAATTGTTTTTCTATTATAAATACCAACTTCTTTCATACACATTTAGTAAAAAAGCTGTTATTTTGACATTACACACAGACACTTAATTTTTTTTATTTGTATAGCTAGGGCAAATGTTTGTTTTAGGCTTTTTTTTGACATGTAATTTGCTTATAAGAAACGTCTTATTAATTAGTAAGAAAAATTCATCCTGCATATATTTTCAGCACTAGATCTTGCACAATTGTCAACTTTTGACTATCTTTATTCTATTTTATTACTATAGCTTTTCGCCGCATATTCGCCCGATCTGAGATCGTAAAACGATATAACATTATGTTTAACCTAAGTAATATTCTATTGCATGATATCAGTTTTTAACTGAAACTCTAAAATCTTCATATTCGTACGCGTTTTGCTATATGTATTACCTTATCTATGTTACGTTTGTTAGTTATTGAAACAAATAAAACTTGAACTTGATGTTAGACAATTTATTTCCCATGTATTTAGTATTTAAATGGCAAAAATATGAGTAATTGACTTACGGCAATATAATTTGACCCATTCATTTAGCAAGTGGTGAAAAAGAAAACAAAAAACATCAAAGAACACTTGCGTCTCAGTTCCATGTTTTAGCTTGGAATAAGTCAAAATCTCTCTCTCTCACACGATAACAAGATGAGTTCCTTAGATGAAGAGAAAAAAAAGAAAAAAAAAACATTTCAAGTGACGCAAACAACAAAACAAAACCACGCTCAACTTATTCTAAGAAAACGCACTCACGTACACTTACGAGTATACATATCTCAAATCATTTGCAGCCGAATACATGTTTTCGTTCATTCAAGCGTCCGGCAGTGAAAAATTACGGACTGTAAGGTAAGAAAAAAGAAAGACGTGAACATGCGTTTCAAGATTTTTTTTACGTGGTAGAGCCATGCTGCAGTTATATTAGTAGTATAGTTGTAGCACGAATGGGTCGGCTCGACCGGGGAAGGACCACGCTATCACAAAATAGCAGCGTAAAATAGTAGCTTAATGCTGCTGTGTTTCGTATGGCGAGAGTAGAGAACCGGATACCCTTTTTTTACTGGAAACGAGGCATTCCATCTTAGTCCTCACGGATGACAACACATCTGTTTCTGTCCCGGGTCGGGTCAAAAAATATCAGTTATTGAGTTCTTCCTTCAAGAAATTCTCAGTAGGTGCCCGTAGTCAGAAACTTGGTGGTGTTTCGCCCCCGTGCCTCGGAAAGCACGTAAAGCTGTTGGACCTACGCTTGATCTCTCTCCGGTCGTGTCGGTTTACCATCCCATCGGACTATGAGGGTGAGGGAACAGTGAGTGCACCTGTGCTTGCGCATACACTTGGACACTATAATCCTGTCCTGCGCCGATGGTTAGTCTCGTTGAGGCTGCCCGCCGTGATCGGAATTCGGTCTAGAAGACATCATTCATAAAAAAATATAATCCCTTCATTTATATTAGGAGTACCCTTAACCGACGAGCATGTATGCGTAGGTGTATGGATATGAAGGAGGCAAGAGAGGTGTGTCAGGATCGTGCCAAATGGAAGTCTGTAATCTCTGCCATATATATATATATATATATATATATATATATATATATATATATATATATATATATATATATATATATATATAATTGAAGTGTATCCGTAGTATTGAAATCAATATTATAATTGATCTGGCTTCTATTCAGTTCAACATAAATAACCATTTAAAAAAATTGATTGACCCTGCAGGCCACCCCTGGAACTTCCCGCTAATTTCAAATGCTAAGCGCTCCCAATTTCACCAAATTATGTTGCGAAATCTCGAAGTTATGTTAAAAAAAAAAACATTTTTTTTTTTAATTCTCCTTCGATATCTCACGAACAAATGAACCGATTTTTATTTTCCAAACGGCATTCGACGTCATTTTTTGAGGTTAAGAGCTGATTAGTTTTTGAAATCGATCGGTAAAGCCGTTCGAAAGTTACACCAAAAAACCATTTTTACAAAAATTTTATTTTTGAGAATTCTCAAAATCTACTCGTCCGAATGAGTTCATGTTATCACCAAATCTATTCTCCATTGAGATCTTTAGTAGTCTGCAAACCGCATCTCAATCGATCAAGACGTTCAAAAATTATGAAAGGTTTACATACATACACACACATATATACGAGGGTGGATTGAAAAGTACTCGGCCTAACCAAGAAAATAAACACATACTAAATCAGTTATATTTTTATTTTTCTACATAATCACCATCAAGTTCAATACACTTTTGCCACCTCCCCTTCCAAGCATTTAGGACGTTGAAAAAAAAATGATTCTTCCTTAGAGTCAAAATATGCGTCTACAGCTGCTTTGACCTCGTCGTTTGTCGAAAATCTTAGACCTCCCAAGTGCTTCTTTAGGTTAGGGAACAGAAAGAAGTCTGATGGTGCCAGATCAGGTGAATACGGCGGATGCGGTAACAGTTCAAAGCCACAGTTGTGAATTTCAGCCATTGACTGTACTGACGTGTGAACACGGGCGTTATCTTGATGAAACAGGACTTTTCTTCTGAGCATTCCTCGACGTTTTTCTTTTATTTCCTCTCGTAAACGACGTAGTAAGGTGCAGTAGTAATCAGAGTTTATAGTCTGACCCCTTTCAAGATAATCAATCATAATCACACCTTTCTAGTCCCAGAATACTGAAGCCATCACCTTATTTGCCGACAAAATCGACTTAGCCTTTTTAGGGGGTGGTGAACCAGGTCCTTCTCCACTGTTTTCATTGTTGTTTTGTTTCCGGTGTACAGTAATGAACCCATGTTTCGTCCATAGTAACTAAACGATTCAAAAAATCATCTGCATCGGCTTCAAATAACTCCAAACAGTCGCGTGAAATAGTCAATCGCGTCCTTTTTTGTTCAACTGAAAGCAGTCGCGGAACCCACCTCGCAGACACCTTGTGGAAACCCAACTCGTTGACAATGATGTTTTGAGTTCGTTCATAAGAGATGCCTATAATCTCGGCTATCTCTCTAATTTTTAATCTGCGGTCTCCCATTATTAAATCAAGTACTTTTTTAATATTTTCGTCAGTAGTTGACGTCGAAGGCCTTCCAGAGCGGGGTTCATCTTTCACACTCTCTCTACCACGCTTAAATTCTGCTATCCATTTTTTGACGGATGAATGTGACAGAGCACAATCGCCTAATGTACTGACCATGTCATCATGGATGGCTTTTGATGATAGCCCCTTCTTATGGAGGTACTTAATGACGGCACGCTGCTCGATTTGCTCCATTCGCGGAAATTATGTCCGATTACTTTGTTAATAACTTTATAAAATCACAACTAATTATCGCACACGTTTCGAACTTCACACAATGAACTAGTCTGAACTGAACTAAATAATGTGGGTAAATTTGATTTTTAGAATTGAATGGATCTGTGTTAGGCTGAGTACTTTTCAATCCACCCTCGTACATACATCCGTACGGACGTCCAAGTGAATTTTTGAAAATTTCAAATTTTTTTTAGCGGGAAGTTAAAAAATTGTTTGTCTGTCCTGAATACTTTTCGGAATGGCTTACGAACAGATAGAGAGGAAGGAGGATGAAAAGAGGGATCTGGGCTATATTTCATTCGAAAAGCTCGCTATATTTTTTTGGAAAAATGAAAAATTGATAAAATAAGGGTCTTGGGTCTTTTGATTATCTTTAATCCAAATAACGCCATATCAATATATACATTAATCTACGTGCGAAACCGGGCCGGAACGCTAGTATAACATAGTAATAGTAATAAGCGTAATTTATACCGCGTGTATATCGACACACACGTAACACGACAAATTAAACGATGTAGTTATGAGTTCGTTTACCTACGCGTGTGGAAAGGAATTTATTGAGCAAACGATCAGAGTCGGATTAAAAGCAAACGCAGGCAACTGCCTATGAACTACGTTGCTTTATCGTTCAGCTTTAGAAAAATAAAAAATGGAATGAAACTGTTATGTGTGTAAATAAAAGTGTTATGTTGGTAAATGTATCGCGTTCAATTTTACCTTTAATATACAACTTTGGAGTCTTTCACGGCACCATTGGTCACATGAGTAAACCCTCAAAAACCGAATTATTTTTATTTAGTGGTACTAATAGGTAATTTGAGAAATGGTTAAATATTCTAAATTATATTAAGAGAACCTCCACACATAGTAATGTAGTAATAATATAAAAAAACAATATACAGGCATAAGCAGCAGTTTTTGAAAATACGAGTAAAAAGGCTTTTACTTTTATTTGAAATTATCCCAAATTGAATGTGATTTATGGGCAACAACGTTTTTGCCTTGCGATCGACCCTAATGAATGTGTGCGTGCGCAGTAAATATCAGGTAAAATAATGCATCACCACGCATTTTGAATTTAAAAGATAAAGAGGACAGAATGTTTGAGATATTTGTTAATTAATTTTCTTTCACCAGTTGCCTATATTACTTCTTCTGAACCTTCTTTGCAAAATAGCCCTATATTTGCCTTTAAATAGGGCATTATCTACAATGGTGTCCAACAAAGGTTAGGATCTATTATTTTAGTTCTTTATTTATAACTGCATGCAAAATATTTAGTCCGTAATTTATGTACCTAGTAACTAGTAGCCTATACATGGTTTTTCCGGCAAAGTTAACGGTATGCAGCTTCTGGTATGGTGCAGGGCACTTGTACTTATGTTTACGAGTATATCGATCGCAAAAACAAATACTTATGTTTTTGAACTTACAACTCCTATTACTACTTCAGAATATATCGGGATTGAAAACTTTAAAAAATTAAATCGAATATAGGTATTTCTGAAACTTCTAATGTGTAAGTAGGTAGTACTTACACATTAGAAGTTTATGATGCGAGTACTTAAATTAAATTTGCAAAAGTCCACGCTACTGTAATTGCTATGGACGTGGTAGAGCTACGCTGCAGCTAAATTATGGTTAGTATGACATATAGTGTGATCGGCAGAAATACCAGCGTGAAATAGCAGCTTAACGCTGATGTGGTGTATGGTGTGTGTAGAGAACCGGAGACCCTTTTTATTGGAAACGAGCCATTCCATATTAGTCCTCAGATTCTTAATTGAGGCTTAATGTAGATGTTTGTGGTCCACAGCATACATTTACTATCAAGTGGACTGTGTGCTCGTTTGTCCACGTTATTCTATAACTGCAATTTCAAGTGCTGACTTACCACGTGCTCGCCATTGAAGTAAAACATTGTGAAGAAAGTAGCATGTCTAAAGAAAATAAAAATTATTGTGATGAGGACACATGATATGCACTATTTCGCACTGGAGCCACGCGGGTGATTGTCCCATACTTGATAAAACCTTCTGGAATCTCCTTTCCAGCCTGACTGTCAGTGAAACATTAGACTTTAGTTACATAATCCTTTACCCTTTTCTCGTCCCGCTTCCAGCTTCGTAGTAAAACTGTCAACAGTTAATTTTGGATATTTACGACTCAACGGAAAGTTTATCTAAACACTAATGAAACTGTCCAAATAAAATATTTGTTTATTCCTTTTCGTTTTATACAGTAGTCGAATTACTTTATCACTTTAATTTAAGTAAAACATCGATTACTTGGAACCCAATTCGTACTCAATGCAATGATGACATATTCACGAAAAATTTACGCAACACTGAGTAAATACGACTAACACTCGTATATCGACCGCAAATAAGATCATTATCGTGTTAGCCCTTTACAGTATTGACAGTGTGATAAAATAGGCGATAATCGATTTTATCGCCATACAGTAAGGTGCACGGTTGTTTAAGCTTGACCGTTCAAAGTGCATTAGCGCCCTAAAATTCCGTTACCAACCTGTTCGATGATAACACTATCTTATATCAAGCTGACAAACAGGTGAATGACTCAAGTATTTGTATGTGGAGGCCATTAGAGCACGGCGAGTGTAAACACTATTATCAAAATTAAAATTGCTTTATAATGGTTTACATTTCAATGACTTATAGCTTATATTTTTTCATATTTGTTTGTAATCCTTATGTTAGTTTAAGTAAAGTACCTAAGTAGTATTTTTAGGTACATTTTATTACTTTTATCATGTCAAATATAGTAAAAATGACAAATCTACTAAAACATAATATAAATTGTGCGCAGATTAAGTTTTTATGATACTCAATCCGGAAAAATTACAAAATCTGCTAAAAAATACATGACAGACGCGAGCAGTTTAAAATAAAGCAATCTCTACACACACTTATGGTCTATAAAAGTTTAAACTAAAGTAGGTATCGGACTGTGTACGTCCGATTGCGGGCGGACTCCGCATTCAGATGTTCTCGATATATTTTAGAAGATGGAATAAAACTAACTATATGGATTTTATCGTGTTTAAATAAATACCTTTAACCGACGATTCAGGCCCATGGTAACGTAGGTGACTGAGGTGTTTGTGGTCCTGACATTGACGTCCAGTTGACGAAGACTATCTTCAAATTTTAGGTAATTATTTCTTGTCCGAGCTACGTAGAACCAGCTTACAGTATCTTCAAGTCTTATAGTAGTATGCTTGGGTTTAGATTAAATTATATAAATCATGGGGTTCTAAGCATTTGGTAGCACTCAGTCATCTACTCTAGCGAAGTAAGGATGTTTCTTTTAATTTAAATAGCTTCGCGAATCATCCTTGGAAAGAATCGGTATTTTCTTTTCTTGCAAGAATTAGTGATTTGTCAAGTCTAATGTAAGTTGGCATACTTTTTTTATAGGATTAAGGTGACAAACGAGCACACAGTCCATCTGGTGGTAAGTGGATGCTATGGCCCATAGACATCGACATTTAACCTCGATTAAGAATCAAAATGCAGATGCGTTGTCACCCTTGAGGACTAAGATGGAATGCCTCGATTCCAGTAAAACGGGTCTCCGGTTCTCTACACTCGCCATACGCTGCTATGCTGTGAGAGCGTGGTCCTTCCCCGGTCGAGCCGACCCATTCATGCTACAACCATAATATAGCTGCAGCGTGGCTCTACCACATATAATATACTGCAGAATTCCCAGAGCATCGGTGAGAGGAAAAAAGTTAAAATTAAACGCTATAAAATCCGTAAACTCAGTTTTACTCTACGTAGTAATTTGCGTACTCTTGGTAAATCTAAACATAAAATTTCATCTAAAAATTGCCGGTGAGAATCAAATTCGGTTTACACGCGTAGTTATTATGAAATTCTTAGCAGAATACTTATCTCTTAAACTACCACGGCTGCAATAATAATACGATAATATAATAGTTATTATCATTATCATATTCCTAGAGCAACAATTGATTTCTGATTTCAATATATTTTTTCCCACTGGTAACATTATAGTCTTTTCATCAGTTTTTTAATTTTAGAATTGGACTAATTTACAAATAACTTCAGGTTCACTAGCGTAGTTTATGCATGTATACTTAAGGTGAAGGTTGAGTTATACCACATTGTGACCTGAAATCTAAGATAACCGCAATGTACCCGCTACAGTTTCATAGAAACCTCATTTTACTTCTGTCATATAAATTACCAGACAGGAACAATGAGAATACAACCAGTCCCAAAAGCCAATAACTTGGTTTACGGCATCCGCTAACATACAAGAAATCTTTTAATTTCTTGTCCGTCAAAACTAGTTTGTCACGGCATCATAACTTCTAGAATCGACTATTATAAATTAGATCGAAATTTGGAAGTATATTATATAGATACTTTATATAGATTGAAAGATTAGGACGAAAATTGTCGATGTATCAATCTTAATATAAACTTGTAATTGTATCCCCCCTTGCCCTAATAAATTTATAAAGAATGCAAAGAAAGCAAAACAGAAAATACTATAACTTTAAAAAAAAAAACTTTCGATAAAAATTATTACTCCAGTTTAAATCAAATGAAAGAACCGTGGTCGCGAACAATACCTATATGTTTAATATTCCAATAAAGGAGTCTCCGAGGCTAAAAACTACACCTACGAGACAAAAATCATAACAAAGTGTGGGAACTGTTTCACGAATACACCATCGTCGCTTCCAACTATGGAAAGATTTCGCCATAAAAGCGACAATGAAATATATTTATTGCTAACAGTTAGATGTTGTCTAAAGTAGGCTAATATTACTATAATAAAAATGTACTGAAATAGGTATATAGCCACAGTAAAATACAGTTCAACACTCACCTCGCGCCCACGATAACTTGGTCCCGTGCCACGTCGAATAACAGTTGCGAAAACGATCTGGCATCCTTATCTTCAAATATATCGCTGTCCGTCGCCAGCAGGTCTGCGAAATCGTAAACATTTTATCAATGAACATAAAATATGAATATTTTTCGATATGGATCAGTTGAATTAAATATTTAAATGAGATTCTCCATATAAGCCGAGTAATGTACTTCATATTTTTATTGCAGATTAAGAGAGCACTGACGGAATATTTTTATTGCAGATTTGATTGTTGTGCGATAAGAATCAAAAACTCTTAGGGCGTTACCACACCAATCGATCAAACATCGATCGATGGTGGAATGCATTAGACAACGTCGATCGATAGTTTCTACTACACCGATCGATCGATAACATCGATCAATGTATCGATGGTAGAATGGATTAGTCGATTTTAATCGAGCTGTTTGATTATTCGAGAACCTGCCCCACACCACCGTTCGCTCCCTATTGTCTTCTTCTGAATACATTTTGTAAGATCCTGATGATGAGCCCACAACTACATCGAATAATTGTCAATCAATGATTGAACAACGTTTGATCGACCAGCATCTGTCGATCAGCCTAACCTACCAGAACAATCGATCGACATCGAACGTCTTCGATCAATGGACGGTCGATCGATTGGAATGCTATTGCCAAGTAGCACTTTACGTACTTTCCGAGGCACGGGAGTGAGACACCGCCAACTTCCTGACTCCGGGCAGCTTCTCAGAATTTCCTGAAGGAAAAATTATAATTTTTTTTGGCCCGACCCGGGATTCAAACCCAGTACCTCACGATCAGCAGTCGCACTACTACAACCACTAGACCGACGAGGCAGTCAAAACTCCGTTGTCTATTAGACAACCCATGGTTGTAAAATAAAAATAATAAATTTTATTACGAGTATATTGGTTTTAATTAAATAGTATTATTTATAAGCTGAGTTAACTGACAGAGAACGAAGGAATTAAATCCGTCTTACTATAGATGGTAGCAGCAGATAATAAATAAATAAATTATTTAAATCAAAATATAATATTTCATAAGCAATAGAAAAACTTAAAACAAATCCACAAAAATGTTTAATATCGCAGGGGATTTGTTGTACACGAATAAGGAGTCACGTGACTTAACGTAAAGGTATACTCGTAGGTCGTTTCCATTCAATTTTATAGTTTTCTATTAGCTTTAACGATTGTGGAAATTAGTCATGTTGGCTAATCCTGCAGCTAACAACTATTCAATAGACGCATAACCTTAAAATACTCGTAGGTCGTTTCCATTCAATTTTATAGTTTTCTATTAGCTTTAACGATTGCGGAAATTAGTCATGTTGGCTAATCCTGCAGCTAACAACTATTCAATAGACGCATAACCTTAAAATACTCGTAGGTCGTTTCCATTCAATTTTATAGTTTTCTATTAGCTTTAACGATTGTGGAAATTAGTCATGTTGGCTAATCCTGCAGCTAACAACTATTCAATAGACGCATAACCTTAAAATACTCGTAGGTCGTTTCCATTCAATTTTATAGTTTTCTATTAGCTTTAACGATTGTGGAAATTAGTCATGTTGGCTAATCCTGCAGCTAACAACTATTCAATAGACGCATAACCTTAAAATACTCGTAGGTCGTTTCCATTCAATTTTATAGTTTTCTATTAGCTTTAACGATTGTGGAAATTAGTCATGTTGGCTAATCCTGCAGCTAACAACTATTCAATAGACGCATAACCTTAAAATACTAGTAGGTCGTTTCCATTCAATTTTATAGTTTTCTATTAGCTTTAACGATTGTGGAAATTAGTCATGTTGGCTAATCCTGCAGCTAACAACTATTCAATAGACGCATAACCTTAAAATACTCGTAGGTCGTTTCCATTCAATTTTATAGTTTTCTATTAGCTTTAACGATTGTGGAAATTAGTCATGTTGGCTAATCCTGCAGCTAACAACTATTCAATAGACGCATAACCTTAAAATACTAGTAGGTCGTTTCCATTCAATTTTATAGTTTTCTATTAGCTTTAACGATTGTGGAAATTAGTCATGTTGGCTAATCCTGCAGCTAACAACTATTCAATAGACGCATAACCTTAAAATACTCGTAGGTCGTTTCCATTCAATTTTATAGTTTTCTATTAGCTTTAACGATTGTGGAAATTAGTCATGTTGGCTAATCCTGCAGCTAACAACTATTCAATAGACGCATAACCTTAAAATACTCGTAGGTCGTTTCCATTCAATTTTATAGTTTTCTATTAGCTTTAACGATTGTGGAAATTAGTCATGTTGGCTAATCCTGCAGCTAACAACTATTCAATAGACGCATAACCTTAAAATACTCGTAGGTCGTTTCCATTCAATTTTATAGTTTTCTATTAGCTTTAACGATTGTGGAAATTAGTCATGTTGGCTAATCCTGCAGCTAACAACTATTCAATAGACGCATAACCTTAAAATACTCGTAGGTCGTTTCCATTCAATTTTATAGTTTTCTATTAGCTTTAACGATTGTGGAAATTAGTCATGTTGGCTAATCCTGCAGCTAACAACTATTCAATAGACGCATAACCTTAAAATACTCGTAGGTCGTTTCCATTCAATTTTATAGTTTTCTATTAGCTTTAACGATTGTGGAAATTAGTCATGTTGGCTAATCCTGCAGCTAACAACTATTCAATAGACGCATAACCTTAAAATAACGCTGTCGGGAAATCTTCGCGCAAATAGTATTTTATTTATCCCAACAAATTTTCATAGTCCTTACTTCAGGTGAATTAGCCTAGATAATTGGTCGATGACTAGATGCAGTGACGACCTGGTAAGACATGCAGGATGTCGATGCAGGTGGCTCAGGGTCGTGCTTTGTGGCATTCTTTGGTGGAGACCTATGTTCATCAGTGGACTTGTGAAGGGCTGTACTGATGATAATGATGATGTATTGGCCAAAACTGGAATTATCATGAAGTTCTACTATTAAATACGGCCCTAAACCCAGCCTCTATGCGTACCACAATCCTTCTGCTATGACCTTTTTAAGGTGTGGACAATGCAAGAACTATAATTATTCTCAACGTATCATAAGTACATTTAACATGATCGTGAAGGTATGATGAAAAAATATCTACTACCAGATATCGTCACGTGGGTGTCGTAATAGGCGGCAGAGGGAAGTAAACCAGATTTTTTTAGGATTGGCAACAAAATCGTTGCCAACCTCTCTGCCGAGCACGGCAACAATAGCAAACATCCATCAACCTTTATTGGGGAGTCCTATGTTTAGCTGTGGACTATTGATAAGCTATAATGATGATGATTATGATGACATAACATAATACAATAAAAACACCTTATCCGCGTTTCCTTCAATCGCTTATCACAATTCGCTGATAAAAAAAATGCGACCCAATTCTTTTTAAACTGAAAATTTCTTTATTCGCGGATCTAATGGGTACATCGTTACATACATAATAGGTCCTTACATATGAAATTATTTTATATAACGATATATATTATTATATATAACGTCAATTTTTTTGTGAAATATATTTTATTAATCAAAGTATGCACCGTTGTTATCTATGCACTTTTGCCATTTCATAGGTAGTTCATTGATCTCTTTACTAAAAAAACCATGAGGGCGAGAATCAATAAACTCTTTGAAGGCGGTTTGGACTGCCGCATCGGAGTTGAATTTTTTTTCCTTGTAAGAAGTTGTCCAAATTCCGTAAAAAATGGTAATCTGTTGGAGCAAGGTCCGGGGAGTAGTTAGTAGCTCATCTTACTTAGTAGTTGTTTGTTGTGCAGTGTGTGGTCTTACGTTGTCGTGAAGCAGCAGTGGCCTAGAGCGATTGACCAATCTCTGTTGTTTAGCAGCTAGTTCTTCCTTCATGGTTGCAGTTGCTGACAATAGATATCTGCCGTAATCGTTTGGCCAGATTTTAGAAAGCTGTAGTGAACGACACCGGCGCTAGTCCACCAAACACTCACAAGTAACTTTTTATAAGTCAATTTTCGTTTGGGGCAGGATTTTGCTGGGTCTTCAGGGTTCAGACATTGCGACGAGCGCTTCCGATTATCGTACAGTATCCACTTTTCTTCACAAGTAATGATTCGATTTAAAATCCCTTCATATTTGTGTCGGTTGAGCAACGAAACACAGCAGTTGACGCGTGTTTGCAAGTTCGATTCAATCAATTCGTTCAAGTTTTTTTACTTTCCCGATTTGCTCAAGTGGGTTAATACAGTTTTATCATTTACCTCGAAGCCTGCACCTATCTCTGAAGTGCTTTGTGATGGATCCGCTTCCACAATAGCCTTTAATTCTTCATTTTCCACTTTGGTCTTCGGCCGTCCACGGGGATGGTTCTGAAGGTCGAAATTTCTATGTAATGAATGTAATGAAACCAAAAACGTACCGCGCTTTCTTTTGCGACACCAGCGCCGTACACATCTTTAATCCTTCGAGCTGTTTCTGCAGCACTGGTGCCACGGTAGAACTCGTACTCGTAAATATACCGATATTTCATGTTTTCCATTGTGCGGTAATAAGCGACGCCAAAGAAAAAAGTAATGAGGAAAAAACAAATGAATGACTGTTTTCAAAACTCAAATGTACCAGCTAAATGAATTTACAAATTTGAATTTGGAATTCTTAACCAAAATGGAGATATTTTAGATCAAAGTGGTCGTACGACAAAACGCTAATTTCATATGCAAGGACCCAATATTATTTAAAAATATTCCAACATATGGAATCAAGTGATATTCAGGAGTTGCTTGAATCGCAAGATGAAGATTTGACTGAAACTGAGTTGGAGAAAATGTTAAATTCACAGCCATTTGAAGAAGAAGAAGGCTTCAATAAGCACTGGAAACGTGACATTTAATTTGAAAAATCTTAGTGAAGGTTTAAGAATGACGAATGAGCTTTGTGATTTCTTTACGACAATTGATCCGTCTATGGAACGATGTCTTATATTCAAAACGCAAATTGCTAACGCCACTGCCGAATATCATATCAGTATAAATAAAGGAGCTTTTAAAAACTGCCATTGCCTAAGCCTGAAGATAATAATCAATCAATATGGTCAAAAACTTCAATTAGATTGATTATTTTATATATTTATTTTCTTCTTTCTTTTTTAAACGTTACCTCCACACTAGGATTTTCTACTGTGTCGTGGGGGCAGTTTACAAACTTCCAGACCCGGAACAATTAATTGAAGGCTATACAAATATTTGTTCCCTGCGGGATTCGAATCCGAGGCCCTTAGCGCTGTAACTCATTGCTAAGCCACTGCGCCACGGAGCCGTCAATTGTTTTTTTTATTTTGTCACCTACATCAATATATAATAAAAATTAGTATTCCATATTCACGGTTTCTGTATTCGCGGCATATTTACGGAACATACATCCCGCGAATAAAGAACTTTTACTGTATGTAGTACAAGTAATACATGTAGTAGAAATCGCCGCGTTAGAAATCTTATGATTTAAGTAAATCTGACCCGTTCGGTAAATAAGCTTAACTTCTATGTCAAGCAAATTTACTCACAACACCAACGGTGTACACTTAAGCCAGTTTTTCCACATGTTTTTCAAAACACAAGTGAACGTAAGAAAAACTCAAGTGCAAACACATTACCACTGATGTATTATAAACAGCGGCCGGAGGACGAGTGTATGTGTTTAACGAAGGAGCGTCTTTTTGATCGTTAATCATCATTACCCAAATGATGATGCGGCCTCAATTGAAATCGTATGAAGTGTCCCGCGTCTGTGACACCAATCTAAACACTTAAACGTGGCCTACATTAAAAGAGAAGCGAGTACATTGATTCGCATTTTTAATTTCCTTTAAACATATAGTGTAGAATGTTGACGCAAGTTGAATATCAAACAATTTGAAGATATTGACATAATATAAATGTCTGTCGAACAGGCTGATACGCCTATACACGATTTTAACGTTAATAATAATAAACGGCGAAGTGTAAGGCGGTCCTCTACTGAATGAAGTGACAGAGTTCAGCAGTGGACTTGTGAAGGGCTGTAATGATGAATGATGATGACGGCTACAGCATCCACTTACCATCAGAGGGACTGTGTGTTCGTTTGTCACCCTTATTGTACAAAAAATAAGTTTTTATGTGGCTTGACCGGCGCAGGACCACGCTCTTACATAATACCAGCGTTAAATAGTAGCTTAATGCTGCTGTGTTTCGTATGGTGAGTGTAGAGAACCGGAAACCCTTTTTACTAGAAGCGAGACGTTCCATCTTAGTCCTCACGGGTGACAACGCATCCGCATTTTGATTCGTAATCGAGGATAGATGTAAGATGTTTATGGGCCACAGCAACCACTTACCATCAGGTGGATTGTGTGCTCGTTTGTCACTTTATGCTATAAAAAAAAATGTCTAAACCTGACTTCAAAAGCTATTATGTGGAAATTAATTTATACTCTTTATATAATGATTTCTTATATTTACGCGAACATTGCACATGATTAAAACTACTTTTACGGATTTTATCGCGCTTATTTTTACTTTTTATTTTTTTTAATTCACGACGTTTCGGGCGCTTTCCAGCACTCATGGTCACGGGGGACTGAGATGACTGACGTCCCGATGTCATTGTTAAACCCGGAGTACCTTCAGCTTTTTTTAATTATTGTTTATGGTCCGATCTATGCAAAATGAACTGACTATGTCTTGAGTTCTTGCAGTGGTATGCTTGGGTTTAGTTTTAATTTTATTGATTATAGGATCCCAAGCAGGTGGTAGTACCCAGCCTCCTTCTCTATTGAAATTAGGATGTTTTTTTTTAATTTCAATAGCCTCACGTGCCATCCTTGGTAGGAATCGGTGTTCTTTCGCGAGGATTTGTGGTCTATCAAATCTGATGTAATGGTTGGGGCCGTCTAGGATATGATCACAAACTGCAGACTTCCCGGAACGTTGATGCTTCACATCAGCTATATGTTCTTTTACGCGGGTCCTAATTGATCTTTTGGTTTGTCCTATATAAGAGAGACCACATTCACAATACAAACTTGTACACTCCTGCATCTTGTAGAGGAATATGACACTTGACGGATGGTAGGAACTGACTAATCTTCTTCGGCGGCTTGTAGAATGTTCTAATAGAAGCTCGCTTCAAGATATAGCCGCCGAAGAATCTTGTCTGTGACACCTCTGACATATGGTAGTACAGCAGGCACACGCTCGACTGTGAGGACCGGCTTCACTCGGTCACTGTGACGTAGGCGCGGGACCCGAAGCTTGTTGTCGTGCAGAACTTGCTTGACGTGCTGAAGCTCGGCGGCCAGGTGTTTGCTGTCACAGATCCCTCGTGCTCTCTGTAACAAAGATTTGCCCACGGTAGCTAACTGTGAAGGATGGTGGTGAGATTCACCGTTTAAATATCGGTTTGTATGGGTCTTTTTCCTATACACAGTGTGACCAATGGTGTTATTAGGATTTCGGATGACTAATACATCTAGGAAAGGTAAGGAATTATTTGCCTCTAACTCCATAGTAAATTGAATTTTAGCGTTTATGGAATTAAGATGTTCTAAAAATGCAGTTACTTTGTCTGATGGTAAAATTGTGAAAGTATCGTCTACGTACCGCTTGTAGATCCTTGGTGTAACAGGTGCAGTAAGGAGGGCTTTCTCCTCAAAGTCTTCCATGAATATATCGGCGACAATGGGAGATACAGGTGAGCCCATCGCCACACCATCTACTTGCTTGTAAAACTCTTCCTTCCACAATAGACACACAATTTTACCATCAGACAAAGTAACTGCATTTTTAGAACATCTTAATTCCATAAACGCTAAAATTCAATTTACTATGGAGTTAGAGGCAAATAATTCCTTACCTTTCCTATATGTATTAGTCATCCGAAATCCTAATAACACCATTGGTCACACTGTGTATAGGAAAAAGACCCATACAAACCGATATTTAAACGGTGAATCTCACCACCATCCTTCACAGTTAGCTACCGTGGGCAAATCTTTGTTACAGAGAGCACGAGGGATCTGTGACAGCAAACACCTGGCCGCCGAGCTTCAGCACGTCAAGCAAGTTCTGCACGACAACAAGCTTCGGGTCCCGCGCCTACGTCACAGTGACCGAGTGAAGCCGGCCACAGTCGAGCGTGTGCCTGCTGTACTACCATATGTCAGAGGTGTCACAGACAAGATTGGCTATATCTTGAAGCGAGCTTCTATTAGAACATTCTACAAGCCGCCGAAGAAGATTAGTCAGTTCCTACCATCCGTCAAGTGTCATATTCCTCTACAAGATGCAGGAGTGTACAAGTTTGATTGTGAATGTGGTCTCTCTTATATAGGACAAACCAAAAGATCAATTAGGACCCGCGTAAAAGAACATATAGCTGATGTGAAGCATCAACGTTCCGGGAAGTCTGCAGTTTGTGATCATATCCTAGACGGCCCCAACCATTACATCAGATTTGATAGACCACAAATCCTCGCGAAAGAACACCGATTCCTACCAAGGATGGCACGTGAGGCTATTGAAATTAAAAAAAAACATCCTTATTTCAATAGAGAAGGAGGCTGGGTACTACCACCTGCTTGGGATCCTATAATCAATAAAATTAAAACTAAACCCAAGCATACCACTGCAAGAACTCAAGACATAGTCAGTTCATTTTGCATAGATCGGACCATAAACAATAATTAAAAAAGCTGAAGGTACTCCGGGTTTAACAATGACATCGGGACGTCAGTCATCTCAGTCCCCCGTGACCATGGGTGCTGGAAAGCGCCCGAAACGTCGGGAATTAAAAATAAAAAGTAAAAATAAACGCGATAAAATCCGTAAAAGTAGTTTTAATCATACTCTTTATAGTTCTTTGAAGTCTTGTTTTTGCTCTGTAAAGTGAACTACAACTGCTAAAACTACTACTTTTAGATTAATGTTCTGTTTCTTATGTAAATTGTAGAGTTAGAGGCTTCAAAATTATAGTCTCACATAACAAACTTCTCAGACAAACCCCTAAAAACTGCCTTAAGCAATGATAAGGTCACAAAGAGGAATACGTTCTGAATTAGTGTGGTAGATCTCTTACGGCACCACTGCACGAAGTAGTTGGCTTAAACGGGCTACACACGAGACGATATCGGTGGCGATCTAGGGTGGAAAGAAATCGGGGCTTTTATCGGGGCAGACCCTACACACGGGCCTGCCTAGCAGTACGCGTTCGGACTTGGAGCGGAACACATATGCGGTAGAGTTCTTCAAAATAGCTTCAACTCTCTTAAAACACCAATGTATTGGTTTGGCATTAGCCCTCTCGGTAAATTTATTCGAAAATAGAAAAAGAGGAGTTGCTGGGTGAAAAAATGGCTCCAAAAGAGACAAAAATTAAGCCACATAAACGTACTAAATGATCTGTATTCCAAAGACATGATTAATTTTCTCCGGATGGATGAAGACAGTTTTTATAACCTTCTAGAAATGATTTCTCCACTTATATAAAAACATCAATTTCTCTTATGTACCTATGCTATTTAGTTATTTCTTCTCTTTGTTCATTTCTGCTTTGGTCAAAATCTGGTTATGTATTACACACAACAAACAAGGAAATAAAATACTTTTGTATAATAATATGTATACTTTTTTTTTAATGTAATCTTTATTTATGGAGTAAAACTATCAGAAAATAAAATAGCTTATATCTTTTTTTTAAACATAAAGAAACCTTTAATTTCGGACATACTCCCTTTTATATAACTTGTTTGTTGATGTGGAGATGGTGAAGGAGTAGAAGTTAGTTGTTTATAAGAGGATGAAGGCACGTAAGAGATCGAATTGTGGTCTTGTGGAGTTGTAAGAGATATGAGTGCGGTCTTGTGTTGATAGTGTTGGAATAGGAGTTAGTTGTTGAGGAGAGGCTTTATCTTCTCCTTACTTACATCATACACTCTACTTTACGAACGGCAATAAAAAAATTAGTTTAATAGGCATTCTTGACCATGTCACTTCGCAGGGTCACAGGCTAGGGTGGATATGATTTGAATTTCGATAAAATTTCTATTAATTTATTTATTTTATTCACTTTTTTTTTGCTTTTTTGTAAAATATCAGTGCCATAGGCTTTTGCTCCGTTTATATGATTAAAATGTAAAAATTTTGTTATATAAAAAAGGTCATTCAGTATCACTGTTTTGTTAACTTCCTTCCGCGAGGGTTGCCGGCAGCGACTGCCAAAAGAAATCGGGCCGATGCGCCTACACACACGCAGTAAGGAGGGGGCGGTGCCCCGATCTAGGAAGCATCGGCTGATCTAGGAAGCATTTTTGCTCCTGCCAGCCGATTAAGGAGGCGATGTCGGCCACGACTTAGGATGGCTCTACATACGACACGATTTAGAGGCAATCTAGGAGGCATCCCCACTACTCCACCCTAGATCGCCACCGATATCGTGTCGTATGTAGCCCGCTTTACAAACCACGCAGCAATTACAACAAATCGTGTCCAGTACTGAACGGAATGATAAGTAAACAGGAGAGATGCAGTAATATAAAATAAGTTAAACACATATTTCATTGCCATTACCTATGCGGGTATTTTACGACATATTAAGTCTTAAGCCAATTCTATTGCAAATTGAAAATGTAATTACACTGCAACGTTAACAGTTTGCATTGCTAATCGCTACTTACGGAAAATCACCATGCCACATCAAATAAATATTTCCAGAGCAAATTTATGTACAATAACCATTATTTTAGTACATAGACGTCTAAAGTATTAAAGTACAACGTCCGATGTTTATATAACTTGTTACAGCGAGTGATCGCTTTTTGACGCCATTTCTGCGAACCAACGCCCAGTAAGTGACAACGATCATTGAGTGCTTTTCTTTAGAAGCTTTTTTATATTTTTAAAAATGAAAATAAAAAAAACGAAACGAAAAGAGCTGACGATCTCACTCTCTCGATCAAGTCACTTTTCAAACTGACAAAAAACTAAATCTACATCCGTTCATCCGTTTGGGAGCCAATATGCCACAAACACACAGCTATACACATTAAATATAACGTATATACGTATAACAACCACAAAACGTGTAACACCCCTCTGTTTGCGTCGAGCAAAAAATTCAAACATTTCATCCGAGGCACTAATAAAATACCATCAAAATACCACAAATGTAAATGTTGAGCCGTCAAGTAATATTTCGTAGTGTTAATTACTATTTTCGTAATAATAGGTTTACCTATGAAATTGCCGTTCTGCAATACTGGCCATTTCAAATCAAAATAATTTTTGTTTGACTTAAAACTCTAATTTCAAATTAATTTTGTTTAAAAAAAAATGGAATTCTATTTTCGAAATTAGTCTTGTTTCTTGATTAGCGTTATGTTTCCATCGTATTTGAATCTCTTTTGTCATCATGGATACATACAAGAGCCAGATTTTTTTTTATAAAACTGAACACAGAAATGACATCTCGATCGCTACTTCTTCGTGATGTTTTGTTGTTATCTTCATACAATTACTATAGAAACTTTCTATAGTAATTTTTTAGACCGTTCATAAAAATCTTTTTAATTGACACAAGATTTCTGTTATAGAACAAGCCAATCTTATTACTTATCAGTTATTTTTGGCGTTCGGCCTCGGACCTCAATTGACGCTACGAAAATGATTTGACGAAAGTAGTTCAATAACAATTATTATCAATTTCGGAGAGGAGTAGTATACAATAGTGTTTAAATGAACGCGCCTCGTAGCGGTAGCTGAAGTATACCCTCACCCCCACCCTAGATAGAGTGACGACCTGGTAAGACATGCAGGAAGTCGATGGATGCAGGTGGCTAAGGACCGTGCTTTGTGGCATTCCTTGGCCTATGTTCCGCAGTGGACTTGTGAAGAGCTGTAATAGTGGTAGTGGTGTAGCATGCATGCACACCGTGTGGTGAAGGGATCAGCACTTGCAAATAACTTAGTCGTGAAGGAAGGGCTAAAACGTTTCAATTAGTATTAACATATCTACTGCGACCGCAACGACTGCCTCGTTGGTCTAGTGGTTGTATTAGTGCGACTGCTGATCATGAGGTCCTGGGTTCGAATCCCGGTTCGGGTCAAAAAATCAATTATTGAGTTTTTCCGTCAAGAAATTCTCAGTAGCTGCCCGGAGTCAAGAAGTTGCTAGGTACTTAAATTATATTTTCAAAATAATTACAGAAAGTTTACGTCTAATGTAACGTTTTCTACGTGGTAGAGCCATGCTGCAGTTATATTAGTAGTATAGTTGTAGCACGAATGGGTCGGCTCGACCGGGGAAGGACCACGCTCTCACAGAATACCAGCGTGAAATAGTAGCTTAATGCTGCTGTATTTCGTATGGTGAGTGTAGAGAACCGGATACCCTTTTTACTGAAAATGAGGCATTCCATCTCAGTCCTCACGGGTGACAACGCATCTGCATTTTGATTTGTAATGGAAGATAGATGTAGATGTCTATGGGCCGCAGCAACCACTTACCATCAGGTGGACTGTGTGCTCGTTTGTCAGCCTATTCTATTAAAAAAAAATAAAAAAAACTACTACGGCTCGATTTTGAAAGAAATTATTTAATCAATGATAAATATATGATTTGAAGAAAAAAGTTAATGAGTTTATAGAAAGGATTGCTAAAGTGGTCGATATCTACCCCTTGGGGTTGAAATCGTTTTCCTAGGGGTCGATATAAACGAAAACTGATAATTTGTAACTGTATTATTAATTACACTTGATATTTACTGAATTTTATGTGTATTTATTTTGTTAAATTTTGATGAGAAAATGATGTGAAGTTTATTCACTTAACTAACCGCAAATTTAAATTGAAAAGTATTTTGTATTAATAGCAAAAAAAAAACTACATAGGATTTTTAAAGTAATTTGGCAATATAATATGGGGTCTGAGGTATCAGTCTATTTTGGAAAAGGGATCTTTTGCCGAAAATAGTTTGGTTAGTTACTTATTAATTTTTTTCTTCGTAATCGTCGGCAAATTGTCAAAACAGGGAATAAAATAAAGACACGGTTCCTCACGTTGGAAACAATACACGACGGAAACATAATATTCCATTTCCCAAAACAAAGCGAGATCTTTCGTAATTCCAGTCCTTCAAAAACTCGTAAATCAGGTAATGCAATGAACATTTATAATTATGAACAATAAAGTGAGTAAAAGATGAGTTTACCTTGGCGATTTATTATCCTGAAGTCGTCTTCGGGTAATTCGCCCTTACTGAGAGTACTGAGAAGAACTAGAGCGGCGACTTTGTAAAACCTCAACATCCTGGCGATTATTAATACTGCGGTTTCTGTAAAGAAGAGAAAACACTTAAGTACGTGATAGAGTCACGGTGAAGCTGTTTTATAGCTGCAGCACAAATGGGTCGGTGCGAACAAGGATGGACCACACTTGCGTTGCATAAAGCGTAAAATAAGTAATGTAAGTAAGTAATTTTACTACGTGCTCGGCGGTGAAGTAGAATATCGTGAGGAAACCTGCATGTCTGAGAAATTAAAACAAGATATATTTCGAAGTCAACAACAGTTTCCCAACACGTATTCAACTATGGAATATTACGGCAACATTAAAACATTTGATAAACTGTATTGAATGAAAAAAAAATTGGCGACGTACGAATATCCACTAGCGAAATCATCCCGTGGGACGTAAGAGGCAACAAAGGGAAAATGAAACTGGAGATGAGCAGCAGCATCTTCCTGATACCAACTAAAAATTATAAAAAACTGAGGTTGCCAATCCGCTTGCCAAGCGTGACACAACTATAGCGAATTCCTCCCCCATGATGCAATATATGAGGAAGGCTATATGTCCAACAATTTTATAGGCTGTAATGGAATGGATATTTTATAGCATAAGCGTGGCAAACGAGCACACAGTCCGCCTGATGGTAAGTGGTTGCTGTGGCCCATAGACATCTACATCTATCCTCGATTACGAATTAAAATGCAGTTGCGTTGTCACCCGTGAGGATACGATGTAATACCTCATTTCCAGTAAAAAGGGTCTCCGGTTCTCTACACTCACCAAACGAAACACTGGTATTCTGTGAGAGCGTGGCCCTTCCCCGGTCGAGCCGACCCATTCGTACTACGACTATAACAGTAATATAGCTGCAGCGTGACTCTACCAATTGCTCCAACGATGATTACGAACTATCATCAGAAAAGAGAATCGAGGATAGATGTAGATGTCTATGGGCCACGGCATCCACTTACCATCAGGTGAACTGTGTGCTCGTTTGTCACCCTCGTCCTATAAAAAATATCAGGTGGACTGTAATATCGTTTGACACATCTATTTTATTTTTAAAAAAAATGCTATCCGCCCCGGTCTCGCACGGGTGATTTTTGTATCTCGACAAAATATGCATGTATTATATATAAAAACCTTTCTCTACGCTCATTCTACCTATTGATGAAAACCGCATCAAAATCCGTTGCATAGTTCAAAAGATCTCAGCGTGCGGACGGCGGGAAGCGACTTTATTTTATACTATGACTATGTAGAGAAAAATAGTCTTCGGTCAAATACACAAACATAAACATTTGCATATTCGTAAGCCAGTCAATGTGGCTCTGTTTTGCAATTTAATTAATCTTTGTCCTACATCCTTGACACACCTTAATAGTTTATCCATTTTGACCTTTGCAGCTTTAACACAGGCCAAAGATAAACTACGATCCCACACGCGCTCAAGTTAATAACGCGAATATACCAATATAACAACATAATGATTTAACGATACGAATTGTTATGATGTTTTATGTGCTGCTTTGTACTCAAGCACACATTATCAGTTGTTAAATGATTAAAAAATATGTTTTCTTCGATCCCAACAACTGCCAGTTTTAACGTGTGCAATTATAGTTTTTTTTAATAAGCGATAAAGATATTCCAGTCATCAGACCAGTATTCTTTTTTCCAATTCAACCACTGTTTATACCTTGATATATATTCATCATCAACAGCATAACAGACCATCCCAAGTCCGAACCGAAGGTTTTACCGTTACCACGAGGCATTCTCGTGTTTTCACCCCGGAGGACTAGTTATATGAATGTGGATGTGGGTGAGTGAAGATGGAATACCTCGTTATAATTATAAATAAGGCATCGGCGTTGTGCTGCTATTTTACAAAGGTGTTCTATGAGTTTTCAGGCCTTTCCCGACGCCGGACGTAACTAAACTGCGTCTTGATCTTCACCTTTATATAAATTTAAATGTAGTCTGATCTTAATCAGTTTTTTCTCTAGTGACGTGGAGGTGTTTTATAAAGTATTTATTAAATTGCACACATCCAGACCCAGAACCAATACTTTCTGGCCGTGTAAATAATTTTTCAGCATTCGAAATTGTTGACCAGGGCGTCGCAGTAAAACACTGAGCTTTTTTGAGCTGTCAAACACTCTTACATCAAGCCAGCAGCTAAAGCTTTTCATTTTGGTATTAACTAACAAACAATTTAATATAATAGATGTATGCATATTGACTCATATCTGTGTAACCGTTACTATAGGTATCATATCAGTGTTAGCGACATACGTCGGTTATTTCCGAACATTACTATGTCCAGATGATAGGAATAAGACAGTCCATAGACAAGTTGTTTAAAATAACAATATCTTAATGACAAAACTTGTTCAGCTAAATTCACTTTATTAGTTTCGGCTACACCACCACTTATCAAGGTAGTAGTCGGGCACTGGTATATAATACGTAGTTAAATCCAACCTAAGTCAAATCCAATAATAATGTAATAAAATCCAAATCCAAGTAGACCACTGCGATATTTCAAGACAATGTAAGTTCAATTAAAAATAAAATTAAAAATAAATTGAAACTGTTTATTGTCAGACTAAGTTTGTCCATTTTACTTACATATGAGGATGTATACATTATTTATTATTACTTTAATAGAATAAGGGTTTCAAACGAGCACACAGTCCACCTGATGGTAAGTGGATGCTGTAGCCCATAAATATTATACGTGGTAGAGCCACGCTGCAGCTATATTATGGTTGTAGCACAAATAAATCGGCTCGACCGGGGAAGGACCACGCTCTAATAAAATACCAGCGTAGAGTAAATAGAAGCTTAATACCGCTGTGTTTCGTATGGTGAGTGTAGAAATCTGGAGACCCTTTTTTACTGGAAGCAAGGCATTCCATCTTAGTCCTTAGGGGTAACAACGCATCTGTGTTGATTCTTAATCGAGGGTAAATGTAGATGTCCATGGGCCACAGCAACCACTTACCATTAGGTGAACTGTGTGCTCGTAAATCTATGTTAGTAATAAAATAAAATTATATGGACGATAAAACAATGATTTTCGATTCCGCGAGGATTGGAATAAAAATAAATAATTATGAGCAAAAGCCTTCCCGAATGATAAGATAACGTTGTAAAAAATATTAAAAAATTTAAATTTAACACGATAACATTCATTAAAATAGCTTTGTTGAACGCTAGATAAGTAAATACCACACGACTCAGTAATACATATGAGTATAAAATAGGGTCTCTAGGGACTCGACTGCCCAACTAAGAGGGTAATGTTTTTCTAGTGTATTTTTCTAGTGTGTATACTCCGCTCCGTTTATGATGCTAACAAAAGGTTTTACCTTTGCATCTGCATCAAACCTAGTCTTTCACCAGAGCTGTAGTCGTACTATGACCCCACCGGAAACCGGATTGAAGAGGGAGACCGGATTTAAAAGGCAATTTCTATTATTAGATATAGACTTAATTGGTGAAAAAATAGTTTCTCTAGGGCTTTAGATAGACACGGAAGAAGGGAAACGGGGGTGAAAGTCGGTAATATGTAAGGCTTGGGCCTTCTTAGGGAGAGGAATTACTTGTGCGCTTTTCCAAGCGTGAGGGAATTAAGACTTGGAGATAGATTTGCTCAGGATGTGGGTGAGAATGGGAGAAACAAATTCAAGGATAGGTAAGATCATGTTACCACTAACACTGTTATCTGCCACGGCTTTAGACGAGGTGGATAATATGTTCTTCTTAATATCACAGTCAAAACACATTATCGCTACCTGTATTGTATTTGCAGATGCAATATGTATTGCATCTGCATATACAAAAACCGGCCAAGAGCGTGTCGGGCCACGCTCAGTGTAGGGTTCCGTAGTTTCCCGTCCGACACAATAAGTGTTCCCACTTATGAGTTTAAAGGTGGGTATCCATTATGTTCGCGCTCCAGCAGCGCTCCGCGCTCCTGCAACTGCTCCCGGTAGTGGGTACGTGCGCGAACATGGAGCGTGCAACATTGCACGCTCCGCGGCTGGCGATGCCAAGGAGAGACCAACCGAACAATTCGATAATACCCGACCCAATGTAATAAGTACCTACAGCGCCATCTCTCGGGGAATTAGGTTACTAATTAATACATAGACGTACCAGAAGTTTTCGGTGGTAATTTTGGATTGCGAGAACCGATTTTAATAATTCTTTTTTTTGTTTGAAAAAAAGATACGTTCAGGATTATGAAATATGTAAACGAAGTTAAAAAAAAATGCCTGCTTAAACGATTATACTACAAACTTAGTTCAGAAATTATTTTGTACAACTTTTTGTTTTTTTTTTGTACAAAAACTGTTTCCATCCAGGTTCAAAATAATTTTCCTAGAAAGTCCTTATAAAGTTCTACCTTTCAGATTTTTTTCATATTTTCTAAACCTATGGTTCAAAAGTTAGAGGGGGGGGGGACACATTGTTTTTTACTTTTGGAGCGATTATTTCTGAAGTTATTGACATTATCAAAAAATGATTTTAGTAAACCCCTATTCATTTTTAAATACCTTTCCAACAATATATCACACGTAAGGGTTGAAATTAAAAAAAAAATCACTTCCCACTTTACATATAGGGGGGCTACCCTAATAAAACATTTTTTTCCAATTTTTATTTTACCACTTTGTCGGCGTGATTGATACACATATTGGCACCAAATTTCAGCTTTCTAGTGCTAACGGTCACAGAGATTAAGCGAGGACGGACAGACGGACAGACAGACATGGCGAAACTATAAGGGTTCCTAGTTGACTACGGAACCCTAAAAAGGGAGGAGAAGATTTTTTTCAGGAAAATTTTTAACGTAGTCAGGTTTTGTAATTATACCGTTTTAACCATTTAGCTAATTTTCGTGAGAAATGTGAAGAAGTTGGCTCAACAACCTCCGTATCTACTTTAAGACATATTCGACGAATGAAGTAATTTGACTTACTAACCGTTACTTTGATTTATAAGTAAGTGTTGCAATAATAAAATGAATCAAAAATTCTGCGACCTTATGGCACCTAACGAGATAACTAACACTGCCAAATATGTATACAATAATTTTATCGACTTGAAACAGGTTTGTAGTTTATATTTATTTATACGCTGCTAACTTATTTACATAGTACTGCAAAAACGGGTTTGTAGTTTATATTTATTTATACGCTGCTAACTTATTTACATAGTACTGCAATATTTTACAGATAATATCAATTTATAAAAACTTTCTAGCTTTGAAGATTTCTAAAAGCTTTTTACAGTTATAAAAAACTGAGCATTTATTCTATGATCGTGTGAATTTCCGGTAAATACAAACTTACCTACTACGTAGCTATATCTTCGTATTTCGTGAGAATTTACTTATTAATTTTCAAATGAGTATTTTAGAGGAACGTATGCCTGCGCATGGTGGTTACATGTACCTACCTATACGTGCCGGTAAACAGGTTTGTAAATTGTAATCAATGTATTGTCTCGATATCTCAATCTTTATCTACTGTGATAAAAAAGTGGTCTGATATGGTGGAAGCATATCCATTATTTATTTTGTTTATTTTAGAAGCCACCACGTTAATTTTCGGCCAGCTTTATATGTAACTCAGGGGCTATGGTAAATTCATAGTACGCAAGGAGGAATTCAAACTTCTCCGGAACCAATAAAATTGTTATTGCAATTTTCAGTTACGATTACTCGGCGATGACGGACAACATCGAGCGGAAACCTGCAAGTCTGATAATTAAAACATATCGACAACATGAAGTCCGCTTTATTACCGCTCATTATATATTATTGATTTATTACCAAGTCAGAACTAAGAGCATTAACTTTACTATGACTTTAGTATAAGTGCGTAGACAGATCAGAATACCAGAGCGCTGAAGTTTAAGATCAGGTGGATAAATAATGGCACCTACCGAAACCCCAAGTCTTCAAATCAGATACGCGTCATCTATTACTCGGCTTGACATCATTCCATCATGTTTCGACATCGTGATCACACTGTGAGCTAAGAAATTTTAGGGCTTCAGCAGGAATAGGTTGAGGACCGGGGAAGGACTACGCTCGCACAGAATACAAGCTTGACATAGCACTATTTATTACATATATATGCTACAACTATACCTAATATATATACATTATATATTAGGTATGGTTGTAGCAAGAATGCGTCGATTTGATCGGGGAAGAACCACGCTCTCACAGAATACCAGAGTAAAATAGTAGCTTAATGCTGCTGTGTTTCGTATGGTGAATGTAGAGATCCGGAGACCCTTTTTTACTGGAAGCAAGGCATTCGATCTTAGTCCTGTTAACGCATCTGCGTTTTGATTCTTAATCGTGGACAAATGTAGATGTGTATGGGCCACAACATTCGCTTACCATCAGGTGGACTGTGTGCTCGTTTGTCACTAAATTTTATAAAAAAAACCACCCATATTTTATTGTTTTTTTTTTTAACTCGCTTTCGTGTATGTGTGTTCGGGTCGAAGTTACTGATTTTAAACTAACTTACCGATGAGCCAGAGATAAAATATCTTGAACATAACTCTGAATCGGATGACAATTTAGGAATAAAGAAAAAGGTTTAATTGCACATTACATTTACCATTTGCGAATAAGTAGTCAAAACGAAATAAAATTTTTTAGGATTATTAATGAGAACTTAATAGCACGATAAGTCTTACAAAGTTGTAACTCAATATATTGGATACGGTTTATGAGGATCTACGGGTATTTCAATCCATTACGTTACTAACGCTCTCAATTTTATAGCACCCATCAAGTTTAACTTAGACTATTTCATTGTATTAGTTTTATTATAGATGCTATAAATTAAATGAAACTTTTATTGAAAATTAAATGCCGGCTTTAAAGAACATGTTTAAAGTGGTAGAGCCATGAAGCAGCTACATTATACTTGTAGCACGATTGCGTCGGCACGAATGGTGAAGGACCACGGTCTCACAGAATACCAGCGTCAAATAGCAGCTTAAGGCCGGCCATATACATAACGAATTTCGATTCGGGATTCCGAACGCAGCAAGTCCATATAAAATCAATGACCCGTCTCACACCCACGGTGGTTTTCCGTTCGAAATTTTGGGAAATTTTGAAAACGGAATTTTTCAAAACGGGAATCCGTATGTGTTTGCCGACCTTGTTCGTTTCGGAATTCTGTAACGGAAACCCAAAACGAACTTCTGTATGTGTATGGCGGGCCTAATGCTGTTATGTTTCGAATAGTGAGTGTAGAGATTTTAAAAATTTTACTGGAAACGAGGCATTCCATCCTAGTCCTCTGGGGAGACAACGCACCTGCATTTTAATTCTCAATCTAGGATAGATGTAGACGTCTATGCTCCACAGCTTTCACTTATTATTTGGTGGACTGTATACTTGTTACACTTATTCTATAAAAAAACGTATGCTGTGTTCAATAAAATAATCAAGAAATCCATCCCATTGTGTGCAATCTCCTTTCCTTTTTTTACACGAGTCTTTCCTTTTATTCGCTTAAAAATTACTCTATTAATCTTTCTCTACCAAGAACCTCCCAAATATCTAACGTTTTTAAATGGAATTAGATAATAAGAAAAAAGATCCCAATTTATATCTTCTGAAATGAATTTAGTAAAATTACTTTTGTAACTGTACTAGCGTTAATATTTATGAACGTGTGCACACGTCTTAATAAAGACGAGCACATAAATAATTCGAAATGGGCTTCTGCGTTTTGCTTTTAGTTAAAGCGCGGGTGCGTCAGGTGAAGTTTGCTGTTATATTAATGATAAGACGTTCTAATTTCGATCGGTTGTAACGACCACTTGAAATATGTTTTCCCATTATATTTATGTTGCAACGACCGTCAAGTGTTTGCTGAGATAAACTTTTAACTATAAGGGCGTTTGTGCACTCGCTCAAAAACTTGTCGGCAATTCACGTTGTTGTACTATCACAAGACTTTGTTGGTCTAGTCGTGAGCACCATTGCTGATCATGTGGTCCCTGGGTCGAATCATTCATCAACAATTATCTGTCAAGAAACTTTTAGTAGCAGTCCGGAGTCAAGAATAAAAATCTCATCATTTTAATCTATACATATATAAATAAAATATGAGATCAGAGGTTTATTTGCACGCCATTAAGACATGTGATACTTGACAAACAGATAGAGAACAATGCCAGGAGGGATTTAGGCTATATATATTATTCGAAAAATTGCAATGTTTTCTGAGAAATAAAAAAATAATAAAAAAGACAAATGGTCCTTGATGAATAACGTAAGTCTAAATTTTGATCTAAATAACGCCACATTAATAGATCCTTAAATAAAAATTACCCTAAAAATAAAATGCGATAAAAACTTTATAAAGCAACCCGGGTGCGATCCCCGTCGGCACCAGTGAAATTGTTAATTCCAATTTTAAGTGCTTATTTACTACGTGCCCGGCGGTGAAGTCAAAACATCGTGAGGAAACTTGCATGTCTGAGAAATAAAAAAAAAATATTTCGAAAACATGTGAAGTTCGCCAACACGAATTGAAGCCGCGCGGCGGACATTTACTTCCTTGACATAAAACGTTCTCAGAAATGAGAGGAGGCCTGTGCCTAGCAGTGGGTCGTATATAGGCTGTAACTTTTATGCACTTATTTTACAGACTATTTTAAAAATATTTACATTCATTCGACGTCAAAAATCGTTTGTCAAATGTAATTTTTTCAAATATGCTAGTTTCGAAATAACATTTCTATAACTGGAGAAGAATATCGAAAGAAATTTCATAAATATTCTCGTTTCTTTAATTTTTTGAATAATGATATCAGAATACAGAACCATAGTGAAAACGAATGAGTGCACAAACACCCTAAAAATATAACTCAAAGTTTCCATTACGTTACGCAACTAAGTGGTTAGGTCTAGAGGAAATTCGCGCATGTCTAACATTATACATGTATTTGTCCGTGCTTAGAAGAGTTATTTGACGTAACAGCGGATACTCTGTGTCGGGAAAGTTTCGTTACGAAGTCAGAGTTACGAGTCTTGGAAACCGTCAACGAATTTAACGAAAACGTTTCAGGTACAGTGTACACTGCATTCATGGGACAAACACGAACAAATTTTTACTATAGTACGTGAGGGTAATATGGTTATCCGGTTAATATGGTCACTTTCTTATAACTCAAAACCTAGAGCCTTGTTTGCGTAGATAGCTTTGTGATACGATAGCTCTTCATCAGTCAATCAAATAATAAACGGTCAAAAAGGCGCTGCTTTATCGACGCCATTTTGACAGTTGACATTATATTAAATATTTTAGTCGATTTAAGTATGGTGTAGTGTAGTTATTTTTTAAGCTAATTTGTTAATGTGTTCGTAATTACTATCAAAGCTTGTTTGCAATTTCTTCTTAATATATTAGTTATACGTACTGTATACGGTATACGACTTCCTCTGTCTCTGTACTCCTCCAATGTTTTGGTTTATAGGGCAACAAAGCTTAAGGGCCATACAATCCTCACCTACCTACTTAACATTGGCTGTTATGTTCCGGTATTCCGGTTCAAATCCCTTTTAGTCTGATTCAATAACATCTTTATCAAATTGATCGACTCCGGAATTTAACAGTCTGATGAAGGGTAGATGAAGCATCACCATGTGTCTCCTTCATTCACACACAGTACACCATGTTTCTCAAAATCAACCAACACACCTAAGAGCCTAAGACTAATTTTATTGTTCTCAGAGTTTATGACGTGTCTGCTTAGTATCAACCTTTCTTCAACCAACCTGTCATCTTTCAAACAGATTCTTACTAATATTTTACGAGGTACGTACCTACTACTTATTTCTGTCATAAAATAGCAGTGCTTACTCTGCTGTGTTCCAGCTTGAAGGGTCTAGAGAGCAAGTATAACTGTGAGTCATTCCATTTAAGACCTCCTTACCTCAGAGGTAACAACGCATCTGTATCTTTTCTTTTATATAAGATAAAGGTGACAATGGAGCACATAATCAAGTCCAGTTAAATGGATGCTGTGACCCATAGACATCTACATCTATCTTCGATTACGAATCAAAATGCAGATTGCGTTGTCACCCTTGAGGGCTAAGATGGAATGCCTCGTTTCCAGTAAAAAGGGTCTCCTGTTCTCTACTCTTGCCAGACGAAACACCGCAGCATTTGGCTGCTATATTACACTGGTATTTTGTGAGACCGTGGTCCTTCCCCGGTCGAGCTGACCCATTCGTGCTACAACTATATAATTTCTTTCTCTTCCCCCAACCGCCACAATTCTCATTATTAAATATATATTTATAGAACCCAACCAGATGAGAAAACTATATAGATACCCCACGAATAATAATAATGTCCTCCAGACCGAATTTCGGTCACGGCGGCCTGCCTCAACGGAGGCTAGCCATCGGCGCAGGACAGGATTAAAGTGCCCAAGTGTATGCGCAAGCACAGGTGCACTCTCTATTCCCTCACTATCATAATCCGATGGGACGGTAAACCGACACGACCGGAGAGAGATCAGGCGCAGGACTAACGGCTTAACGTGCTTTCCGAGGCACGGGGGTGAGACACCGCCAACTTCCTGACTCCGGGCAGCTACTGAGAATTGCTGGACAGAAAAACTCAATAACTGAATTTTTTGGGCCGACCCGGGATTAGAACCCAGGACCTCATGATCAGCAGTCGCACTACTACAACCACTAGACCAACGAGGCTACAACTATACCAGTAATATAGCTGCAGCGTGGCTGTACCACGTGAATCTTTCTTTGTTTGAAGTTTGCAGACGTCCATGGACTACAGTAGCAACTTACCTTCAGGTGAACTGAGAATTCGTTGGTCACTTTAATTTTATAAGAATAAAAAATCTAGATTTAGAACTAATCATCCGGCGCGGTATCAGAGGCAGCTAAACTAAGCGGCGCAAATACGCTCTGTGAGATGACTACATATTTGTGCCATAAGCTGTGGAGACTGTAAGTCCGTAGAGTCCAAGTGAGGTGTAGTTCCTAAAGGAACTATATTGCGCACCTTGTGATGATAAGGCTGGTTCTTTTCGCGCTCAAAGGATAAGTATAGCCATTCATCGAAAAAACTCAGACAGTGTTCTTGGCACTATACCGCGAGGAGTCTATCTAAAAAGTTAAATTATCCTACAGTCCTGTAGGATAATTTAACTTTTTAGATTTAGTTTCATGTAAAGTAAATTTTTGACGTCCTAGAGCCATACTGCACCTATATTTTTATGTGGTAGAGCCATGCTGCAGTTATATTAGATGTATAGTTGTAGCACGAATGGGTCGGCTCGACCGGGGAAGGACCACGCTCTCACAGAATACCAGCGTAAAATAGTAGCTTAATGCTGCTGTATTTCGTATGGTGAGTGTAGAGAACCGGAGACCCATTTTACTGGAAACGAGGCAGTCCATCTTAGTCCTCACGGGTGACAACACATCTGCATTTTGATTAGTAATCGAGGATAGATGTAGATGTCTATGGGCCACAGCAATCACTTACCATCAGGTGGACTGTGTGCTCGATTGTCACCCTATCCTATAAAAAAAAAAAAATATTGTGGTTGCAGCACGAATGGGTTTGCTCGACCGGGGTAGGAGCACGCTCTCACAGAATACCAGCGTAAAATAGCAGCTTAATGCTGCTGTGTTTCGTATGGTGAGTGTAGAGAACCGGATACCCTTTTTAATGGAAACGAGGCATTCCATCTCAGTCCATATAAATTTGTCATAGACATCTACATTTATCCTCATGATTGAAGATAAATGTAGATGTCTATGGGCTATAGCATCACTTACCATCAGGTGGACTGTGTGCTCGTTTGTCACCCATATTATATAAAAAAAGAATATTGTACATGTAAATAAATGATTCTATTCTACAAAGTTGTGATCAGTTATTTATAATTCCTTAACAGAAATCTAATATTAATTTTAAGAATCAATCTGTACCATATAATAGTTCCCACATTCAGAACCGGGCTCAGTCGTATTGTTTCTAGTTTAACATTTGACCTACAGAATGAAAGCTATCCTTTCCACGCGTGGGCAGCACGAGAGCGCACGACCTGATGTTTTTAGTTCCCATACAGTAATAGGAATAACAATGTTTGACCTCAAACAAGATACACAGGTAAATGTTGATTCAGATCAATTTTATGTCAATCACACAACTGCGTGGTTTATAGCAATAGTTTTATGTACTTATAAATTAAAATAACAATAATGTTAAGGAAAATATTCTTTTAATGGAGATATATATATATATTATAGATCATTATCATCATTACAGCCCTTCACAAGTCCACTGCTGAACATAGGCCTCCCCCAAGTAATGCCACAAAGCACGGTCCTGAGCCACCTGCATCCATCGACTTCCTGCATATCTTACCAGGTCGTCACTCCATCTAGTGGGGGGTCGCCCTACACTACGCCTACCGGTACGAGGCTGCCACTCGAGAACCTTTCTTCCCCATCGGTTATCGGTTCTTCGAGCTATATGGCTGGCCCATTGCCACTTCAGCTTACTAATCCGTTGGGCTATGTCGGTCACTCTGGTTTTACTGCGGATATCCTCATTTCTGAGTCTATCACGCAGAGAAACTCCGAGCATAGCCCTCTCCATAGCTCGCTGAGCGACCTTGAGCGTCCTCATACGGCCAGCAGTGAAGGACCACGTCTCAGATCCGTAAGTCATCACTCGCAACACGCACTGGTTGTACAATCTAGTTTTTAGAGATTGAGGTATACCTGACGGGAAGATATGTCGTAATTTCCTGAACGCTGCCCAGCCGAGTTGAATCCGTCGATTGACCTCTAGGTCGAAGTTGGACTTACCTAGTCGGACTATTTGTCCCAGGTAAACATACTCGTCAACAACTTCGAGTATAGTGCTCCCAACAACTACCGGCATAGGTGTGACATGGACATTAAACATGATCTTTGTTTTGTCCATGTTCATCTTAAGACCTATCCGTTGGGAGGCACTATTGAGGTCATTGAGCATAGTGCTTAAGTCCTCCAGCGATTCTGCCATAAGGACTATATCGTCGGCAAATCGAAGGTGAGTGATGTACTCGCCATTGATGTTAATACCGTATCCTTTTCAGTCCAGTAGCTTGAAAACGTCTTCCAAAGCAGCGGTGAAGAGTTTCGGGGATATAACGTCACCCTGTCTTACACCTCTCTGCAGTTGGATAGGTTTCGAGCTCTGGTTCTGTACTCGGATAGCCATCGTAGCCCTACTGTACAAACACTTCAGCACTTCGATATACCGACAGTCAACTTGGCACCGCTGAAGGGACTGCAGCACCGCCCAAATTTCGACGGAATCAAAGGCTTTCTCATAGTCCACATACGCCAGGCAAAGTGGCAAATTGTACTCTTCAGTCTTCTGTACAATCTGCCGCAGGGTATGTATGTGGTCTATGGTACTGAAGCCTTTTCGGAAACCGGCTTGTTCGGGAGGCTGGAAGTCGTCGACTCTGCGTGCGAGACGATTCGTAATGACTCTCGAAAACAGCACGCAGACGCGGCTCAGAAGGGAAATCGGTCTGTAGTTCTTCAAGAGAGCGTTGTCGCCTTTCTTAAAGAACAAGACCACCGCACTTCTGCTCCACGCCTCTGGAGTAGTGCCACCATGGAGGACGGAATTGAAGAGCTTCTGAAGGACCTCCAGTACCGGTGTTCCACCCGCTTTCAGAAGCTCCGCTCTAATTCCATCCTCGCCTGGGGCCCTGCCGTTTTTAAGGTGCTGGAGAGCCATTCTAATCTCGCTTAGACTGACGTCCGGGATATCATCGGAATAGTGTCGGATAAGACTTGCTCTTTGATCGTTACTCACACTTGCGTGTGGCTCCAACGATGATGTGTACAGCTGCCCATAGAACCTCTCAATCTCACTCAACATCTCAGGTGTCCCGGAAACGATGCTGCCACATTCAGTCTTCAGCTTTGACAGTTGGCTCTTTCTGGCAGACAGATCTCTGGCAAAGACTTTGGAGCCCTGGTTCCGCTCGATCGCTTCTTTAATACGAGCAGTATTAAAGTTGCGTAAGTCTCGCCGCATGCATTTGGAGATCTGTCTGTTCAGTTGCCTGTATGCTGTCAAATCTGTTGACGATTGCAGCCTCATCTCCCGTCTAACAGCCATGAGATTAAGAGTGTGATCGGAGAGTTTTTGTGTTCTTCTGCGGTGGGTCTTGCAGAACTTAGCTCCGACCGCATGGACAGTTTCCACGAGCTTGTCATTCATATCGTCCACTGCATTGCAATCTTGTAGGCACTGAAAGCGGTTGTGTAACTCGAGCTGAAAGTTTTCGGGATTCTGGATTAGAGCACGAGGGGGACGGAGCGTTGACTTCATTAGACGAGACCTCTCCAACTTAACGTTTAGGTTCAGTGTGCCTCTAACCATTCGGTGATCGCTGCCAGTTTTCACCCTTGCGATCACTGAGACATCACTGAACAGTTGGCGTCTGGTCGTCATAATGAAGTCAATCTCATTTTTTGTCGAACCGTCGGGATTCGACCAGGTCCACTTCCTGTGGGGCCGCTTCTGGAAGAAAGAGTTCATCATAAAGAGTCCCTCTTTCTCCATAAAGTCGGCCAGCTGCTGGCCCCTTCGGTTCCGTTGCCCTACTCCAAATTTCCCTAACTTCAGCTCACCGCTTTCTCTTGTGCCTAGTTTTGCGTTGAAGTCTCCCATCAACACCGTGTAGTGGGTTTTGGAGGAATGCATGGCTTTGGAAATATCCTCATACATTTCCTCTACCTCCTCATCGGGATGTGCCGAGGTTGGTGCGTAAACCTGTATGACCTTCAGCGAATACCGTTTGGTGATTCTGAGTATCAGGTACGCGACCCTCGTCGACACACTCCCAATTTTTACAACGTTGTTGACGAGAGACTTGTGGACGATAAATCCGACACCTCCTTGGGACAGATGGTCGCCCTCCCGGTGATAAAACAAGTTGCCGGATTCGAGAATCACCGTGTCCTCCCCCTCTCTTCGGACCTCGGATAATCCTATAATACTCCAGCGCAACTTGTTTATCTCTTCTTCCAGCTCCAGGATCTTCTCGTCAGTCCTCAGTGTGCGTGCGTTAAATGTTGCCAGGTCGAGTCGTCGTAGGTGGCAACCGAACCTCCACCGGAGATTCTTAGCACCCCCTGCCCCGCCGTTACCATGGTCGCCACCGTAGCCAGGAATAGCGGGGCCGCCGGGGACTGGGGGCCGTCTATTTGTGTAATTGTTCATGGGGGGTATATTGCCATAGTTGCCACGCTTGGCGAGCGGGTTGGCAACCGCAGTTTTTTTTGTCGTACAGGTGCTGTTATCAGGAAGATGCTGCTGCCCATCTCCTGCCTGTCTCCCTCTGTCGCCTTTTACGACACCCACGGGAAGATATGGGGTAGTGGATATTCTTAACCGCCACTACACGGCACATATTATAAATATATGAAACTAAAGTTGTAATGGTGACAATTAGAATCGAACAAGATGTATCTTCAGTTATTTTAGTTGTGGTGGCAACGACAACTTTTAAATTTAATATAGGCGATGTATAAAATAAGGAGTTTTACAAATAATATTTATTTAATCTATTTAAATTTAACAACACAAATTTAGAGACTGTGTCTACAATAATGCCCTCCAGTCCGAATTCTGGTCACGACGGCCAGTCTATACGGACACCAGCCATCTGCGTAGGACTGGATGATAGTGCACGAGCTTAAGCGCAAACGCAGGTGCACTTTTTGTTTTTCGTTCCCTCTCGTAGTCCATTGGGACACGACCGAAGAGAGATCAGATGCAGGATCAACGGCATTACGTGGTTTCCCATGCACTGCGGTGACACATCGCCGACTTCCTCACTCTAGCTAGGATTCACACCCGGGACTTCATAATCAGCCGTCTACCTTACGCCCACTAGACTAACGACGCATTCATGTCTACAATAAAATAAATAGAAAAATATAAAACATTAATATGATCAGAACGTCTGGTACCTCTCAACAATCTGTATCAGGCCTGTGTTACGAATCATCAGGGTCTCTACCTCAGGATGACAACAAAATAAACTATTTCCACAATGCACAAGTGTGATATCATATATTGTATTGAATTTTGTGCATGCGTTTATGTCGTGTTTATCCAGTGTAATACTTTGTGTATTGTATAGGTATAAGATTCTCATAAGCCTGAAAAAGTCTAAAAGACAGTAAGAGGACAAGTAGTCGTAGGATTGGAACCCATTCGGAACTAACATTTGTGCAAAAACGCTATTCGTACAATTTAGAGTTTATTATCATGAATACGTTTACGATTACGATTAAAATGTGATTGGCAATAGCAATACTACCCTCGCACTGCTTAATTTTAAGGATCACTTATTGTGTGACAGTTATTCTACTGGAAGTCAGAAATTATGGCATATTTTCCATAAAATTTCCATAAGAGGGAGGTTAACAAAAGAACACACAGCCCATTTGACGGTAAGTCAGCTTGAAGGTATGCTGCGTTTTTGCTCCTGAAGAGTAAGTTGTTTTCAGTATAAAGGGTCTCCAGTTCTCTTCACTCACCATACAAAACACAACAGCATTAAGCTGCTATTTTACACTGACATCTGTGAGGGCGTAGTCCTTCCCCAGTCAGACCGACCCATTAGTGCTACAACCATATACATATATATACATAGAGCTGTAGCATGACTCTACCACGTACGAAATAATACTTAAACTCGATTTCTTACTAAATAACTGAACGTGGCGGCCGTATGAATCTTATTACTTCGATTTTAAAACACTTCGTTCAGTATATATTTGATCGAAGTTAAAACATTCATTATTTACAAATACAAATAAATGTTTATCTATGAAACCTAGCCAACTAGTCTTAACCAAGTTATTTAACAAAAAGACTGACAAACACATTCATAATTATAGTATGTACATATTTATAATAAACTATATTAACGACATACAGTCTACACGTCTCTCGGCAAAACAATAACAAATGAGATAAAGTTCGGAGCATAGTCCACGATTCTATTACTCAGCAATGAGGGCTATTTTATAATAGAGATTTTATTGATTCAAGCTTAATATTTTAACCATTCTTCAAAGCTGGACTCTACTGCTACTATCTACTTACCTGGTAGAGCCACGCTGCAGCTATATTATGGTTGTAACATGAAGGTGTCGGCTCGACAGGAGAAGAACCACGCTCTCACAGAATACCAGCGTAAAATAGCAGCTTAATGCTGCTGTGTTTCATATGGTGAGTGTAGATAACCGGAGACCCGTAAGTTAAAATTATATGTCTATGGGCCACAGCATCCACTTATCATCAGGTGAACTGTGTGCTCGTTTGTCACCCTTATTTTGTACAAAAACAAATCCAAGCATGACACATTCGTTTGAGATAAAAGCCCCTAAATAATTTTAAAAAAATCAAAGCATACCATAATACCTCAAAAAACGAGAAATATGAGAATTGGGTCCAAAAACTATCGGTTCAATGAATTATAAATAGCGCAAGGCTGTTATTATCAACAATTTTATATTATGAACTGAAATATTAATGTATAACGAAAATAAATTTAGTGAAGGATTGTGTGCTCGTTTGTCGACAATAAAAATGCTATACTGAAATATGCGTAATGATACTGAACTGAATGCCTTTCGCTTTATCATTAACAACTATTGGGACAGTTACCAATTGATTTCCACACAGAGATTTTGAGATTGCAGTAAAGATTGAAATAAAAAAATATTAGATAGATAGTAATTACAAAATTAACAACCATTGTTAAAACACTTTATACCTATACCGTGTAGTGGCGGTGTAAGAATATCTACTACCCCATATCACCCCGTGGGTGTCGTAAGAGGTGACTAAAGCAGCGTTTTCCTAATAACGACTAAAAATAAAAAATTCTGCGGTTGCCAACCCGCTTGCCAAGCAACTATGGCAAAATCCCCTCTATGGGACAATCTGTGGGAGAGGCGTGTGTTTAGCATAGGCTGTTAGGGTACGGTACGGTAAAAACACTATGACGGTCCGTAATTGTTGACGGCTGTAGCCAGTGTTGCAGTTTCAGCGCTGTTGGCGCTAGATCTGGTGAAATTCTTGGGTCTATACAGCTTTTTTTAAATATCTACGTGCTAAAACATCTAGTAGACCAGTACACTAAATATCTAGTAGACTAGTATACTAAATATCTAGTAGACTAGTAGACTAGATATTTTTAGCACGTAGATATTGTTGCGCGCCTAAGATGATGTCTGTTACCTGACACTGGCGCCATCTTGTGTCAGGGAACAGAGCGAGGAGAGCTTTTTAGAAAATGCCATGCTGGAACTTTCCACCTCCAGCGCCATCTAGTATCGAATAGAAGAACTAAGCTTTCTAGAAAACTCCACACTCGAACTTTCTCCACCTAGTCGGTCGGGACCGGTATTTGCTGGAATATTCTAGATGTTTCGGTGGAAAAGGCCTATTTAAAGCTGTTGAAAGCCGCGATCGGCGCAGTATTGAATTGGCGATACAAGCGAAGCTTTGGAGCGAAACAAAGTGAACTAAAGTGATCAGTGTGATTAATTATTAGTGTGTATTAGTTTTAATTGGTGTTCGGTAATTAAAGTGTCAATTTTGGTAATTCAATCGGCAGTTTTTAATTGTCATGAACCCTAAGCTCGTAATAATATATAAAAAAAGCGCTATAGACTGCGTTGAAACTACAACACTGGCTGTAGCAGTCCACGAGCCTATCCAATCGTAGAAAGAATTTGCCATAAGCACTACGCTAGGAAATATAAACAACAAAAATAATATTATTACTACTGTGATACATTATGAAACATTACATATAATAATAAAGTATTTACTTTAGTCAACGATTTAAAGCAAATAGATATGGAGTGATAAAAAGCATCAAGTCGATTGACCCGGTTTTGATAAGAGCGATATTTACTCACATTGGTAGTAAAACTTCTTAACAGATAAACTGATATGGTTTCTATCAAATGCGTAATTATAAAATAAACACGAAGAAATAACCCACCTACAAATGATTGTAAATATTTTTTGGAGCATTGATAACCTCTTAGCTAAGTTCAATGACTGCAGCATTTAGTACGACGTTATAATATCAATATTAAGAAGAAGTAATTAATGTTAAGCCGTAATAAAATGTGGTTAGCTACAAAATAACAGCATTTAATTGATCATTTGGTTAGCATTCAAAGATCTCTTTGCAATAAAAAAAATAAGCAATTCATGTTTCGCAAGTAATTTTTTTTATAGGATAGGGTAACAAATGAGCACGCAGTCCACCCGATGGTAAGTGGTTGCTGTGGCCCATAGACATCTACATCTATCCTCGATTACGAATCGTTGTCAAATGCGTTGTCACCCGTGAGGATTAAGATGGAATGCCACGTTTCCAGTAAAAAGGGTCTCCGGTTCTCTACAGTCACCATACGAAACACAGCAGCATTAAGCTACTATTTCACGCTGGTATTCTGTGAGAGCGTGGTCCCTCCCCGCTCGAGCCGACCCATTCGTGCTAGAACTATACTATTAATATAACTGCAGCATGGGTCTAACACGTATAATCTTGATGACGTTCAGTAATTTTAATCATAAATAGGTAAATTACAATAATTTTAGTTTGCCTAATAAACAGTCAATTCGCGAAATACTTCGTCAGCAAGATCAACATTGACATTGGATCTTTAGTTCCTGTTGTATTGTTGTTCATGTAAAAATTTTGATAGTAGGTTAAAGGTGCAGTTGGGGTGCCCCTTGGGCCACCCTAGAGCCGCGTACATTATATTGATATAAAATATAATATCAAAAGAATTAAACTTGCTGTACTAAAAAAACTTACTGCCGTTCAGAATGTCAAAAACATTTTTCTGCTGACAAAAACTCTTTAAATGACACCCATTTAGAAATACCAACGTAAAAACAAATAACTCACTCATTAAACTGACATTTCTTGCTGAGAAGAGAGCTAACTGATGGATTAATTTGCCAACCATAATAACTGTATATATACAAAGTTATTCTATTAAATATATATATATATATACAATTACAAAAAAAAAAAAAAAAAAAAAAATGATTAGTAGTAAGTAATAAATTAAAAACACTCAAGATTTTTTGAAAGTGGCAAAAATTTATACATGTCACGGGGTGAAACTTAATCTTCACTTATGTGATTTAGATTGACACATGTACGTTTTAATGATTGCACTAATAATTATTGTAATTTATTAAGTGGTTTTGTCTCACGGAATCATCAGGGCATCATACAGTACATGTGTCAACTCAAATCACATCGAATTCGAAAAACCACAACATTTATAGACACTAACATTTAAATTTAATATAACATTAGTATACATTTACTTTAAAAGATAGATTTATTTTTATAATAGCTTTAAAAATATTGGCCGATAACTTTTTCAGTTGTATTTTTCAAAATTATTACATTATCGAGGAAAAATAGCTTTACTGTTCTAAACAGAATGTACCGTAATACCAAAAGCAATTACGGTAAATTCTGTTATGTTGTTATGGCCCACAGCGTATCATCGCCACCATCATCATTACATCCCTTCTTAAGTCCACTGCTGAACATTGGCCTCCCCCAAGGAATGCCATATGAGGTCGCTCAGGAAAGCTGAATTGGCAATGGGCCAGCCATATACTCGTAGCTCGAAGAACCGACAACCGATGGGAAAAATGTTCTCGAGTGACAGCCTCGTACTCGTGACAGTACCGGTAGGCGGTGTATGGCGATTCCCTACTAGATGGAGTGACGACCTGGTAAGACATGCAGGAAGTCGATGGGTGCAGATGGCTCAGGACCGTGATTTGTGACATTGCTTGGGGGAGGCCCATAGAGCATAAAAACAACGTATTTATAAAATCCTTATAGAATTCCTAGATAAAATTATACTTATTTTGTTATTAATTCACTTAACTATATGTATGTTTATCTGATTATACAAGTACACTACGTTCATCCTTAACTGGCATGATCAAAGTTTTTTTAATAATCAGACACAATTGAGATTATATACAAGTTATTCGACTGGACGTTGGAAGTAGTCCATAAGTTTTAATAAAAAAATACCGATGTCATTCATATTACATTTTACTTAAATTTACATGACATTTTTTGTAAATCTAAAACGTATGTTTTTCATTTAGATCTAAACGACGGACTTTTAATGCAGATTAAAAAAAACACGAAATTTAAACCAAATAACTGAGACGTAATATATATGGTTTATGTCATAAACATCAGGTGCCAGGCTCCTAAACAAAAATTATTTCACATTATATTTATTCTATCGTTGATATTTTGGTATGATACAAATCAACACCTTTTTCTCCAAGGTAACTCTTAAACTAAAACACTACGTGCCTTCAAGCATGTTAGTAACAATTGCGGTGAGCATATCGCTGAAAGCATTACTATTATAACATGTAAACACCGCGGAACAAAGGACTCTCACAGGGTAACAGTCAAACAGTGTGCTGGCAGCGCAAACAAGAAATCTACTGTTTCTTGGAATAGGTCGCGTCCGATGCCACAGTGCTTACCGTTTTTGTTTTTGTAGGACGAAGTTATTAAAACACATTCTTTAACTACACTAGCCATCAAAAAAATCGGCCCACCTGCGTTTTTACCGCAAATCACGTTTTTCTAAAGCAGAACCAATCAAAACGTTTAAGTACAGAAACGAAACAATTTAATCACAGTTACAACATCAAAATGATTTTTTGAAAGTAATTTTCATTTAAAAATCAAAATCTTTAATTTTTCATGATTATTTTTATTAATTTTCAATACGCTCTAGTTTTTATGTATTGAATTTTATGTACACAATTGTTGCAATTTTATATTGCGTATTCCCACCTCTTACTCGAATGACAGCCTGCATGTTAATGACCTTATTATGATGTTGATGGTCTCTTGAGGGATTCGGTTCCATTCTTCCCTAACGGCGGTTTCAAGGTCTCCTAATGTTGTAGGGACTGGATTACGGGCTCTAACCTTTTGTTTTAGGGTGTCCCACATGTGCTCTATAGGGTTGAGATCAGGGCTTCTTGCTGGCCACGACATAACCCGAATGCCAACCTCTTCAAGGTAATCGGTTGTGATGCGTGCTACGTGTGGTGGTGCATTATCATGCATTAATTCAAAGGTCTCTCCAATATAGCCGGCGTATGGCACCACATGGTCTTCTAAGATCTCTGTGATGTAGCGTGCTGCAGTTAAAGCATCTCTTCGATTGAAAGCCAGATCAGTGCGTCCAGTCAAGGATATCCCAGCCCAAAACATTACAGAGCCTCAACCAAAACTGACAGTTTCTCTTATGCAACACTGAGTATAACGTTCACCTGGTCGTTGCATGACATTACGGCGACCGTCAGACCGTATAAAGTCATTCGACTCTCATCACTAAAAAGAACTGATTCCCATTGGCCTATAGTCCAGTTGATGTGGTTACGCGCAAATTGAAGTCTTGTCGATGAGCTGTGGTCAATTGTGGTCTTGTTGCTGGTTTGTGAGGTCTTAAATTCTGCTCACGAAGTCTCTTTCTCACAATACTATCACTTATAGCCACACCTTCTTCCTCACGTAAGCGTCGCTGAAGATCAACACCAGATAGGTGCCGATTTCGTAGAGCTGATAACACTATAAATCGGTCATCCCTTTGAGTTGTCACCCTATGTCTTCCAGATCCAGGTCTTCTTCGATACTGCCCAGTCTCCAGAAACCTTTGGTAAACTCGTCGCACTGCAGAACGGCTCAGATTTGACCTCCTGGCCACGACACGTTTGTTGCAGCAAAGCCACAACTTGGACCGCCTCAGCTTCTGTAGTGACCATTATTTTTAGACAAAGTAATCAAAGCTACAGCCTCAGTAAATAAACTTAACGTTATTAACGAGAAATCCCTACAAAAGTCTGTGTCGGACTGAAATAACGGTTCGAATTTGTTCTGACGTTAAAAAAACGAAATCAGCACTCAACAGTATTTCTGTATAAAAAATTGTAAGTTCCTTTCAAGTGCAATAAGATTTACGACGAACAAGGTATCAAACATCATATCCGACCCTCAAAATGAAAAAAAAAAAAATATGTGTGAAACAGCTTTTATGTGAAACAATCGATAAATTTCAAACAAAAATGGGTGGGTCGATTTTTTTGATGACCAGTATATTTCATAATACAAATGTGGGATCTACTATAACACATAACATCTATTAATTTATTTATTTTTACTTTTTAAGAGGGTAAGAGGATGTCGTGTTCATAGACATCTACTATCCATCCTCGATTAAGAGTCAAGATACAGAAGCGTTGTCATCCCTGAGGGCTAAGATATAATGCCTCGTTCCCAGTAAAAAGAGCTCGTTTCTTGAAGGTCCCTAAGTCGTATTGGTACGGAAAAATCGCCGATGGTAAACGATTCCACAAAGTTGTGTGAGGAAGAAAACTTTCCGTAAATCGTACAGTGTTGGACCATCAAACATCCAGATTGTGTGAATGGTATCGTGAGTTTTGTAGTTTTAAATTTCATAGTACTTGAGAAATCTGAGATCAATCCCCGCCGCCGACAATATAAATAATAATTTTAAGTGCTGATTTACCACGAGTGGTGAAAGAAAACATCGTAAGGAAACCTGCATGTAAGCGAAAAAAAGGTTTTGAGGACATCCGAAGTTCATCACTGAAGCCGTGCGATGGATTAACAGCTCTAAGAAACGTTAGAAAACCAAAGCATAGTTGTGTTGTGTACATATCACTTTACAAATTTAAATTATATTAAAAATAATCGTAACGGTGCACAACATAATTATATGGACACACTACACGCAAACATTTGTAAAGGTCAGAGTAGTTTTAGATCATAGGCACGTGAAGTTGTAAACACGGTTCAATCAGTCACTGAAGAGGCCTCCAAAACCCTTCTTCATTTGACGGATTGGTTCCTTGTCAAAAACTAACTTTCTTCAATTCCCTTCAGCTAACGTAACATTGTTAGCGAATTATTAAAGGTGAGTAAGGTGATTATAATATCATCACGCGGTGACAGCAGAAAGGGGTCGCGTACTGTAATAGGACCGCTGCTGGCGAAATCGGGGACAATAACAAGCGATACCAGTACTAGTCCTATACATTGTGCTTGTTAGCGCTTAATGTTTACTCTGGGTAACAAGCACTGAATATATAAATTGTCTCAAAGCCAGTTTCCTTAATATTCAATAGTTTTATGTTTACATTATACTCGACGTTATTTTGTGAGAGAAAACACACATTTATGTTTTACTTGTCTCGCGTTTTACTTAGTTAAAGAGAGGAAGTGTGTTGTTTACTATAGACAAAGTTACGTATAAACAAAAAAAATTCAATACAAAATAAATTGTATAAACATATAAGTTTTTATATAAATAAAAAATTTAAAAATAAAATAAATATTCATTTGTTTATAATTTCATGATCTTTTTATAGACTAGGGTGACAAACGAGCACACAGTCCACCTACATTTATCCTCAATTAAGAATCAAAATGCAGATGCGTTGTCACCCCTGAGGACTGAGATGGAATGCCTCATTTCCAGTAAAAATGGTCTCCAGTTTTGTACACTCAGCATACAAAACATAGCAGCATTCCACTGCTATTTAACACTAGTATTCTGTGAGAGCGTGGTCCTACCCCGGTCGAGCCGACCCGTTCGTGTTACAACTATATTACTAATATAACAGCAGCATTGCTCTACCACGCATAAAAGTGATTTGCCACCTTACATAACAGTCTTTCTTCTCTTCTAAGTCTACGGCTGCACTTGGATCTCTCACTTTGAAGAGGAAGTGGCTCAATATGCTTGATGTCTATCACATTTGACGTTGCTCGTTACCAGTCTGGGTATCTTACGTAAACGTGGTTATACCGCCTAACAGAAGTCATATATGTTTTTTTTTTGCTTTTAAGATTGTTGTAATTTAGATTCAAATTCATTCATATTCGAGTGACTAAGTATAGAATAATATTTGTTAAATAGCTTATTAAATTTACAAATTTAAAGATCTCTATAATAATAATTTCAAATGTGATTCAATTTATCTTGAACCAGTTTTCACCATATTAAAATTCAGTCAATTCTTCAATATTGCTATTGGATTATAGTTCTGGTTACTAAATATAACTAAGTTTTTAATAGGATTTAGTATCAAGTCTTAGTTTTTTATGGATTGTTCGTGGAAAGTGAGCGCTGTTTTACGACCTAATTTATTTTCCCCGCAGTTTTACAAGCGAGTGAAGTATTTCGACCTTCACCTCAGAAGTGTCACGCAATTAGTCTTTTTTATTTATAGTTGGCTGCAGATATTCAGGGCTGCTGTGGTCATTTATAGTCAGTTGGACTGATTGTAAACAAGTAATAATTTTTAAGTTAAAATTACAGCCTATACGCGTTCCACTGCTGGGTACAGGCCTCCCCTCATTTCTGAGAGGGTTTTAGGGCAAGGAAGTGTCCGCCACGCTGCCCCAATGCGTGTTGGCGAAGTTCACGTCTTCGAAATATTTTTTTTCTTATTCCTCAGACTTGCAGGTTTCCTCACGACGTCTTCACCGCCGAGCACGTGGTAAATCAGCATTTAAAACTGCAATTAACAATTTCATTGGTGCCGGCGGGGATCGAACCCGGGTTACTCGCGTTCTGTTATATTTACAGCGAGTGTTAACCATTGAGCTACTACGACTCTTATAATAATTTTTACTTGTATAAAATATTTATCTAAGTGAAGTCATATTTGCCGTATATCCGTTCAGTATACTAGTAAAGCACGTAAACGTACTGCTAAGAATTAAAGAGCCGTGATAGCTCTGAGGCTAAGCGCACGCTTTAAGTTTCACAGTACACGAGCAACCCGGGTTCGATCCCCGATAAATTGCTAATTGCAATTTTAAGTGCCACCGCCGATCACTATCACGTGATCGGCGGGTGAAGATAAAGAGGAAATTTGTATTAAAAATAAGTTAATTAAACGCGATAAAATCCTTATAAATAGTTTAATTCAATGTGTAGTGTAAACATCAGAAATTATTATATTTACAGTTCTCCTCGTCAGCCACTGCTAGAAGATTAGACCTCTCCTGTTATAGAGGGATTCATTGTCCTACCTTGTATTATTATTTATTCTGCGGTTCTAGCAAATATCTGACTTCGTCACATCATCCGGCAAGGTTTTTTTTTTTTCATTTATACCACAAAATATACCGTACGATGATGTACTCGTATATCGCCGTGTTTTACATATATAAATTACACATGAACCAAACCCGTAACAATTATTGTATTTGTTAAACAAATAAGGACCTTATATAATCACTGATTGTCGTTTACTTAAATAATGTATTGTTTCTATACCTATCTCTTTCTACTGTCATTTAATGAAGGAAGAGAGAGAGAGAGAGAGAGAGAGAGAGAACTACTTAAAAAACTAAGCATTTCATAATTATTAGCGCCGATTTTTATGAGTAAGGCCGCTAACCGTATGTATTTTTGCATAGTATGACTTACAATACAAAAACTTGTTCCGTGCTGGATTCGAACCTGCGGTCCCGCAGCACTTCCTCTCTGCTGAGATGATCATAGTTATGATCGCACGGTTGTCTGATCGTGTAATAAATAATTCTTAAAAATAATAAACAAGCCGTAGGCCGCTTAGCCAAGCGCTCTCTATAAATTTCACAGTACCTGAGTAGCCCGGGTTCGATGCCCAACGGCACGAATAAAATTCTAAATTGCAATTTAAGGTGCTGATTTACCGCGTGCTCGGCCGTGGACAAAAACATCGTCAGGAAACCTGCATGACTGAGAAATAAAAAAAACATTTCCAAGACATGTCAAAACCCACTCAGAAATCAGAGGAGGCCTGTTTCCAGCAGCGGGAAGTATATAGACTGTAAATTTAATATTAATCTAGATTAAAAAACATTGCTGCTACGTTACATAATTACACATTTAAAACGAAGTATCTAAATGGTTTTACAAACACAAACTTCCAAACAATGTTTAGATAGTAGGTACAAAACTCTACACAACACGTTTTTCTAAGTATGGGATACTACACGACTACACTAATTTGCTAAATGTCCCAAATAAACTGCTAAATCTAGTACACCGTTAGCCGAACAAGTAAATATTTTCTAATTCTGTTTAGATTATGTCTTGAGAGAGTTACGTCCTCAACTGAATTGCCGCAGGCTAATCGTGATGATGATTGAAACAAGAAATTAGAGGTCGAAGATGATATAGACAAATATATCAAAATGTTTAAAGATGAAGAATTTATATACAGGCTTAGTTACGAGTGTTGCAGCTAGATATGTGTCATTCATTCGTTTTTTTTTATGGAATAAAGATGACAAAAGAGCGCACTACCAAGCACAGAACCAAACTATCAAGCGGACCAAACCCAGCAGCTTACGCTGTAAAAAATATTAAAGATCTCACTAGTGTCGCGACATCTACATTAATTTATTTCAGTTATTTCCATAGTATAATCTCTTATGGGATTTTGCTATGGGGAAATGCGGCTGATTTATAAACTATTTTTGTTTTGCAGAAGAGGGCCATAAGAGCTATTTACAACCTAAAACTGACAGAGTCTCTTAGATAAAAATTCAAATAAATAAATAAATATTAACCTTGGCCTCTCAGTATATTTATGAAAATTTAATGTATGTTAACAAAAACAAAGTAGTTTTAGTAAAAATTTTACAGACAGTCTGTAAACACTAGGAACAAACACAAGCTATTGATACCAGCTTCTCGACTCCACAGAGTCAGCAATTCATTCTTGGGGCAATGTATACGCTATTACAACAAAATTCCAGAAAATATACAAGGTCTTTCTATTACGAAGTTAAAATATTTAATTAAACAATAACTGTATAAAAGTGTTTTATAATATAAATGAATACATGGTTGATAATAACCCCTGGGAATAATGTGATCGCTTCAAAGCTGTTTCTAAAATAAATTACGTAAATAGTTTGTAACCATATTGTCATATTGTAAAATTTATTTTAAAAAAATCCTGATGGGTTTGTTGCTAAGGCCTAAGGTTTTCTTTTCAGGAGAGAGCTTTTTTTTACGAACCAATGATAAAGTAAAAAATTACTTTCAAATAGAATTACTTAAGATTCATAATGAATAAAAAAATATTCTATTCTATTTTATTAAAATGGAATATAAATTTCGAGTATCAGTACCTCGGATACATATCAAAGATACATTTCGAGCGTACGTCAGTACGTCGGCCGTCGGACATGACTATACTCTCTGGTCGTAAGTCCTGTCAATCCTTTGATTCGGCACGTTCAAAAATATAATTGGAATCATCAATAATATGATTCGGCTCGGGTCAAATGAAATAATCATAATCATTCACGATTGACACATGTCTATTTTTATAGTTGTGGCATTGAGGGCCGTGTATTGGAATCCCGCAAGGAACAAGTGTTTGCAAGGCCAACACACTTCTATTCCGTTCTATTCCGTTCCGGTCCTAAGGGAATAGACAGCCAGTACATTTACAGGTTGAGAGGCATTCCATCTTCATCATCTGAGGTGACAACGCATCTTTAGCCTTCTTTGTACGAAGTTGGTTGTAGACCTCTATGGACTGCAGTAGCCCCACCTCAGGTGGAATGCATGTTTGTCTTTTTTTTAAAAAAAAACAGTTGTCAAATGACAAAGTTTTACATATTGATCATTGAGCTATTATGTACTACGTACTAGAAGCGACACTGCATTCAGCTACTCTGTTCCACTCAACTGCGGTGCATACACCGCACTTAGTCACTCGCTAGGCGCTTGTAGAGTTGTCACGTGTTGTGTGGATTTAAAAAATGTCTTGATAAAAATATGCCGTCGTGTATACTTAGATATTGCACAAATAATTCAAGAAATGTCAGTAAAAACCACATTTTTCATGTTTAAATCTGCTTATTATTCTTTTATTTTATTTTTAGGTTTTCACATCAAAGTCAAAGTGGTACAAATTCGTCCATTTTTAACTCTCGCTCGCCCAGCATTTTTGAACGACTCTTATCATAATTTAAATAAATATATTTGTAGTTTAAATGTTATGTTAATAAGTTTTGTTAAACATACATTTAGTAGTAGTTAGTTAGTTAGTGTTTTTTATATTTGACATAGATACCTTTTAAAATATTCAGATAAAAATATCATTAAAATGTAATTGTGATATAATATTATGTAATATTATATTAAATAAGCAGATATAATATACAAAATAAATGACAAAATTTAAATATTGTTCTTGATATAATTTACCTATTTAACAATACAATCTGCTATTACCTACGGGTCATTCTACCTATGTTTATTCTATGATAAAAAAAAACAACCGCGCGAACACAGAGTAGCGCACATTTTTTGTTTGTGATAGCTGTTCTAGTACGTAAGTACATATTACTTCAATGATATTGATACTTTATTAATATATAGATAGTGAACTAAATTATATTGTTGATACCCGTACTACCTTTATACTTGTAACGAGGCATTATATCTTAATCGTAAGGGGTGACAACGCATGAGCGTTCTGATTCTTAAGGATAAATATTTGTGGTCTTTCGGATACAACGTCCACTTACTTTCATGTAGACTGTGTGCTCGAATGACACCCTTATCCTATGAGGAAAAAACCTTTACGGTCTTAAATTGCAATCGAATATTATTACATAAAATTCTACACAACATTTTACAAATTGTTCGTAACTTCATGCTACATTAATAGACACTATACATTCAACAACTGCTCCGTAAGCAAAAAAAAAATGAACCAACCGCCATTTTGATTTGGCTCGCGAAGATTGATTCTTGTTTTTGCCGTGAGTTCCGGCGGTTGTCGGTAAAAAATGAAACCCGTGATACCATTGATACGCATCAAGAATTTCTTTGATAGATGTAATATTACTTCACCACTAGTTTGCGTGTAGAAAAAGTACTTAGTTTAAAATGGGTTCATTTGATTGTATTGTTAGTACGCTCAAAAAGTCTTTTACCCACCGATTTAGAATAAAATGACAACTAAATACTATCGGAAGTACGAGGAGCTTATATTGAAAATACCTGAAGGATATTGTAGCTCATGACAGACAGCTAAATAAATATCTCAAAATGCCAAACCTAAACTACCGAGTGTGGTAATGATAATGGGAACTAAGATGCGGGTAACGCGATCGCCAATTCTCATTCTAAGTATCTGTATTATTTGGTTGGGCTCCCGTTCTAGGAGTCCGTCTGGGTTTATAAAACCCCAAAAAAATAATAATTTGGCTGCCAGTGTACGTCATAAACTATTATTTCGTTTGTTACTCCAATATTATATAAGTATGAAAATATATTTGTCATTTGTCGGAGGAGTGTTTCCGGAATTTCCTAACCTTGCCTTATTGCGTAGTCGACTCCTAAAACACCAAGTTAGAATGATGGGTCAGTTTTCACCATACTACCTTGTATCTCTTTTTTAAATCGGGGTTTTATCAGAGCTCGACGTTTTAAACAGATGTAACGATCAATTCCAAAATCTAATCAGCTCTTAAACATGGCAAACGACGTCGATTGCTGCGAACCGCTTCAAAATCGGTTAAGGCGACACCGTGAAAAAATGCACCTCATTCCATCGAATAATATAGGACTATGACACCACTAACGAAAGTGAGATTTTGATATAGGTAAATTCATGTCTTTATCTTGAATTTGACTGCTCAAAAACACGATTGTATAATTTTGACTCGATCATAATTACTTGCGAAAACACTCTAACAAACTACTAACTACTACTAATACTACTACTAACTCTAAAAAATCACTATAGTTGAAATTACAACGAAATCATTTGATCTATATGCTAGGGAATCACTCAAATATATTCATAACATCAATATTCATAATTTTGTTGCTCATTATTTTGATAATACATTTTTTAAAAAATATTTTAAGATTCTGACAATTTCTAAACGCTTTTAATTGTAGCGGGCGCTACGCAATTTTAGACCTTATGACGACGTTTCTTTAAGTTTTTATAGAAATTATGTATTCACTCGGATCAATACGGCGATAGCGTTTTCGATGTGTCGTCTTAATGCGTTGAAGAGAAATCGATAAGGAAAAATTTCGAAAAAAGTGTTTTTTTTTTCAAATAACTTTTGAATTTTAGTCTAGTCGTTTTTTTATAACAGATTTTAGTATTATTCTTAAAACACCTCGTCGATTGCCAACAAATACATCAAAATCGGTTGATCCGTTCGAAAGTTATCGTTGTTAAAAAAATTTCAAAAAGTGTTTTTTTTTTAATAACTACGAAATTTCTGCTCGGATCATTTTTGATGTAATGAATTAACTATTAGTTCATAAAAAATATTTGTCGAGCGTTTTGAGGTCGAACGTAGTGTGAAGTTCCAGGGACTTACTCAGGTCAAAAATCTGAAAAGATTTTTTTATAATTATTTCGAGTTTATATCAGGAAGATGCTGCTGCCATACCGTTTAATTTCCCTCTGTAGTCTCTTACGATAACCGAGACATGATATCGGTTGTAGATTCTCTTAAGAGATTTTTTAACATTGCGCCAATTGTACTTGGGAATGGGTAACACTATGCTACTCCACACAATAATTAAGCATAACTCACTTTTCTGTGTTGAGTGTGTCAACTTTGTTACTGTTACAGTCTATCAAAAGTTCACTGCCACACATCGGCCTCCACAATAGACTGACCCAACTCACTTTGCAGGACACAACACATATCGTTATATGTTTTTAGTCGTTAGGAGTTTTTACAACTGCGAAAACTAACGCGTTTTTATACTTTGTACCCTAACATTCTGCGTAGGTACTCTAACGTGGTAGAGCCATGCTGCAAATAAACATATAATAGTTGTAGTGCGAATGGAACGGCTCGACCGGGTAACCGGGACAGGTGTTTCGTATGGTGACCGTAGACCCGAGCTTAGAATCAGTAGACCAACAAGTCAAAGATGATTAACACACTAACATACCACAAATTTTCCCGCCTGTTATACAGAGGGGTACGTAGAATACCAGCTACCGGCGCGATTCTGTCACAAATAAAGACTAGTGTCTTAGCCAGACCCGAAAATCATAAATTTTTGGTTTTGCTCAAATCTTGGTTCCGACCGAACCATGAACCCGTGGCCAACCCGCGGCGTAGTAGATAGTATAGTCAAGATAGCTGGTCAGAGAATCTCCATTCTTTACAAGATATATCGGTAGGTTAGAAGAATGGCTTCTGTGGTAGCTCATTTAATATGGTTTGACAGTATTCGGAGGTTGCATCCGGAGTCAAATCGGCCAGAAAGGAACCGTAAGGAATTTTTATGCTAAATGCCATGACATCTTATTTGCCAGATGCCAGATGACAAACCAGCGACAGAGTCGCGTGAAAAAAGTTAGATATCTGGGTAGGTACCTACTACAATTACAAATATGCCTACTAAACAGTGATTACTAATCTTACTCTTAGATCAGACAATACATGACCAAAGATCTTACTATAGGAACCTAAGGTAAAACTTAACTTGAACTATATAAAGTACTTAGTATAAATGATATAAAGTAAGAGACTACAGGGCTAAGCTTTCCATTGACGTCCGTCGAGTTGGGGGTTGATATTTTTTTTACAGAAGGATGACATTAATATAAGCACACACGCAAAGTTTTAACATGCGGAAACGCGTAGTTTTTGAGAAAAAAATTATCGAAAATCAATAATTTTTGCAATATTTATGTCAAATCCTACCATAGATTATATCGTATTACAGATATATCACGACATTGAATGTTCCGTTTTAAGTACGGTTAACTTGTCAAATGTTGGGTGACATTTCATTTTATAAAAATTTACGTAAATAATTATATTTTGTATCCATTTTAATAGTTTTCATGCATGCATATATATTTAGCAGTTTATATTTAACTAAATAACAATTATTTTCATTACGAGCTATTAAAATTAAAATGTGCAGTGTTTACGGCCTTTTCCCGGCTTGTGGAACGAAACGTAAAACTGACGCTATTTGGTGTTGTCAGTGTCTTCCTCAGTCACTGTCATCGTTTGTGTTCCTAGCAGTTGAGATCGTTTACGTACTCCTGTCGTGAAAACAACGTTTGACTACCATCATGGCGTCTCCGAAGCCCCAAGTTTCGTGTTCTGCTGTGCCGTCTGTAGAATTGAGTGTAGTGAAAGTGTTGGACTCTGATGAGCCACTTGTCGCGAGCTCTTCTGCAGGCACCCCCTGTGTGCAAGTGTTGGACTCTAGTGAGCCACTTGTGCCCATGACTGTGCTATCGAAATCAATAGCTGGTAGTTCCCGCGCCACTGTTCCCAGTACCGTGTCGGTACTGCCGCCTGCGTCTCCAACGTCGTCTGAGAGCAGCGTGGCTGATGCGGAACCTCAAGCTCCTGGTTCGTCTGGCCGAAGAGTCCACTACTATGCCGAGGAAATAAGGTTGGTTCACTGCTAAATATCGCAAAGATCCTTTCTTACAAATAGTGGCAGCCATAAATTATGTTTATAAATTAAAGATATAAAAGTTAATATTTTGGTGTTATATTGGGTGCAATAGCGAGCGAAGCGAGCCTGGGACGTGGGGCACCCCGACTCGGACAGGTTAGGTTAGAAGGAGATGACGGGGTCGAGTGAGCGAGCGAAGCGAGCGAATAGACCCCGTCATCTCCTTCGTGGTTATTTTTTTGTAAACCACTCAGAAGCAGGAGCCCCGCAAAGCGGGGCTCCGTCGACTGGGCTTCCCTCTACTGCACCTCGTTAAGTGGCGTGGGGCTTCCGTCCCCCAACTCTCTCTCCCCCATAAATCAGGTTAAATTGTCATAAAAATTACGAAACATAACCTCAAAATGAGATTTTTAAAAATTTATAAAAAAAAACTAAGCATGTCCGGCAGGAAGGGGATGTAGGGGGTGACTCTACAACTCTTCTCCCTCCCCCCACACCACCCCCCACCCCCTAATTCAGGAGACCGAATTGTAAACCTTTCCCGTGGTTTCTTATATAGCACATATGTAAACTTCACAGAAAAAGCTGACGAGTAAAACAGTAATTAGATTTCTAATAGGAATATTTTTGTTTGTTTTAGGTGCCATTGGAACATGTATAAAATCATAACCCGGCTCAACACCCCAGCTCAGTGCATTGCATTTGCTGAAGAGCATAGGCTCCTTCCTACAGAAAAAATGTGCTCATATCATAGGAGACCTATGGTGTTAAGCTCCAGCAGTAAGACTGGTCAGCTTGGCATATTTCGATGCAGGAAGAGTAATTGTCGCTCTAAGGCAGTGAGTCGGGCAGCGGGAACATGGTTCGAGAATGCGCGGCTGTCCATTGAGTTACAATTTTTACTGATGTATATGTTCAGCCAAAAATATAGTTATCATCAAGTTAAATTAGAGACAGCCCGTGAAGATAAAGAAACAATTTTATCAACAAGGACAATAACTGACTGGTTTTCTTACTGCCGAGAGACAGTAGTAGTTTATGAATTGGAGCACCAAGAAGTTAATGGCAAGATTGGTGGTCCAGGCAAAATCGTGCAAATAGACGAATCAAAATTTGGAAAACGCAAGTACAACAGAGGGAGACACATTGAAGGCCATTGGGTGCTGGGAATGATAGAAAATGGGAAAGATGATTTGAGATTAGAAGTGTGTCCCGATAATGATAGATCTGCGGAAATGTTGGTGCCACTAATACAAAAGCATGTGGAGGTAGGCACTGAAATCCATACCGATTTTTGGAGAGCCTACGATTGCCTACCTCAATATGGATATATACATAAAAAAGTTAATCACAGCGACCCTATAAATAAATTTGTGGCACCAGATGGGACACACACACAACGAATAGAAAGCCACTGGCGAAATTTAAAAGTGATGTTCGGTAGAGAAGGTTATAAAACAAACTTTACAGACTGGCTAATTGAATATTCTTGGCGAAGAAAAATAAAAATAGCACATAAAGATGTTTTCATAGAATTAATTAAAGCAATACAATATGTATATAAAATTGATTAATAAATTATGAATTTTATTTGATTTATTTTAAAAGTAAGTAAATAAAATAGGTTAGGTTTAACTTATGTCGAAGAACCGAATTGGTTGACCCTGACTCCACTTGGTACAAGTCTGTCCTACCCCTAGAGTGTTATTATAGAGGCGGAGGCGCGTAGGAGAGCAGCCTCCGCCTGCTGTAACAAATCGTAGGCATCGGACGAGCCGAAGCGGCTGAGGCTGGTCGCCGAAGGCGACCAACAAGCCGAAGCTGCGAAGGCGAGGATGGATGCTTGCGATTTGTTACGCAAAGGCGAAGAGGTTGCTCTTCCCGCAGCGCCGTAGACATTGCAGTCTCAAAATAGACACAGAAATCCCTCTCAATCAGTCCCCCTATTTTTTTTTCTGATGAAAGGGGTTCCCCCCTTCCGTAGGGGGGAACCCCCCTCCCCCAAGGAGGAGTCCTGGTTTTTTACACTTAATATTAATCCATAAAATGAGGAAAATTTTCTCAGAATTAAAAATGAAAAAAACTCGAAAAGGGGGGGGGGGCTCCGCAACTTTTCCTTTTAAGGGGGGGGTATTAAACCTCCCCCCCCTCCATCCCCCCTCCCCCTCCCCCCCTCAATTCGATGGACGTCAATGGAAAGTCGTACCTCAAATTAATAAACGCAAGGATTGAAAGTGTGTAAAGATTATAAATGTTTACTTCATATTTAGAAAGCATAAAAATTTTGCATAGAATTTCGGCCATATCATAAAGCAACGCCTTACAGTATGAGCACAGAATAAATAATAGTACTACGTAGTATGAGGTACTTTTTATAGGATCTCAACTTTATAAATTAGTAGAATTTTAAATTAGCTGTGTACTAAAAAATCACAAAACTTTATAACCAAAATAAACATATTCTAGGTACTCAAATTATATTCGAAACGCGCTTTAAAATGTCTTTGATTCCATTTTTGAGACAAATTTGTTCCAAGTTAATTAAAATTATCTCCAATTCAAATTTTGTATGTTACGTAGGTCAGAGTATCTATGAACATAGATGTATAAATTATCAATAAAATCTGGACTTACGAAACAGTTTTAGAGAACATCAAATTACTTTGATTTCTCCGCATCTGATAGCCATATTAAGAATCATAAATGATTTTACATTGTAATAATAATTTGACATATAGATTGAATGAAATTTTAATGAGGGTATAGGTAGTAAATTTCATATAGCTACAGTATATTTATTTACCTATTTTTTATATTCTTGACCTACTCCTAAATGGAATCCAATCAACATAATTGAAAAAAAAAATGCGTCTTACCTTTTATTTTGTAACTAACTATTATTACGTTATTTTGTGTGGGCACATACAAACTAAAAAGGTCCGTAGGCTTGGTGGTTTGCGAAGACCTTATAACCTGTCCGCATGGTTCCATTACTTCCTTTTAGAAACTTAAAACGAAAAAATTCGTAGATAACTAAACATAATAAAGACAGTTTTGTGAATAAAAAACGAGGTTCGGTCGCAAAAACTGAGTTACGAAACAAGAAACGAAACTTTTTCCTTACCATAAACGTTATGTGGGTGAAGTTGCAACGAAATTCACGTTTTGATGCAAGTATACGAAGCCCATTCTCGTCCTGGATTTCCAGTTTAGGCCACTGTATAATTCATCACTTAGCTTTTTGCTTTAAATGTTAACTAGGTACAACTTGTTTCTATCACTGTTTATTGACACGAAGCGGGGTTATTGCCGTTTGATGGAACATCTGGTTCTAACAAATTAAAGTTTTCACTGGCTGCTGCAAGATAACCTGCACAAAGTTTCACTATACCTTAACAAAACAGTCCAAAAGTTTATCACAGTCCGTACTCTAACAGGTAAAGCGCGGAAGGCAAGCGGCCGACTCGACCGTAGCCCGTAGGACGAAAAAACAAAACAAAAGTTTTCAAGTCGAACCGAAGCGCAACGCTCAACGGTATACACTACACGCTACAAGTCTACCTACATGAGCAACGCACAAGTGTGCGTGAACGAATGCCGCCGCCCGCAGTCCTCTCGCCCGCTCTCGGGAGAAGTAAATGTTCTTAATATCTAATCATGTTTACCATACTCCAGCTATTTTGATAAAATTTCATGAATGAATGAAAATATATTCTTTTATTATAAAATACTACTTACTTAAAACATGTGAAATGGATTAAAGCTAATGCGGTGTCTTTAAATGTCACAAATATAAAAACTTACGAAAGTTAAAATAAAGGGAAAGGTATATAGGCAAACTATAAACTTTTCCCTTTTACCTATTAATATATGTATAACTACATTAATAACATTGCTGTGTAAGGAGTATTATAGGTACCTACCTATTTCTTCTGTAAATGTTAAACTTACTTGCAAGGGTGTACCATGCTGATTGACGAATGAGGCTCCGGCGACCAATAAATACGTAATTGATCCATTCGAAAATTATTTACACATAGTATGGTCACTTGGCATATTCTTGAGAAAGGCTATGGCCTAGATAAAAGCAACGAAGAAGGAAGACATAATGTATAAGTTTTTAAAAGGTGCCCAGCAGTGAAACATGTAGATGCTGTAATTTTACTTAAATTTACTTTACTTTACTAATATATTATTAAATGTGTGCAAGTGTGTAATCTGAGAAACATAATTAGTGGATTAACCATATTATGTCATACCTTTACCACGCAATATAATTTTAACTTCAGGATTTCAATAAGTGTTTGTAAAATTAACATAAGGGCGTTTCTGTTTCCACGAGGGCGATGCCATAGACAGGTAGGCAGAAACGTATGTATAAATATTTTTAATGTTTAATAACTTGTTCCATTTTTAAATACATTATTAGGTACATATTTGTATAGTTTGTAGATATTCTGTTTGAAATTGTCAGTAAAAAGGTATTGACTGAATAATAATATTAATAAACAATTTATCAATAAAATGTACAAACAACTCTTTCCTTGGCAAATAATACTATACGGGCAACACTAATCTTTAAAGTCATTTCCATTCCAGCGATAGTATACAATATACACATACTTACGCATTCACGCACACGATTACACGATTTCTTAGTGTGCTTACTTGTCGTCGAAGAGCTTGCCTCCGCCCGCGCACCAACGTCCTTGCGGCCACCGACCGCGTTTCAACCACAGAATCTACGCCTAACCTTCTGTTTGCTATTACAAACTTTCTGATAGATATTGTAAACAAAATTATCATAATTTGACGTATTATCACCAATTCCACCAAAACGAATACTCTTGTTAAATAACACTTGTCAGTTGCTATTTGTTAAACAATAACTTTATTTTTTTTTATTGTTTCTCTAATTATGTTTTAATAAATTTAGTTATACGAATTTGCTTTTCACAATAAACACAATTTTTATTATATAGCTAATGCAGCCTACAGAGTACAGAAACCTGTAACCAACTTCAAACAATAAAGGCAACGGGTGCATTTGTTATTGTCATCTGAGAGAAATAAGGCGCAATGCCAACGCCTATAATTATTATACTGGCTTCCTACTAACCCTTCAAACTGAAAAATGACAAAGTATACATATTTACATTGTGTGCAGAACTTTCCGTTAAAATTAATTAAAAGCGAGCCGAAATGAATGGAATTGGACCGTTTCATACAAATTCTAAAAACGCTCAGACAAAATAAATTTCGTCTGAGTTTATACGTGGTAGAGCCCCCCTACAGCTATATTATAGTTGTAGCACGAATGGGTCGGCTCGACCGGGTAGGATGACGCTCTCACAGAAATAAAATAACAGCTCAATACTGCTGTTTCGTATGGTGAATGTAGACAACCGGAGACCCTTTTAACTGAACACAAGGCATTACATATTAACCCTAACTAAGAATCAATGTAGATCATCATACAATCAATCTATGGGCCACAACATCCACTTATCGTTATGTGGACTGTGTGCTCTTTTGTCACCCTTATTCTATGGAAAAAACTGACAACACTAATGGGTATACACTACACGCTACTTATGTAAAACAGACAACACTAATGGGTATACACTACACGCTACTTATGTAAAACTGACAACACTAATGGGTATACACAACACGCTACTTATGTAAAACTGACAACACTAATCGGTATACACTACACGCTACTTATGTAAAACTGACAACACTAATGGGTATACACTACACGCTACTTATGTAAAACTGACAACACTAATGGGTATACACTACACGCTACTTATGTAAAACTGACAACACTAATCGGTATACACTACACGCTACTTATGTAAAACTGACAACACTAATGGGTATACACTACACGCTACTTATGTAAAACTGACAACACTAATCGGTATACACTACACGCTACTTATGTAAAACTGACAACACTAATCGGTATACACTACACGCTACTTATGTAAAACTGACAACACTAATCGGTATACACTACACGCTACTTATGTAAAACTGACAACACTAATGGGTATACACTACACGCTACTTATGTAAAACTGACAACACGAATGGGTATACACTACACGCTACTTATGTAAAACTGACAACACGAATGGGTATACACTCTACATGCTACTTATGTAAAACTGACAACACTAATCGGTATACACTACACGCTACTTATGTAAAACTGACAACACTAATGGGTATACACTACACGCTACTTATGTAAAATGACACCACTAATGGGTATACACTACACGCTACTTATGTAAAATTGACAACACGAATGGGTATACACTACACGCTACTTATGTAAAACTGACAACACGAATGGGTATACACTACACGCTACTTATGTAAAACTGACACACGAATGGGTATACAATACACGCTACTTATGTAAAACTGACAACACGAATGGGCATATACTACACGCTACTTATGTAAAACTGACAACACGAATGGGCATACACTACACGCTACTTATGTAAAACTGACAACACGAATGGGCTTTATCGATATTACACGAATCACTTTTTGATGTTTAAATTTTATTGCAATTTTTTCATGTATTACGCACACATAATTACTTGATAAGCGTAATCCGTGTGTCTGTTGAAATTATAAAAACGTCCTAACTTTAATGGAGAATATGGGTGTTATCATCTTATATGCTAGAGATCAATTTTACAACTTACAACAGCATTATAGTGGCGGCGTAAGAGAATGTACATACTTCAATATATCATTCCGTGGATTGAATGTCGTAAGAAGCGACAGAGGGAAATAAATCGGGAGATGGGTAACAACATAATTAAAAATAAAAATGTGTCTTATATTTACGCGAACACTACATATCGAATAAATATATTTATATGGATTTTTATCGCGTTTAATTTGCTTATTTTTAATTTCCGACGTTTCGGGTGCTTTACAGCCCCTCTGAATTACAAATTTTTACAGTGCAGTGGTGTGCTTGGGTTTAGTTTTAATTTTATTAATTACACGATCCCAACCAGATGATAGTACCCAGCCTCTTTCTCTATTGAAATTTAGATGTTTTTTAATATCAATATAGCCTCGCGTATCATCCTTGGTAATTGGTGTTCTTTAGCAAGGATTTGTGGTATCAAAATTGAAATTTTATCTCGAACCCCTTCCTCTACTTATGTAATATTCCATCATTTTTATTTAGATTAGATTAATACGCAGGAAGAATGTACTACAATTATTATTTATAACATTTAAAATTGATAAAAATTTAAGATTTTAAAATTTCAATAAAGATCAAAAATTTGTATAATAAGATGTAAATCGAAGTATAGGTACATTATAGAATGAAGAAAACCATTCGGCATTCAAAATGAAACTAGATTTCTAATATTAAATTTCGACTTACAAAATATTACGTAAGAATGCCCCCCCCCCCTCACTCCTCCCAAGATAAGGACTTGTAGAAATTTTTTCAGCACCCCTCCCCCCTCTCCCTTGGAACCCTTACGTAATTAATGAATGGCTCCAAAGCCTGATATTCTTAAGTCGCCACTAAGCATCCTAACCTGTCAATGGGAAATCTAATTAAGTGTAACTATGTGAAGCTTTGATAATAAAACACACGAATTTAATACATTAAGGTTTTCTGTTGGTGAGCAGATATGATGCATGGTGCTAGTTGAATTTAGAGCGCAATCTAACTTTAAATATTTATTATTAATAATCTAACCTTTAAAACGCCCCAATTTTGAAATACACCTGTTTATTATCTGTCATAAATACCGAATTTTATAACCCTATCGGATAATGGATTTTCTGCTATATTTGATATCACTCGCGCCACCTAACACTGGGAGCTTCGAAATATATTTTAAGTTTATTATTTCGATAATTTTATTGATAATATTAAGGTTAACGCTGTTGTAAAGTTTAGTGTTTTCATAAATGTGTTTATTGATATATAATGTTATATGATATATTTTATTTACTGCCTCGTTGGTCTAGTGATCGTAAGCACATCATGTGGACAGCTGATCATGTGATCTCGGGTTCGAATGTCTGGTCGGCACAAAATCAATTATTGGGTTTCTGTCAAGAAATTCTCAGTAACAGACAGGAGTCAAGAAGCCTTTGTAGGTGAAGCGGTGTCTTAAGCCGTTTTTAAAATAAAAATTTCATTTTATTTAAATAACCTCTTAATATTAGTTTTCGAATTATCGGCTAAGTAACCGGTGTATAGGTTTGAGTCTTCGTTCAATTATATACTATGTATATTATTGATTGAAGGTTTGAGTATGTAAATTTGCTCCCAGTTAGATGAAAATAACATGTCCAGATTATTATTATAAACTGGGGACCTGCCCTAGCTTCGTCAGTGTAAGAGATCTATTGATGTGGCGTTATTTAGTTTTATGATTATCAAAACCCATTTTTTTGTTTTTAAAAAAGCTTTTTCTTATGGTAAGCTCGTGTGGTACCCAAATATTGAGCTTTTTTGCATAGCCATACTTTTTTCAAATGGGTCAAAACTATTTTAGTACAATCCTCAATACCTCGGCTATATCGTAGCTACTAATATGCCGATCTTGCTCCACTTTTCCAAAAATGGCATCGACTTTATCCGTATGAGGGCGACGAGAGCTAACTGCATCTTTGACATCAAAATTCCCGGACTGAAAACGCTTGAATCAACTTTGTGCTACTCTTACTGATACTGCGTTAGGTCAACAAACGTCATAAAGTTTTTTCGCAGCTCGAGTCGCATTTTTTCTTTTTTGTAATAAAACTTCAGAATGTATTAAATTTATTCGTTAGTATCACTCATTTTGGCAGGTAGAAACACAATTGAAAAATGACGGTAAAGTGTTTTTTTACTTTTTATTTTTCTTTTTCTTAATATCCTATATGATTTTAAAACCAGCCAGATACACACAGTATAACCAGATTTTTTCTTCTTCAATTTTATACAAACAAAATACGAAGAAACTTTTTCCCTGACCTATTATAACGTAAAACACACGAAGACCCGTCATCATGAATACTATTAGAAATCAAACCAATTTTACAATGTAATAAATTCGGTCAAAAGCGTGCTGTACAATATTTGTACGTAAATACATATTATAAAGAGTTCCATGCCATACCTACCACGGCCGTAACACATTCACGTAGCGCAGCGGCTTAGCATGTCGCGGCGCAGGGCCGCAGATTCGAATCCCGCAAGGAACAAAAACATATTTTAAGGTCTTTGTGTAATTTATGCTCGTATACCAACTCCAGGACATATGAGAAAATTATACTATAGGGGTAACGTTGGTTTTAAAATGAAAAAATACCAGGGCTTTAGCACTCTGGGAAAATCTCTACGCTGGTTTAGTTCCTGAGTGCAGAATTGCTTAGAGATAAAAATAAAATTTAATTTCTAATTTTTTCATTTTAATAACACCTATCCTGTTCTATATTATGTAGCCATGTGTTCGCACTACTTTTTTGCATTTGATTATTTTGAATTTAAATTTCTACTAGAGTTACATGTGCAAGAACACAAATTGTTTGTTTTCAGGTACAACTGAGTTATTCCTCATGTCTATGATACTGCAACATAGACTCAAGCCTACGCTCAATCTAATCGCATAGAGCTTATGCGATAGGATGGGACGTAGGCTAGGGTATATAAGCGTTACATTGGACACATCGGTATAGCTCAGATTATTATAATTACGACTCTTTACAAGATCGATACGCAAGGCACAGGTGCCAACTATTTTTAGACCAATAAGTTTGTACTTACGTGTACACTAAAGGTATCATGATATTTTAGAGTAGTTTAAACTATTTCGATAAGATATAGATAGATAGATAGATAAATGATTTATTTTTTCTCCAATCACCACTTACATTCAATGGCCAAGCTAGAATTAAATTACGAATAAAAATGCAGATGCGTTATCACCCTTGAGGATTAAGATTTCAATTAAAAAAGGTCTCCGGTCCTTTACACTTACCAACTTACCGAACGAAACGATACGAAATACAGCAGCATTAAGCTGCTATTTCACGTTGGTATTCTCTGAGAGCGTGATCCTGACCCCGTCGAGCCGCCCTATTCATGCTAGAACTAAACCAGTAATATAGCTGCTACATGGCTCTACCACGTATAAAAGATGTCCTCTTTTTATCTAAATTTATAGGTGCTTTTTTATCTAACTCAAGTATAACATTTCATAATTTATTGTACATACAAATAAAATACAATTTCATTTTACAATATAAATAACAAAATTTCTATAAAACATAAATGAAGATAGAATTGTACAATGTTTCACAAATTGCACAAAGTTGGTAACAACTGTATTTAAATTATTAAATCGCTGTCGTGCGTGAATATCCCTTATTTGATATTAAATTAGGGTCATGTCGTGATCTTTGCCGTCTCTTTCTAACATGTATGTTTTAAATTCGCGTGTACGCAGTTGTCTCATATTGCAATGATAATGAATCAAGATTATAAAACAGTAACAGATACAACATACAACTCGTTTCTTTAAAAGCAAGCGTGGAGTGCAAGGCAATACTATTAAATGCATAAGGTTGTGATATTATAAAATTGATAGCTGAATTAATATTTCGTTGACCTCAGCTTTTAAAACTTTATTGATAGTAAATATATTTACATCTTTATTAAATAAACTTGAAGAAAATAATAAATACTACCAATTTCTTGTTTTTCTTAATGTCAACAGCCTCGGCACTCTCTGCATCTGCTGGGTGAATTATAAATGTGAATACTAGCCGACGTCAAATTTTGTTCAAAATACTAATTTAAAGGCTTTTTCTGATGGTTTTTTTGTAAATTTTCCAGCGACGGTGACTATTTTGATATAGGACATGGGATGGGGTGTACACTTTAGATACGTGATCTACTGTTTTGTTGGCAACTTCTAACTTATTCAGAAGTTATTATCGGGAATGATATCACCTATGCTATTGAAAAGTCACAACCTTCTCATCCACTGCAAGACTCAGGCATCCTTCCAATTCCGAGAAGATATAAGTTCCAAATTAAGATGATTGGGAGAGAAGGCTCCATAACGTTACGTCCTCTTTACTTAATGTGTTCGGGAAAATATAAATAGATTAAAAAATTATGATTATATTCGTTGGAGGACAATTATTCTTAACCTTATCTTCCACGATACTTTGTTAGTTATTTAGATACTACGGCACGGTCGAAGTGACAAGTATTTATTGACATTTCTTTGGTAGACGAAATGCGATATAACTAAACTATAAAAATTGTTTTTTCTTTTAATGATCCTATGTATTGCGTAAACTAAAGCTCAACATATATTTTCATTTTTAGTCCGAATGCTTCTCATAAACCTTATTTTTAAGGTTATAAATCGTTTATGACATAAAACAATCCGATATCGACCACTATCATCACATAAATAAGAAATAAAACAGTTGTTATAGCGTAACACTTATTTTTATAGTTGTAATAATCTTTTATTTATGGATGGCCAAATATAAATTTCAGAATGAAAGCTATCTACTCATTGACTAGAACCAAGTAAGTGTGTAAAATAACATCCAAAGGGAACAGTGTCACAGGTACGACTAATAATTATTTTTCTTTCACCTGTATCGTATGAATACGACAAAACCTAGAGGAGTGATCCCTATCATGCATTGGAATGTTACTGGCTGGGAATAATAAAATAAGGTAAATAACCATTCCCTTTTACACAAGACGTAATACGTAAGACGTAATTTCCTTCGAGGCCGAATTTCGATTATAATGGACCGTTTCAACGGAGAGTAGCCATCTTCCCTGGACGGGATTGGAGCTTACACAGATGCACGCTCTATTCCCTTACCCTCATAGTGCAATATCGCGGCAGCTCGATACGAACGAAAAGAGATCAGGCGCAAGACCAACGGTTTTTCATATTTCCCAGGCACGGATGTGAAGCACCGCCATCTTGCTGACTCCCGGGTGCTACTGAGGATTTCATCTTTATTTCGGCCTTGTTTTCGCCCTACTCGGGATTCAAACTCAAGACCAAATGATCAGGAGTTGCGTTTACGACAGTTAGACAATCTACTGATTGTCTAGCTGTTGTAAACGCAACTCCTCGTCAGGCAATCGGTCTCATCAGGTCAGTACGCCAGAAGAAAAATATTCATACTGGCGAAAAGCATCGGTGTCGAAGGCACCAGACGTCTGGTATTGCGATCGTCAAATCGCCAGTCAAATGTAACGATTAAGGCAAGTTCTCCGTACAAAGAAAAAGTCCTATATCCAGAGGATGATTAAAAATGTCGACAGGCTAGGGTAGCACCTCATCTGCGCCCCTCTATTAGCAATATATTTTTATTATAACTACTCATTATGCAAATAAACTATACTATAATTTATAATGTATTTTAATAGTTGCACAAGTGGTAAAATTGAAAATTCTGTACAACCGACTTCAGTATGACCAAATCAATGTATTCGAAGTCAATTAGATTTTTTTATAGGATAGGATGACAAACGAGCACACAGTCCACCTGATGGTAAGTGGTTGCTGTGGCCCATAGACATCTACATCTATCCACGATTACGAATCAAAATGCAGATGCGTTCTCACCCGTGAGGTCTAAGATGGAATGCCGAAATACAGCAGTATTAAACTACTATTGTACGCTGGTATTCTGTGAGAGCGTGGTCCTTCCCCGGTTGGGCCGACCCATTCGTGCTACAACTATACTACTAGTAAAACTGCAGCATGGATCTACCACGTAGATACGCATTATTAATGATAACTCAAAAACTACTGGTCCGATTTTGATTAAATTTATATGGGACTACAAGGGAAGCACCAGCTTTCAGATAAAAAGAATCATCAATTTTTACACATTAAATAAAACATACAGTCTAATTGAATACCTCCTCCGTTTTGAAGTCGGTAAAAATAATTAGAAGATATAATAAAAATGTTCTTTTTTAACCTTGCGCCCTAGCCACCTGCCTAATTTGCCTTAAGGAGAATCCGCCACAGCCCATGTCAAACATAAACGTCAGCCCGTAAACGTCAAAGTTGACGTTTACGGGCTGATGCAAAAGAATGAAGACGCACATAGTCTTGCAGCTGCAACTGGATCTGTGGATCAGTTTCTTCGCTTTAAAATTAAATGAAAGTGAACCAAGTTCATTGCTAAAGGGCCTCTTGAAGGAAGACACGGGTACCGAGTCATCGTAAAAGCTTCGCGAGGATTTCGTGGTCCGTAATGATCCCCTGTTAGCCCGTCCGGGGTTTAATAATAATAAAAATCGGCCCAGTGCAAGTCGGACTCGCGCATGAAGGGTTTCGTGCCATCGTAAAAACACATTTCTAGTAGTGATGCAACGGAAGTGTCGTATCGGAAGCAGAAACGGAAACAGATGTTAAAAATATTTTTTGCAGAACCGGAAACAGAAACGGATGCGGAAAGAGAAATAATACTTATTAAAAAAATTACAAATAAAACTTTTAATTAACTTTCAAAATTAAGTAGCGGTAAGTTATATTTTATGAAATGTAGTTCGGCCACTTTTACACCTAATAATCTATTCCAGTGTTCTTCATATATAAGTGCAGCTCCGAAAAATAATAATTATTGCTATAGCAATTATTGCTTACTGAAGATGCTGCGTACCACCTATACACCAAAGCTAAATAGGCACTGAAATTTGGCAAACCCTTTAAAGAGCCACATTGAGATTTAGCGAGTTGGTAATTTAGTAAAGCCGTAGCTCTAAAGTACGATGTAAATAAACTTTGAATCCAAAATACTCATTAAAATTTCTTTAAAAATAATTATTTCTTACCGTGATCATGGGTGCTGGAGAACACCCAAACGTCGGGTATTTAAAATAAGATAAATAAACGTGATAAAATCCGTAAAAGTAGTTTTAATCAATAAAAATAATTAATTTATACATCAAGTAAAAAATAAATGATATAAACTTCACGCAAACATAACTGCTACCTAATTAATTTACAAATCTAAGTTATATAATATAATATACAAAGGCATATAATAAAAACATCTATTTTAACTGGAGAAAACACGTTTTAAATAAAATTTGGTTTTAACTATAACATAGGAATACATTTTAAAAATAAATAGGTATGGAATTCCTTGACTGACCACAAACTTCTCAAACTCAGCAAACTCTTCGGTGTTTAAGATGGCTCTTTAAAGCGGTAGTTGTGCAGCCTATACCCGAGTATATTTTGTCACGTAATTTACATCTGGCTGCTTAGTTATATTTAATAGCTCCAAAACTTATTTAATAGCTCCAAACAAGACTTGTTTTTGGCTTCGTGATTGCAATTAAATTACACACATGACTTCAATTTCTAATTAACTAAAAATACAATAAATCTATTTATGTGGATGCGTCGCTGAGTTCCGTTCAAACTTCCGTTATAAAACTTGCGGAAACAGAAGCAGAAACGGATGTTAAAAACCATGCAGAACTTCCTAGTAGGGTAGCCCACTTTAAGTTTTAATTTATTTTAATTTTTATTATTTGTTGTTATAGTGGCAACAGAAATACACATACAATTTCAATTGTCTACCTATTACAGATCATGGGATACAGCCCGCTGACAGACAGCGGAGGCTTAATAATAGGTTAATAGGGTCCTGTTGGTTAACCATCGGGTGCGGAACCCAAAAAATAAAGCTTAAACATTTGTGGAGCATCCGGCTACGTATGGCCATGATCATTCATCGTCATTTTTTGTTGGATATTTATATATTTATTCATATAGTAAAGGGGTAATAATAGTATATACATATGGGCCGGCCATATAGCTCGAAGAACCGACAACCGTTGGGGATCGATGGATGCGGGTGGCTCAGAACCGTGCATTGTGGCATTCCTTGGGGGAGGCCTATGTTCAGCAGTGGACTTGTGAAGGGCTGTAATGGTGATGATGATGATGATATAGTAAAGATCTTAAAAACTAATTTGCTTATAACCGCGTAATTAATAAAATAAAACGATGTGTCTTTTCCTAATCTGAAGAGCACCTCCCACTCTGCCTCAATTGCGTGCGCTATCCCCGTCACCACTAATCCCAGCACCACCACTCAAAACACCACCACACGAGGAAAGGATACCACAAAGTAACGCCTGATTCTACTAATTATCTTTATTTATATTTAACGTATTAAGTACATTTACAAAAATACATTTGTGTAGGTAATAAAATAACGTCCTCCAGACCGAATTTCAGTCACGGCGGCCAGTCTCAATTTAGGCTAGCCTTATGCGCTGGATTGGACAGGTGCACTCTGTATTCTCTCACTCTCATAGTCCGATGGACGGTAAACCGACACCACCGAAGAGAGATCAGGCACAGGACCAACAGTTTTATGTGCTTTACGAGGCACGTGGGTGAAACACCGTCAACTTCTTACTCCGCTGATGTCCTGGCTGCTAAATTTCCTGACAGTAAACCTCAATAACCGATTTTCGTCGGATTCGAATCCCGGACCCGGTACCTCATAATAAGTAATCGCATTTATGACCACTAGACCAACGAGGCACTCATTACTTATGTACGAGTAATGCTTTTAAAATAATCGAAACGATAGTGTTTCGAAATTATTTTTTTAATTACTTTTTGATTGCAGAAAGCCAGAAAGGTTGCATCCGGAATCCGGATTCGGTTGCTCTAAATTGTTTTATTTTTTAATTTTTAAACTATATATTGCTGATACGTTAATTACTTTTGGATTATGTTGTTACAATTTTTATAAAATCACTTTCAAATTTCATACCAAATAAGGAAAAACAACCTGACAAATGTGACGTTGAAATCGTTCGGTTATTTTATCAATTTAACAATGTTGTGAGAGTCCCACCAATTAATATATGTATAATCACTTCGTATCAAACACGCTCAATAACAGTTTAAAAAAAAAGAATGTTATATGTTTTATTTTGCTTTAATTTTTTTTTAAACCATAGATTAATATATCAGATAAAAATAGCCAGTTTGTTGAATTTATTGTGCAACTGTCTTGATGACTGAAAAGAAAGTTAAGATTGTGAACATCTTTTTTCTAAAGTGGCATAATCTTCTTTACAAAATATTTTGGAACGAAGTGTAAAGATACGTTAGCGCAAAAAATAGACGTTAACAGCTAAATTTATTGGTTCCTGAATGTATCTAATAAATAATAACTTATATCCCGATTTGAGTTAAAGCTAGCTTTCAACTTTAGCTATTTTTGTAGACTATACCTATTATTATAAAAAATAAGAACATAAATTTTATGTATCTTTATTTGTTTTATATGTTTATTAATATTATTTTTAACTACATAAAAAGTTACTTTAAACATATTATGTACTGCAATGCTTTAAAATCAATGTACCGAGTATAATCACATAATTAGGAAACATCACTAGATTTTCACAATGAATTCTACCGAAATATTCTTCAAAATGAACAATCAAACATTCCGGTATTTTACATTTAGAAGTCTCTGTGCATATTTCGATTTACGAACTTTAAGGTTTTAAAAACGAATGGCGTTTCTTGAGTTCATTATGGACAAAAGTGATATCAAATACAATTTAATTTACTTCAGGTTTTTAATGTTCCTTGTGAAATTTCCATTTATCCACATTAAGAGTGATTAAAATGTTTTAGTCTAATTAAAAGATTTTCGTGCTGCGTCTTACACCAGTTATAGTGACATAAGTATGTTCGATTCTGAAGTAATTACTTTAATTAACCGTGAATTGAGTAAGAAGTATGAGGACGCTCAAGGTCGCTCAGCGAACTATGGAGAGGGCTATGCTCGGAGTTTTTCTGCGTGATAGACTCAGAAATGAGGATATCCGCAGTAGAACCAGAGTGACCGACATAGACCAACGGATTAGTAAGCTGAAGTGGCAATGGGCCGGCCATATAGCTCGAAGAACCGACAACCGATGGGGAAGAAAGGTTCTCGAGTGGCAGCCTCGTACCGGTAGGCGTAGTGTAGGGCGACCCCCCACTAGATGGAGTGACGACCTGGTAAGACATGCAGGAAGTCGATGGATGCAGGTGACTCAGGACCGTTCTTTGTGGCATTACTTGGGGGAGGCCTATGTTCAGGAGTGGACTTGTGAAGGGCTGTAATGATGATGATGATGATGATGATGAGTAAGAAGGCCTAACGACGTGAGTGGCTTTTTGTAAAAGTAGGGTTGACAAACGACTACTATCAATCTGTTGTTAAATCCGTTCTTTATATGATAATGATAATCTTAAAAGTGATGGCTGGATAACATATAACGATTAAAGTTTATATCCTTTTCGATTTTGTGTTTTATTTTTCTATATAGTTAATAAAGGCCGACTACGAAACAAGACCACATTAAATTATACATTTCTTATGTATATAAAAAATGGGAAGTTTTGGCAGTTTCTATTTTTTTTTTAGTTTTAAAAACAACTTTAATAATATACTTATTCCATAATTATATCAGTTTTTAGAATCACGTCTGATTCAGGTGCACGTTTAGACACAGAATAAATTATTATTGGTTTGGATACCTCTACTTATTTAGTTTTTTGTCGAGTTGGTTCACTCACGATGTTTTCCCTTATTACCTAATACATGGTAAAGCATTAGAAAGCTCCTTAACCTTGGGTTGCGTACTATCAAATTTAATAGAAACATTCTGACACGGATTCTGACTCACAATATAAATAATTCAGGTGCACAAATTCGGATATTGATAATACCTATCTACATTATCAATGCTAAGTTTTATCAATATAGGAAATTTAGTTAAAACGGAGATAGCGTTGAAATTAAGCGTGAAAGAGGGCTACGCTATACTCTACCCCGATTAAAATGTTATGTATTACAGCTCATATAACATTATTATTTTTAAACCTTGACCCAATTTTATTAACATCTACTTACTACATAAGTAGGTAAGGAGTGTTTACGAATAAGGATTTTGCACCATTCGTAGTCAATAATAAAGATTTGTTCCTTTGCAGAGCGGATGTTTACTTCGTTCAGTAAGTAATGTTATATTGAATTTCTATGGCTATCTCAACGGTGAAATACTGGCCAGACTTATAATAGTTGAGTCTAACCCTATAAGTATAATGGTACCGTTATAGCAGAAACGCACAACTATTTTATACCATGGAAAACATGAATGGGTCGACAAGCTACATAGAAAGTCGTCAATAATTAACTGTATATCGTTTACAACTTACAACACTGGTATTAAAGTAATAATATTTCTGTAATTGATTTTAATTAAAAACGTGTGTCTATAAATGCAATAATACCATAAAATAATAAATAAATAGTGTTATTAGTTTATTTAAGGCTAGAAAATACTAAAAACCAAAAGTTGGTAATATAACAATGCATGTGGAATAAAACTAATTTAGCGGATTTTATCCGTAATAAGTGCCCGTAACGTCGGGAATTATAAAGTAAAATTAATTGCGATAAAATAAAACTAATTTAGCGGATTTTATCCGTAATAAGTGCCCGTAACGTCGGGAATTATAAAGTAAAATAGCAAAAAAACAAACGCATTTTATCCGAAAAGTCCCGTAACGTCGGGAATTATAAAGTAAAATTAATTGCGATAAAATCGGTAACATTAGTTTTATTATATGTGTAGTATTCGCGTTAGTACAAAAAATCATTAAAATAATATATGTTTTTTAATAAGTTCTCTTCAGCCGATGTACGACACCGACACGGTTAGGAAATTTAAAAGAAGTTAAAATAATATAGACAGTAGTTAATTCATTAGATTAATTTTCAAAAGTTAATAAAAGTTTGGTGGCGAAAGTCGTTCTTGTAAGTTGGTTTAGATGAGTCTTGCGGTGGAAATTACTTTCTCAAATGCGGTAGAACCTATTTAAAAATATACGAACGTGCATTAATATTTTTATTGAAGCGTGAAATACTTACATGGTATACGCTGCAGCCTGCAGCAATATTAGTTGTAACATGACTGGGGTCGGCTCAACCGGGATGGGACCTCGCTGTCACATAATACCAGCGTAAAATAGCAGCTTAAGGCTGCTATGTTTTGTATTGTGAGTGTAGAAAACCGGAGACCCTTTTAATAGAAACGAGGCATTCTATCTTAGGCCTCAGGGGTGACAACGAATCTGCATTTTAATTCTTAATCGAGGACAAATGTATCTATGGGCCACAGCATCCACTAACTATCTGGTAGACTGTGTGCTCGTTTGTCACCCTTATTCTATAAACAAAGAGAAAAGAAATATGAAATGTATCGGTTATCGTTGTATCCGCAAATAAAACACACAACCGATATATCGGCGTATTCAAAATATCGCCGATATCGGTATCGAGGATGGTTAAGGTAGACTTCTCTTTCACCCTTATTCTATAAACAAAGAAAAGTTGTATCCGCAAATAAATATCACACAACCCGATATATCGGCGTATTCAAAATATCGCCGATATCGGTATCGGTTGAGGATGGTTAAGGTAGACTGTGTGCTCGTTTGTCACCCTTATTCTATAAACAAAGAAAAAATAAATTTGAAATGTCTTGGTTATCGTTGTATCCGCAAATAAATATCACACAACCCGATATATCGACGTATTCAAAATATCGCCGATATCGGTATTGGTTGAGGATGGATAAAAGACATACAGTCGCAACCATAGACCCACGGCACGGAAAAGAGTGATGTTTGTTATGTTATGTACGATGTTTTTATACCGCCACATTGGTCAAACCTCAAATATACGATATTATTAGCAATCTAGAATAAAACGAACGTGAAAAAATTATCTATTCGAAAATTTGATTCTAAATTGTTTTACTAACACGCGGGATCCATTGCATTTGCGGTCATATTCCAGACGACTGAAAAAGATCACCTAAACTCTTTTCAAACATGTTCATTCATCTCATAATGAAATCTCTTGATCCCGTGTTCTGCCGTAGTTAAGAGCTGATGCCTCTGAATACCTAACAGTTACTTGTTATCTCATCCGACTATATCGGGAAGTGATAGTATAGAAGCTGTTGAATGTAACTGCCCGAGCGAACTGTCGTAAATTCCTTAGCGTGTGCACTGAGATCCAGTTAATAGCCTCGCTCCAACGCAAATCAATCAGGCAAGTCTTAACGTTGATTATTACAAGCTTGTCTAGAAATTGATATTGTTTGCGAACTCTCATATTCGAGAAGAACGTGAGTGAAATTTTTAGTAGGTAATCAAATTCTACATAACAGTAAATTATAAATCAAAAATATGAAATTCAGTTTTTTTTTTAATATTCTATGTTCAGATCTCAAACGAAATGCGAATAACACTTGTGGTTTGTGTTTTGTAAAATTGACATAATTATGTTTGTTACTAAACAAATAGTATATTCGGCCACATGCAGGATACCGATTATGAGCCGGATATTAATCAAAAGTATTCAGAACGTCTGTACTCGGAAGCTGGTATTGTCTACAAGAAGAAAATTTGTGAATTACTGCCTTAAAGTGCAGTAAATTAGACTTTTTCTTCTCCACCATAATCTTACACTTTAATAACGCTAATTCAAGTGTACAGACATTTATCTGATAGCTGGTTTTGTTATATTTTAAAAAACGGAAGTTGATTATCAACCTGTGACTACTTCAATGATCATAATAAACATACATCATTATAAAATAAATGAATATTTTTATTTTACCAATTATCTGACTACAGCAAAACATCTTACTCAAGTATTCGGTTATGGGCCGAATAGTATCTAGATATTCGGTATTCCGCCAAATAGGAAAAAAGTAGCCGAACAGGCCGGAGGAACGCGAAATATATCATATTAAATTATTTTTGGTTGACTACCGGACATCCCGTTTTAGACATGAATATTTTAAATGTAACAAGCTGTGATTCAAACATTATGAGGACAAGATTAAGTTTATTAGCTCACAGTAGGGGATGATTTCCATCAAAGGAAAGGAAACCATCAAAGGAAAGGAAATTATAGTAAATTATTTACGTAACACAATTATTGTTATTTTTAGGATATATCGGAAACTAGTCTCAATAAAACCAAAATATTTTTGAAAGTGTCAAATAATCGTTTACCAGGCCAAATGATATCCATATATTTACGATTTTTTTTTAAATTAAAGAGTGAGGGTAGCGAACTATTAAAAGGCTCGAAGTCTCTCATTGTGACAGAATTTGTATTGAAGAAAACCCCAGTAGAACCAGAATAATCGACATAGTCACACACTGACCTTTATATAAGTATGCTTCCATATAGCTCGAAGAACTAACAGCCGATGGGAAGAAAATGATATGTTCTCAAATGGCAGGCTCGTACCGTAAGTGAAGTGTAAGGCAGAACGCTAGAAGTGACGACCTGGTAAGACATGCAGTAAATCGACGTGCGGCTAAAGACTTTTAAAGGAATGCCATTAAGGATTATAATGATGGGGTTTAGTCGGCTATATAAAGCATTAAAATTGCAATATAATAATAATAATATCTTCCAGACCGAATTTCGGTCACGGCGGCCTGCCTCCACGGAGGCTAGCCATCGGAGCAGGACAGGATTATAGTGCCCAAGCACAGGTGCACTCTCTATTTCCTCACTCTCATAATCCGGTGGGACGGTAAGCCGACACGACCGGAGAGAGATCAGGCACAGGACCAATGGCTTTACGTGCTATCCGAGGCACGGGGGTAAACCACAGGAAACTTCCTGACTCCGGGCAGCTACTGAGGATTTCTTGACGGAAAAACTCAATAATCAATTTTTTGGCCCGACCCGGGATTCGAACCCAGGACCTCATGATCAGCAGTCGCACTACTACAACCACTAGACCAGCGAGGTGGTCAATAGGCAATATAATAATGCATTTAGGGTTCTATTGAGGCTGCCCCGCTTCTACAGCGCTTCAGGCAAGTGCTGCGAGGCTCGCACCGACTGTTTTATCGCGATAATGCGCAAAAAAAGCCGCATCGTTACCAAGTATAACAATGAACAGGGCCAACAGTATTCTGGTGGCAATAGCACAAAAATATGACTGTCCTATAATAAGCCAAATTTGTTAAGGTCCTGTGTGGCTGACCGGGGTAGGACCACGCTCTCACAGAATACCAGCGTAAAATATCGATTGGTGAGTGTAGAGAACCGGAGACCCTTTTTTACTGGACACGAAGCATTCCATCTTAGTCCTCAGGGGTGACAACGCATCTGCGTTTTTATTCTTAATCGAGGATAAATGTAGATGCCTATATGCCACAGCATCCACTTACCATCAGGTGGACTGTGTGCTCATTTGTCACCCTAATTCTATAAAAAAAATATTCTATGATTTTTCTAACTTCTTGTCTGATATGAATCTCTGATGTGATGGATGAAATAAATATTTTATTATTATTATACCTAGGCTGCACTAAAAGTATCGGGAATGGAATATTTCCACTGTTCATCCTGTCATATTAAAATCATTTTAATTGAAAACTCCTTGGTTTTAAAAATCGAATACCATTTATTTATTTAAAAAAAGATTCTCGGTCTTGTCACAAGGTTTTGTCAAACTTGTTTAGTCGTTGAGAAAATGGAATTGACTCGAGAAAATTCAAGAGCGATGATTTATTATGACTTTCGAAGTGGTTTAACACAAAAACAGTGTGTTGACCGGATGATTTCTGCATTTGGTGATGAAGCCCCATCCAGAACCACAATTTATCGCTGGTTTGCTGAATTTCAACGTGGACGTGTCAAGCTCAGTGATGATCTCCGTCAAGGTCGTCCAAAAACTGCAGTCACCCAAGAAAACGTTGATGCTGTGCGTAAGCTGATTAAGGAAGATCGACATGTGACATACCGCGAAATTCAAGCAACTTTAGACATTGGCATGAGTCAAATACAAATAATCTTGCATGAACAATTAGGTGTAAAAAGTTGTTTTCCCGATGGATACCGCATTCGCTCTGTGAAGAGTAAAAAGCGGCTCGCGTTACTTGGTGCGTCAGAACTCTCGAAAGATTCCACGCAGGATCCTCAAATGCTGTATACAACATCGTATCAGGTGATGAATCCTGGATATACACGTACGAACCCGAAACAAAAAACCAGTCACGAGTTTGGGTGTTCGAAAATGAGTTAAAGCCAACAAAAATTGTTCGTTCGTGCAAAAAAAATGGTGGCCACGTTTGTCTCCAAAACCGGCCATGTTACGACTATTCCTCTTGAGGGACAAAGAACGGTTAATGCAGATTGGTATACTAGCATTGTTTGCCACAGGTAGTTTCTGAACTCCGTAAAGAGAACTGCAACCGCCGCATCATCCTCCATCACGACAATGCGAGTTCTCACACCGCACACAGAACAAAAGAGTTTTTAGAGCAAGAAAACATAGAATTATTAGACCATCCACCGTACAGCCCCGACCTAAGCCCTAATGATTTCTATACTTTCCCTAAAATAAAGAATAAATTGCGTGGACAGAGATTTTAATCACCTGAAGAAGCTGTGGACGCCTACAAAACGGCCATTTTGGAGACCCCAACTTCTGAATGGAATGGTTGCTTCAATGATTGGTTCCATCGTATGAAAAAATGTGTCAAATTTCGCGGAGAATACTTCGAAAAGCAATAAATACATTTTTAAATAGTAATGTTGTGTCACTTCCTTGATTCCCGAAATTTTCAGTGCCGCCCTCGTAATAATGGGGTAGGTATTTATAGTTTTCCCATCTGGTTGGGCTGAATAAATATATAAATGAAAATGATAAATATACATAAATATCGACAAAAAAAACTCAACCAGATAGAAGCCCTCGGCAGGAGAGACCAAACGGCCGAGGGTTAGGCAGACAGGGAGAGAAATCGGTGGACAATGCGGGTGGTATCGAGGAGCACCGCCTTCTGCATTTGAACCAGGAACGATCCGTCACGGAATCACAGTGGCGTCAGAAGATCCTTGAGGCCGACCGGGATTAGCCCACATGTCGATCATCTCGTGAACCAGATCCATATATTTTGTTTTCTTATCTGTTTCGGCTTACACGAGGTTCTCTTCATACGGAATGGTAATGTCGACTAAAAGTATACATGATCCGGTCCATCAGCACAATATCAGGCTTATTCGCAAGAATAGTCCTATCTGTGATGATGGACTAGTCCCAGTGGAGCCTGGCGCGGTTCTTTTAGACCACGGCTTCCGCTAATAGCCTTATAATCGAAGATCTCGGGTGATGCACTCTATGGGACGCCAAAAGTAGTACGTACTTTTCTTTCCAGGGCAAGTTCAGTTTTAGTCTACCTCAGTATACCAAAGGTATACATGAGGGCAGACATGACCCAAGCGTTATATGCGTGTGTCTTATTCGCACCGGACAAAAGGCTGTTAAGCACTTTGGTCAAGCGTGCATTAAACACGTAGCAAACTGACTGTTTCATACCCGCCTCATCGATACCGATGCTCTGTGACATACCCAGGTATCAGTATGTTCCAACCTCGGAAAGGGTCTTTCAGTTGACGGATGTAGATAAATCCGACAGTTAAGTACTTATTATCTTATATTTATTACTTATTATCTAGGTACAGCCGATTGCGGTTAAACTTAGGTATATTTATATATGCCTAAAAGGAGGTGTAGCCGATTTCTTTCGGCTAAAATTTTCGGATATACTGTTAAATAAAAATGGACTGTCTGTATGTAGTATTGAAATAGCATCTTAGTCAGTAGTAGTCATTATTTAGTGCTAGTTTTTACAAATTTCGAAACATATTTGTATTTTGAAGACATAATCAAAATATCAAGTGAGTATCCTTACCACTTTTACTTTGTTGCAGAGATATGTTAGTAACATCTGATTATTATGCCTTCCTATTAAAATTATACGATGATATTACATTTCTATCGTCGTATCTCATTATATTGTGAATTAATAATGATAACTCAATATTACGTAACCGATACCTGCTCATTGTTGCGGTAATGGCTACTGGCTAGATCAGTTGGTTATTTGCATGTTATAAAGAAATATTTTATTTTTAATTTTATCTGTTCGTCTGCCAGGACCGGTTATTTGTGAGGTCGGTACCTCGGTCGGTGCCTTATATGGTAAACAAATGGGTCAAAAATGGGCCTCGACGTAGGCTTTGGAATTTATGGGGAACGTCCCAAATTTAAACTTAGTATGAATTTGGGACATAAATAAAGTGTAAAAAAAAGAAAAATAATTGATTAAGACCCATAATTTATTGTGAATACTTTTTGTACTTTTGCGATTGTATTCGCTTGGTTGAAGCTTCAAGGAAATAAATGAACTTAAAAAAAGGTTTTATTTTTATTTAGAATTTAATACGAAATTCTGGATGACTATTGAAAAATCTTTAAAATCCGCATATCTCAAGACCTGTTCATTTTCGGCCATACATATGGGAGGCCAAATTTGTAGCATTTTGACTCCCCTATCAAACCCTGTCAGGAAGTTGTCGAGTCCCCAGTAGCCCTGAATAAACTCTGATAGTTAAGCAGTACAACTAGCGCTGAGAACAAACTTAGTGAACAAGAAGCTAGTTGGAGACTGCGTGAACCATCTAAACGCCCTGGGGTTTTTTAACAGCAGGGTCGTTTGATGATGGATTCCAATCTTGCGGGTATTTTAGGCAATGAACTCGCCGACAAGCTCGCACGGGAGGGCTCAAAGAATATACAATTTCGATCCGAGCCATTTTATGGAATCTCAAAAAGCCTAGCATGATTGACCGTGCAATTTTTTTATCATAATAAATCACTTCTGGTGGATGATCTGGTTTGATACACTAGGCTTAAAACATTCTAAAACCTTAATCCGGGCTTATGATTGTAAATTCGCTTCAGAAGCCCTGGGATTATCTACGTATAGAATAAACTGTGTATTCTGGCAAGTACAAGTACAAACCTTGACTGGACACTGTTCTCTTAAAAAGCACTTGTTCATCCTGGAACTAAAAATTTCAAGGATGTGCCGGTTTTGTTCCTTGACAGAAGAAACGTGTGGACCCAACGTAACTCTATTCTGGAAAACTATGTACTTAGCCAAGAAGAAGTGAAACTGGTTGCAGCTAAGCAACTCCTTTTAATCATTGAAGACATAGGGGTTAGTAGTGAACTATAGCCACAGCAGCGATCACAATAGACCTCATAGGTCGCAGTGATACTGGTCTTTCTAGACCTGAAAAATAATGCCATGATGAACAGATAGAGTAAAGCAATGCACTGAGGGATATAAGCTATATTTTATCTCAAAATTTGAAGATTTTTTTTTGAAAATTGAATATATTTATGTAAGAATTACTTTACGTAGTTCTTATGTAAATAAATTTATTTAAAAAATCAAAAATAGACACATCAATAAGTTAAATTAATTATCCGTCAGCTGAATAATTGGATGCAGCCAGTATTTTCCTTTCAATCCATAGCATTTTCATTTTTATGATGTTTCATGTTAACTAAATTTGTATAATAAGATGGAAGAAAGTTCTGTGAAATAAGCAAATAAAGTAGAAGCCTTATTACTCGTATTTTCAAAAACTGCAATAACTTTATATCACTATTTATATATTTGAACTTAAGCTTTAAATGTGGCTACTCTTTGAAAAATAACCCTGTCAATATACAGGGTAATCACAAAAATTTTACATTTATTATATAATATATAATATATAACAATCGTATATATAGATTTTATATCAAAATTAACGGACTTTTTTCTCAGATTTACCGTTTAGTGCCGTTGTAAAAATATCCACTACTCTACATCGTACCGTGGGCGTTGTAAGAAGCGGGAAACCTGAAGTCTACCTGAAAAGAAAACACTGCGGTTGCCAATTCGTGGTGACAATAGCAAACATACCCCTATAAGGTAATCTCTCAAATACTGTTTGATTCTTATAGACTGTCTATAGACTTATATTGATTAGTCTGATTATGCGAATATGTTGGAATTCTAGGAATAAGACTTTAAATACTGTTCCATAGCCAGGTTACTTTTATGTGTTATTTAAAAATGTTATGTATAAAAAGAATTTCGGGTAAGTTGTTTTTAATTACGATAAAGGCCTATCTCTTATTTTTTAAACATGAAGTTTTCCTGAAGATTCTTTTGTTGTTCTTAGCCTAAAAATTGTTATTTTTTAACTTCTTTGCAGATGACAAAAACCTTTGATTATATACCTGTCTATATAATCAAAGACAAAAACTAACTTTTCTCGACAACAAAACCTTATGTGTGCGCTTCGATCATCTCTAATAAAAAATATATCCATACATCACGTAAAATAACGTACATGGTACGTATTGATGTAGCTAGAAACAGATTTTCTTTTCATTCATAAGCGGATTTTGGAACAAGGCAGAGTCCGCCGCAATGCCCCAGTGCGTGTTCGAACACTTCGAATATCTTCAAAGTATTTTGTAATTTCTCCGACCTACAATTTTCCTGACCTCGTTTCCAAAGCACTGGGTCAATTTAAAATTGTACTTAGGTAAAAATTTCAGGCAATGTCATCAGCTTATTGAACAACCTATTATAGACTTTGTTGTAGATTAATAATCGCATTTAAGAAACTTAAACAAAAATGATTCACGTTTATATCATGATGAAGTTGTGAACAAATTTAGGCGATGACAGTCTCGCTTATCAAAAATTACACATTTGTTAAATCAAAGCGCTGAAAGCGATCAAGGTCTAACCTATTCATCTCGAGATAAGATAAGTTATAGTCGTATCGTTACTCAAAAACAAAATGCTTTTTGTGCAATAGAATTAAACATATGCTAAATACTTAATATTTATTGTAATATTTACTAGATACCAAGTTGTCTCCCGATTTTGAAGGCGATTTTTACAATGGCAGAGTATTTGTATATAAACTATGACTTAATAAATAAGCATTAGTATTTTATCATTAAATTTTAGCTTCTATTATATGTAATGTAGTATATACTAGGTATACCATTACAGCCATTCAAGACCACTGCTAAACAACGTAAATGACTAACAGTCCATCTGTTGGTAAGTAAACCCAGCCCTTGGATACCTGCAACTAAATTCAAACAAAGGGCTAATGTCCTCCAGACCGAACTTCACCCACGGCGGCCGGCCTCAACGGAGACTAGCCATCGGCGCAGGACAGAATTAGAGTGTCCAAGTGTATCCGCAAGCACAGGTGCACTCTCTATTCCCTCACCCTCATAATCCGATGGGACGGTAAACCAAGACGACCGGGGAGAGATCAGGCGCAGGACCAACGGCTTTACGAGCTTTCTGAAGCACGGGGGTGAGACACCGCCAACCTCCTGACTCTGGGCAGCTACTGAGAATTTTTTGACGGAAAAACTTAATAATTAATATTTTAGTGCGACCCGGGAATTGAACCCAGTACCTCACGATTAGCAGTCACACTACTACAACCACTAGACCAACAAGGCAATACTAGCCTGTAATTACACTAGCTCTATTTATCTTTCAGACAGGATCACAGCAGTACACGCACTGCTACATGACGGCAAAAATAAGCAAGCTATTGCACCTGGTACCTACCAAGACGTACTTCTAGGAGGAACGGGAGTCCACCACCTAGAAATACAAAATGTCTTACAACCTGTAATTATACTGATTCTCTTTCATTTATCATTTCCTATATAGCCTATCAAAGGTCTCCCGCTGAACACAGACCTCCCCCATTTACCGTTGAGGGACATTGACCATAGTTGCAACACTTAGCAGACGAGTATCGCACCGCAGTATTTTATTATGATATTATCAGAATGATGTTGTTGCCTACCTCAGCCTCTAACTGGTTCTGCGTACTTTTAAAACAGGAACTCGACAGTGGATATACCGATCCTTGGAGACAAAAATATGTTAGACGGGATCATTTTCATCATCATCATCATCATCATCATCATTATTACAGCCCTTCACAAGTCCACTGCTGAACATAGGCCTCCCCCAATGAATACCACAAAACACGGTCCTGAGCCACCTGCAACCATCGACTTCCTGCATGTTTTACTAGGTTGTCACTCCATCTAGTACGGGAGGGGGGGGGGTTTCCCTAGGGTGCCACTCGAGAACCTTTTTCCCCGTCGGTTGTCGGTTCTTCGAACTATATGGACGGCCCATTGCCACTTAAGCTTGCTAGGCTATCTAGGCATTAGGCTATATGGGTCACTCTGGTTCTACTGCGGATATCCTCATTTCTAATAGAGGTTAAAGGGTAATCCTATCACATTTTATAACGATTGGCAGAAATTAAGGTCATTCATTTTAAAAATTAATAGTTTCAATAATGATTTCCTATATTTACGCGAACACTACACACTGAATAAAACTACTTTTACAGATTTTATCTTCATCATTATTAGAAGATTGATGAGTTCTTACCATACGTCAAGTGTAATATCCCTTTAAAAGGTGCAGGAGTGTATAAAGCTACAAAGTTTGATTGTGAATGTGGTCCCTCATTTATACGGAAAAAATCTATAAAAACCTGCGTAAAAGAACATAATATAGCTAACGTGAAACACCAACGCTCCGAGAAGTTCGCAGCTCGTGATCATATCCTAGATGGCCCCCGCCATTACATCAGATTTGATAGACATCAAATCCTCGCGAAAATACATCGCTTCCTGCCAAGGATTATACGTTAGGTGAAATTTAAAAAAAATCCTAATTTTAATACAGAAAGACCTCCTGCTTGGGATCCTGTAATTAATAAAATTAAAACTGAACCCAATCATATCACTGGAAGACTTCAAGACACAGTAAGTTCGTTCTGCGTAGATCGGACCAAAAGTAGTAATTAAAAAGCTGAAAATAATTACCTCAGCCCTCCGTGAACTCCGTGCTTTCCAGCACCCGAAACGTCGGGAATTAAACTTGAGCAAATTAAATGCGATAAAATCCGTAAAAGTAGGTTCAATTTCCAGCTTTTAAAAAGATTTTTTTCTAAAATCTTAGTTTGTAGTAGTTTTCTATAAAACAGAAGACGAGGGTCCTTTGAGCAAATTTCTATATCCCGTTTAAATGTGCCACTTTTCTATTATAGGTCTGTATAGAAGCAAAAGAGTGCAAATTTTAAAATAATATCGGTTTGTGTTTTATAAATTAAAATTTTAATAAAATACAAGCCGTTGATTAAAAATATTAGTAGTTACTTTAGCAAAGTAATTACATATTAATATCTATGATTTTATTAAGCCGCTAATTTCTTTTGTCAGTTTGTCATGAAATTTTAAATTTGCGAGTGTTATGCGCGTTGCGTTCTAAACAGTTTAAAATGTTATAATACCGTATAAATTATAATATTCAAAGCGAATCATTTCTGTAAATACTCTACCGTTTCCATATCGTACTTAATAATTAGTTTAAATATGAAGGTTGAAGTAGTAGTAGGTATATGATGTAATTTCATGATCTCACTAGTTGTGCCTATTGTGGTATATCACGGTATCGAGCTAAACCTTTATTACTTACAATATTATTTACGTTAAACACTAGTTCATAAATTAAGATATCAATGCAACTACTTAGTCCGATTTAACTAGTTAGAATCGAATTTCAACATCGTACCATTAGTGATGGGTGTGGAATGACATATTTGGCGTATTCTGAGGAATCAAAAATCTGTAATTTTCTTATTAACTTTGGACTCGTTTAGATCCCAAAAATAAGATGATGTTGACTATATTGACTCGATGCTAACAAGATAGGTAGCCTCGCCGATACGATGCCGATGATGGCTGACAGACATACCTAAGCACTTCGCCTTTGAGTATTCATATTCAACCAATGGTTTAATACTCAAAGCACTTCGCAGAACATTAAAAGCGTTATAAGTATGAAAATTCATGCTTTAGTGAGAATGGCGATAGTTAACAAATTATTTCTTAATTTACTTACCTTTACAGCCCATTTAAGTCTACTGCTGAACATAGGCCACCCCCATAGAGGGGTATTTGCCAAAGTTGCTATGCTCGGCAAGCGGGTTTGCAATCGCAGTTTTTTATTTATAGTCGTTATTAGGAAGCCGTTATAGTTAATATAATAATCGTTATTAATAGTAATGTTTAAAAACCTAAAAGACGGTGGACAGACGTGCTAGGTAGCAGTCAGGCCTACATTCAACATTTGCTAGATCATTTACACAAGCAATTCACAACAGGTAGGTACAATCAACATTAGCTGCCAAAATCTAAGAGAAAAGTTGCAGTAATTTATTAGTATGTTTTTATCATTATATAATTATTATTTTACTTTATGTTTTTATACTTAAGGAAAGGAAAACAAATTAGTGATAAATAATTGATTAGTGAAGATGGCCATAGTTAAAAGTACCCTTAAACGGCGAACATGTATGCGTTTCCATATCGTATACGGATGAGAAGGAGACGAGAGAGGTGCGTAGTCTCTGCCTACCCCTCTGGGTGACGGGCGTGAGATAAATATTCTGTTATGTAAAAATCATACTGTAGATGGATAAGTTTCGCGTAATACCCGTAGATGTGGTAGTTTATACAGTACCCTACTGCTTTTGGGTTAGTTAACTATTAAAACAACTATGGCTTCTGGTAAATTTTTCAGTAATATAAAACAGTATACCAAATAATATAAGCGTCAGTAGATTTGGTGAGCTGGTAAAGTCGCGGACAGTTATATAATTACCAGAAATACCAAGGTTTTCATTTTTTTTCGGATGTCACCTGTAGAAGATAATTTTGGTAGTAGTAGCCGATACCAATATCGATTTTGTTAACAATAAAGAATGCCTGCAGCGGTAGTGATGCAATGTGAAAGCGTTTTGTAGTAAATGTATGAGATTACCCGTCTGTCGATATCGAGTAAAGTATCGGGCTGATGTCCTTATCACCAAATGTGAAAGCGCTCATTGATGGACCGTTTTAACCACGCTGACATATTCTAGTATCTAACAGATACAGCGTGCACCTCTCTGTTAACATATACATCCGTCATTGACTTGTAATTAATATAGATTCGTTAAGGAAGTAAACATTTATAAACGAATGATGATTTACTAGAATTTACAATAAAAATGACGAATTGTAATACGGATTCGTTTCGACAGGCGATTCCGTAATATTTCGTGATTCTTGATTGTGTAAACTTATATTACAAAATACACTACCCTATATCATCCCGTTTGTATCACAAGAGGCGACAAAATTCCCTCTGTTGCCTGCATACTGAAGCAGGGGATGGACAAGCATGTTCCTGATAATAGCTCAATAATAATAATAATAAAACTGCGGTTACTAACCCTCCTGCAGAGCGTGGTAACTGTGGCAAATGTGGCTTTATGAAGCAACTTACGGCGTAGACCTATTTTCAGCAATGGACTTTTGATGGGTTGCAAAAAATTAATAACAAATTAAAAAGCAGTTCACTGCTGCGTTTTGTTTGCAGGGGAAGTCAATAATCGTTATGTAGTAGGGCCATGCGGTAGCTATTTTATGGTTGTAGCACGGATGAGTCAGCTCGACCAGGGACAATGCTCTCATGGAATATCAGCGTACAAAAGCGTACAAAACTTATTGATGTTGTGTTTTGTATGGTAAGTATAGAGAACCGGATACCCCCTTTTACTGAAAACCAAGCATTCTATCTTAGTCCTCAGGGGAGACAATGCATCTGCATTTGATTCTTAATCGAGGATAGTTGTAGATGGATCACAGCATTCACTTACCATCACGTGTACTGTGTGCTCATTTGGAATGACATATTTAGCGTATTCTGAGTAATCAATAATCTGTTTGTTATCTTTTTAACTTTTGACTCGTTTAGATCCAAACAAATAAGACGATGTTGACTATACTCATATAGATACTGACTCGACGCTATTAATATTGGTAGCCTCGCTATAAAAAAGTTATAGGTTATGATGTACCAGTCCGACTACGCCTGTGATCTCCTTTGCTTAAAGTTGATTAAAGGCATCCAAAGCTCTAATGTTCATTATCAGGTGGACTGTTAGCTCCCCTCACTATAATGGTATAAATAATAAATAATAATAACAATATATTAAAAAATATTATATGCCGTATGGCGGCGGTATAAGAGAACACCATTTCGTCAAATGATTGTCAGGAGAGTAGACCATGGGAAATTCCAGCGAAATCTCATGGCTTTTTGATAGATGGCGGTATAACCATCTCGTTTAAGTTAGGCGTAAAATACCCAGACTGTAGTCATGTGTCAATCATTAATTTCTCGTGACCGAATAATTCTAGTTCATTTCGTCACGTGTACCGGTACATTCGGATCGATCATTCAAGTGGATCATTTCGGGCTCCAGTACCCTACACTAAAAACAATTCATTTAGATCATTCGGGATTCCACCGGTTTTCAACTTATTAACAATTCACACCAATCACGAGTTAAAAAGGTTTCGTCAATTGTTCGTGATTGCTGGTACCGGAACAGTCAAAAACAGATGAATGAACCATCAATACTTTTAAGTCAACCATTCAATCAAAAAGGTGCAAGACATCTGGTATTGCAATCATTGTTCCACCAGCGATGTTTTTTTTATAGCAATGGGTGATAAATGAGCACATAGTCCACCTGATGGTAAGTTACCAGGTGGTTACATTTATCCTCAATTAAGAATCAAAATGCAAATGCGTTGTCACCCCTGAGGACTAAGATGGAATGCCTCGATTCCCCGGTTCTCTATACTCACCATACGAAACACAGTAGCATTACGCTGCTATTTTACACTGTTATTCTATGAGAGCGTGGTCCTTCCCCGGTCGAGCCGACCCATTCGTGCTACAACCATAATATAGCTGCAGCGTGGCTCTACCGCGTGTAAAACGAAGTGTGACGATTATGGCAAAACATTTCTTATGCGGTATGCTAATAGCCAGAACTGACTTTTTATGAGCTGGTGAAGAAGAAGAAGAAGAAATAATATACCTACTTTATTGTAGACCCATTGTTCACAACTACGGTCAAAAATGGTCACAGAGAGCTGCGTAAGCAAGATCCAAGGATTGCATAATATCATATGAAAACCTTACAGAACCAAATATAAGAGAATTACACGACCTCCTTAAAATAAACCTGCAAAATATTTTGTCACAAAACTGCAATCTATCTAGTACCATACAAATCAATGTTATCTACACTGCAAGACTTCTGACTTCTGACAGCTCCTCCGATGATAGTCCGTAACGGAACTTCGTATTATCGGGGCTCGCTTGCCGCTTACCTGCGGTGCTGACACCATACGTAAGAGCAAGAACCTTACATACTGGAAGTGACCTCAGAGCTTACGAGGATTTTAAATGAAGGATTTCATTGATCACGTCATTTTAACATTATACTTTGTCATCGGTTTATTGAATTTATTAAGTTATGTTATTTGTATTTCATATGTCGATTTTCAATAGAGGGGAAAGAAACAGGTTAACATAGAAGTTATAATGGCCGAAATAAAAGTCATACATATGAATCTGTTCTTTATCACTGGTTTTAATGGTTGAATAGTAACCAATAACCGACCACATTTCACCAGAAAAACAAATCTTCTCAGGCGTATAGTAGTGTCAAAAGTCATACTTTAAAGCACTCTTATCAAAATTTACTGATGAAGTGAATAGTCATCTAAATGAAAAAAGACAGGTGCTTGCCCTATTTATCGACTTCTCACGTGCTTTTGACACTTTGTTACATGAACAGCTAGTGGACAGATTAGACAAATGTGGTATACGTGGCCCCTTACTTAATTGGTGCCATAATTTCTTGAAGAACCGAAAATCGTTTGTGAAAATTGAAAATAACTACAGCGAGCCGATGTTGATAACAGAGGGAGCAGCACAAGGTTCGGTACTAGGACCCTTGCACTTTTTGTCCTACGTCAATGACATGGGCAACTACATCGTCAATTGCACATGCTACCAGTTTGCAGATGACACTTGTCTTGTAATCGGTGATAAAAATCCACAAAAGGCATGTGACCTTTTGCAGTCTGACCTAGATATCCTATCAAGGTGGTGCCATGATGCTGGGCTTGTCCTTAATGATAGTAAAACTAAGTTGTTAGTAATTAAATCTCCATACCTAAAACCCGCTTCAATAAAAAAAATAGTTGCACACAACCACATCTGCCTACATAATAACCGCGCTGCTGAATGCTGCTGCCCAGCAATTGAGATAGTTGACACACAAACGTATCTCGGACTAGTTATTGACAGTAAATTAAATTGGAGCCAGCATATTGACCGTGTATGTACTAAACTAAGACAGTTTTTAGCAAATATCACTATTCTCAATAATCGCATTCCTTTTAAAATAAAGTTAATGCTATATAATGCACTTGCGGAGTCGCACATTCAATACGGGCTAAATAGCTACGGCCGAACTTACAAAACATATCTTGACCAGATCCATAGTTTACAAGTAAGAATACTCAATACTATAGTTCCAAATAAAATAAAAAATAAATTCAGGGATGACGTTAATGGTCTCTTTAAACATTGTAAAATTTTACCAATACATATACAAGTACAAAATATTTTATTAAAAGAACAATTTTTTAATGAATCGCTAAAAATCCCGATTGAGCATTCTGTAAACACACGAGCAATTTCTAAAAACCGTCTCAACGAGCCGCGTGCTAGCAATGCGTACGGTAAGAGAACATGTAGCTACTTAATACCTCGGCTTATCAATAACTTACCATCAGAATTAGTGGACAATATCACTAAAAATAACATTAGATGTAAACTAAAGGGTCACTTTCTTAAATTATTATAACGTATTTTGTCATTTTTTTATTGTTTGCATATTTATTTCATGTTTTTTGTTTGTTTTTCCTTTTTATAGTATCTGCAATACAACATAACGCTATATTATTTTATAAAATTGTAATCTCTCGATAGCTTAAGTATAAACCTTAGTGTTTTTTTTTAAATGCTATCACTACAAATATGTGTAATGCTTGTTCATATGATAAATAAATGAAAAAAAAATATACCTACAATATTATTGTATGTCTTAGGCAATAAAAGGAAGAAAGCCTTTCACACTTGCGATGATACAATATAGTACGTGAGGGTAATATGGTAATCCGGTTGTCAGCCTTGTTTGCATAGAAAGCTCTGTGATAAGATAGCTCTTCATCAGCCAATCAAATAATAAAGGGTTAAAAAGGCGGTGCTTCATCGACGTCATTTTGACAGATGACATTATAGTAAATATTTTTAGATTATTTTCGATTTTAGTACTGTGTTGTGTTTTTTATTTTCGATTATTTTCGATTTTAGTACTGTGTTGTGTTTTTTATTTTTTAAGTTAATTTTTCGAAGTGTTCCTACTTATGGCCTAAGCTTGTTTGCTATTATTTTCTTAATATATTAGTTATAGTATCGGATATTGTGTTTTTTTCTCTGTCTTTCTCCTTGTTTTGGTTTTATATTGTCAAGGCTTAAATGACCATATTACCCTAACGTATCTTAGTAGAAATTACAAATTCAACCCTAGAAGACATTTCGCTACTACGCTTACTTATACCTTACTTCGTTAATACTATTAATAGTAGTTAGTGTTTTGTATGTAAATGCCCACTACACTTTTAGTGCAGTTTTGAACCTCTACCACGGCTATGGTTTTTACCTTATCCAGTAAACTATATTCAGTGGTCGTAAATCCGAGCTCACTTTCGTCACAAATGCGCCTTTTGTGACTTTATCAGCAAGGATGCAACGGTGTGGTCCGACAATAAAAACTACCTACGTAACTGCACTTACTTTCGACATCGTACCATCTGTGCCTTAGGAGAGTCAGAGGATCCTAAATAAAATATAATATATTATTACATACGTATGTTTTATTAACAAAAAAAAAAAATGCTGTAAAATTTATTAGAAAAAGTATGTCTTTTTGTGCTGAATTGTATTTTTACATTCATATCAAATAAAATCTTATTCCAGACCATTTTTGATTATTTATTTATAAAAAAGTACACAAAGAGTTAACCGTCAATGGCGTATCATCCCGTGGGTGTCGTAAGAGACGATAGAGGGAAACAAATCAGGAGATTGGCAGCAGCATCTTTCTAATAATCATTAAGAATAAAACAACTGCGGTTGCCAACTCGCTTGCCAAGCGTGGTAACAATGGCAAATATTTTCCTATGAAGCAATGTATACAGGAGGCCTATGTTCTGCAGTGAGCATTAATAGGCTGTAACGGTAAATACAAACATTTTTTTTAAATATAATAAACAAATCAATGAAACAAATTTATTCTTTTTTTTTCTTTTCTTTCAACTATCACACAACACCATCTAGTCCCAAGCTAAGCAGAGCTTGTGTTATGGGTACTAGACAACTGATAAACATACTTATATATTTCTAAATACATAAATATTATAGATAAATTACACCCAGACACAGAACAAATGATCATGCTCATCACACAAACATTTGTCCTGGGTGGGAATCGAACCCACGACCTCCGGCATAGCAGTCAGGGTCACTAACCACTAGACCAACAGGCCTGTCAATGAACATGTAAAAGCTACAGTAAAAATAAATACATAATATAAAAACGAACAAATCACAGCCAAGGGTCAACAATAATTTGAATGTATCTGTGAATGCCTCGGAGTCTGTTTATCGCCCGGGGCAACTTCATCTAAGATCCGTTGCTCCATTAGAAACAGTGCACCGCGGAAGTGTCTCATTACAAATTAGGGTCAATTCACATGCTTGGTTCAGTTGTTTATAGGCTACTTTAATAATTTTATTACAAAACTGTCGGCAATACTAGATTAGGTATACATATTTTAGGCAAAGGTTAGATTAATGTTGCATAAGTAAAGCTTACAAATGAGCTCATAGTTAACCTTTTTAATGGAATTACAAAAAGGAGGAAGTTTACAATTTGACTGTATATTTATTTGATTTGAATGTTACGCGATATCTTCATCAAAAGTTCGCGTAGTGTATATTTTCTTTGTCAAAAGTGAATCGATTTGGATGATTCTTTTATTATAACATGGGTTACTATATTAAATAATACTGGGGTTATAAATACGGAGAAAAAAAATCCACCAAAAAAAAAAACCTAAGAAATTTATAGATGAGATTGAATTTTTTTCTAATAGGTTGACATACGAGCACACAGTCCACCTGAAGGTAAGTGGTTGCTGTGGCCCATACGAGTAGACATCTACATCTATCCTCGATTACGAAACAAAATGCAGATGCGTTGTCACTCGTGAGGACTAAGATGGAATACCTCGTTTCTAGTTTTATGGGTTTCCGGTTCTCTACACTCACCATGCGAAACACAGCAGCGTTGAGCTGCTATTTTACGGTGGTATTCTGAGAGCGTGGTTCTTCCCCGGTCGAACCGACCCATTCGTGCTACAACTATACTACTGATATAGCTCCAGCATGGCTCTACCTCGTCAAAGATAGAGATTATGATATTCCTTAATCCATTAAAAAAAAGTAAAAGCTACTTCAAAGTAGAAAAAAAGATAAAAATAATTTGACATGATGAAGTCGGGGATCAAATTATTTTATACAATATATCTTAAAAGTAATTTATTAATTCACGTTTCACAAAAGTTAGGATAATAAACGAGCACACAGTTTAGGCAGATGATAAAAGAATGCCAAAGTCCATAGACGTTCCACATATACCTCGTTTAAAAAAATGCTAAGCTGCGTTTGCATGCATAAGGATTAAAGACACCTGGCTACCAATAAAAAAGATCTCCATTATTCGTAACTCACCATAAGAAACATAACTAAATTGTAATGCTATTTATCACTGAAGTTATGTGCGAGCGGGTTCTTTTCGGCTTATTCGCAATACACGCATGTTACACTGCAGCACGGTTCAATCATGTAAAAAGCTGAATAGTCTGTAGAAATCTAGATCAATCCTTATAGATTAAAAAGCTCGTCCTAATCTTCATCAGTTGAAGTGATTCTTTATTAACACTGACGTCTTTAGTTCTCTTAGTAGCCACAAAAAATACAGAATAGTTCATCATCCAATAGTATTTTTTTATAGAAGAGGGGGAAAACGAGCATAGGGCTCATATGATGGTAAGGGACTACCGCAGCTAATGAACAACCGCAACACCAGGGGAATTGCAGGTGCGTTGCCAGCCTCTTAAAGGAGTAGTCTTGAAGGTGCTTAAGTCGTATCCGTCCGGGAAAATCGCCGAAGGAAGAAAACTCCTAGTAAAACGCACAGTGATGAACCGCCAAGCATCCAAATGGTGAGGATGGTATCGCGAATTTTAACGCGATGTGTGTTTGTGATATTTGGCGGCTGGAATTAATCCGAACAAGTCCTCAGAGCACTCCCCGTGGTAGATGCGATAGAAAATGCTAAGCGATGCAACATCCCTACTCTGCGCCAGTAAATCGAGCCGATCAGAAAGAACTCGGTTGTCGACGATCCGAACAGCTGTGCGCTGGATACGGTCAAGCTGGCACTGGGGAACTTCAGCCGGAGATGAAAACAGTATTCCATATGAGGCCGAATTTGCGCTTGGTGAAGTTGCAAACGATGTGCCGGCATGAAAAACTGTTTCGCTCAGCTGAGCACGCCAAGCTTTTTAGAGGCCAATTTAGCCTTCCCTTGCAAGTGACCACGAAACTGCACACTATTCGATATGTCAACGCCGAGGATTTCGAGACGGCCTAGGGCAACAAGGGGAGTAACTTGAAAAGGCGATACGACAAAGGGGTTCTTTTAGCGGTAAACAAGTAAACATGTGTCTTCTAGGGATTGAACTGGACTAGATTTAGTCGAGACTTTTTTCAGTAAAGACTTGACTTCAGACACAAGTTTGTCCCGGTACTCGCCGACGTTTTTCCGAGAAATATTGACACGGCCGATGTGTAGGGCATCACCAGTCTGTGTCGTCTGCATAGCAATGAATGTTGCCAGCTTAACAGTTTGCAACGTATCATTGATATGCAGAAGAAACAGCGTTGGTAGCACGCAGCCATGTGGAACACCAGCATAATAGGCTTGTAATCAGAGCACGCACCGTCTACTACAACCTTGATGCTCCGATGAGCAAGGAAACTGGTGATCCTATTGCACAATTTATCGGGAATCCCATAGGAAGGGAGCTTCGAAAGAAGCGCCAGACCCGATCGTAGGCCTTCGCTATGTCCAAACTAACGGTCAATGACTCCCCCTTGGACTATACCTACGTTCGCTCATCTATGAGCAATCAAACACTATCACCAAACCTTGGCGCTCCTGAATCCTCAGTTTATAATGGACTCAACTATTTTGGAGAAAAAGGAGGTGATGGCGATGGGCCAGTAGTTGGACGGACCCGAGCGATCGCCTTTTTTAGGGATCGGGTGGACCAAAGTTGTCTTCCATAAATTCGAGATTGCGCCTTGGGAGTAGGAGTACCGGAAAAGACGCGTTAAGCCAATTCCGGAGCACACGTCTTCAGCACAATGGGAGGGACACTATCAAGCCCACTTGACTTGCTGACGTCCAGGGAGAGGAGTGCTTTGCGAACCGAGCGCTGTGTGAACTGCACATTAGGCATGGAGCACTCGCACCGCGGGATGGTCGGCGGTGTGATCTCCCCGTCATCGATAATCGAGTTGGACGCAAAGAGAGAGCCTAACAGACCGGTTTTAAAACTACTCTGTTAAATATATTCAAATATATTTCTTCTATTAAACTAGCTGGTATTCTAAAAACGTGGGATTTCATACTAAGTCGATGTAAAATCAAAATCAAACAGTTTTACTAGGTTCTGATGTATCATCGAAACACAAATGACATAATTTACTGAAATTTTAGTACCTGGTTGTGGGTGACAACAGCCGTAGCAAAGATGATTTTTATCATCTAAAACTTCACAATAATCGAAAGTAGTCTAGGTACTGCACAAAAATATTATAGAGTTAGTGTGCGCGCTAACACAGAAGTACTCACTCATGCTAACCTACTGCTGTCAGGATAACCCTTCTACGATAAGATCGTAGCTACGCAGAGATACAATGTCAAAGACACGAAGACGTTATTACAACCAAACCCAAAAACCAATAAATCAATATTACTCAATAACTTTGACCACACGGTCGCGCAGTCATTACATTTAACACTAGAATATTTTAATAACTGTCCAAAAGACATTTATGAAGAAAGAGAATATAGTGTTAATAATGTCATAATTCATATTTCATAAGCAATCATGCCTGTCACCCAGAGGGGTAGGCAGACATTACACTCTCCCTCGCCTCGTCCACATTCATATACCTACGCATACATGCTCGTCGGTTAAGAGTACTCTTAATTTGGCCCCTTTTCAATAGATCGCCAATTTGGTCGACAAACTTTCGCCTAGGGCATCCCTTACCGACTCTGCCGTTCACTTCTGCATCATAAATTTGCTTTGTCACTCTTTCCTCATTCATACTTTCTACATGACCAAACCACCAAAGCATTCCTTTCTTAATTCTCGTCACAACATCATCTTGCATACCATACTCTTCTCTTATTACATAATTTCTCACCCTGTCACTCAGATTCAGCCCTTACATACTACTTAACGACCGTATTTCTACTGCGTTTATTCTACTCTCGTGCTTCTTCCGCCATACCCAACTTTCACTACCATAAGTAGGGATTAACACAGCATTTTGAATTACCATACATGCCTTTTTGACACATTCTGACTTTTCACAATAGAGTGTAGAGCCCCATTTACTCTATTTCCTGCGTTCACTTGTCGTTCAATATCGTTATCATATCTCCCGACATTGTTACAAGTACAAATTGAATTTATATATATTGTGTTTTTTATAATGAACGTACCTAATATTTATTAAGGGTGATTTAAACTTCCTAGTAATAATAATCCATATTTTAAACCTGTTATAGCCACCTATATACACCTATATACGCGAACGAATCGGTTTCATACGCGAAAGGATCACGCTTTCACAGGACACCAGTATAAAATAACGGCTTAATACTGTTGTGTTTCGTATGATGAACGTACAGAATCGGAGACTCGTTTTAGTGAAAACAAGGCATTCCACCTTAATCCTCAGGGGTGACGACGCATCTGCATTTTGATTCTTAATCGAGTTTAGGTGAAGATCCAGAGCATCCACTTATCATCAGGTAGACCGTGTGCTCATTTACCACCCTTATTCTAAAAAAATAACAATCAATGCGATGTTATAATATTATTTTAAGTAAACATGTTTGAAAGAGATAGGATTTAATAATATTTAATGTGAAGGTATTACGCCTTCATAGCTTTACTCCCCAAGGTGAACAATAAACGGTTCACGAGCTTCTGCATTATGATATTAGACGGTATTACATATTTGCCATATTTTAATTCAAGCCTTTAGTTGAATATTATTTAAATACATTCACTTCAATATCGTGTAGTTCATATCAGCAACTATTAATTATATATTAAAATAACATAGTCTAGCAAAAACAGTAGTGCAGTTTTAGTTTGGATAAAATTTCAAAAGAATTACTGTTTACATTTTGTTTATCTGTGAAGTTACAGTCTATATTAATATATATATATATATATATATATATATATATATATATATATATATATATATATACCAGTTTAGCTACAGTATATAAAATTTTGACCAGTTCAGGGACATACTTAACTTTTAGCTCAAATTTTACAATTAAAAATTTCATTCTAAGACATAATTTTTATTACGAATTTTGACTGTGTGATATTTATTTTACTTTATACTCGAAATTGTGTTGAAGCTGGACTCATAATTTGATCTAAAACAGAATTTATAACTTGGAATGTACCTATTCCAAGTTATAAATTCTGTTTTAAGTTTGGATAAAAAGCGGAGAATCATATTGATAGAAGACGTAGTTCGTAATAGAAAATCTGGTTTTGATAATGTTGTTGATGTTAGCCCATGCGGCCCTTACAGCTTCTTATAACTCAGGGCCCGCGGCCTTCTTTGTAATGGATACATCATTATTTGTTGATCACCAGAGCCCCATTGCTGTTATCGTTAGCAGAATGCACGGTATTTAAGTGAGTTTGGTATTTGGAGCAAATGTTGTTCCATTATTATGTGTTCAAAATATTCTCCAAAAATATATATTAATACGCTTCGAGTAAAAACAGTATAATTAAACTCTAGCCAAGTAAAGTAAACGCCAGAAATAAAATCAAACGCCAAACGTAAAGTACCTAGATCGGTGTAGGGCAACAGCATCCAAGGTGCGGGTCTTCTGGTACAGCGATTGTTAATCCGCCTGCTAAACGTGACGGTTAAGATAGGTCTTCCATATCACGGGAAAGGCCCGAGTCCAACATTAGACTTTTATGACAATATTTTGTTGCATTCCCTGTGATAAATGAAAAATTTTGTTATAACAAGTGAAACCTTAAAACATACATATTATTATCTTAATATACCACGTTTTTTATATACATACATTTTCATCCGATTCTGAGCTATGTTAAAAATTTATTTACACAGAAATCTAAATAATAAGGCAAACTATTTAGATTTCTGTGTTTTTTTACGTGGTAGCGTCACGCTGCAGCCACATTATAGTTGTAGCATGAATGGGTCGGCTCGACTGGGGTAGGCCCACGCACAGAATACCAGTGTAAAATAGCAGCGTAATGCTGCTGTGTTTCGTATGGTGAGTGTAGAGAACCGGAGACCCTTTTTACTGGAATCGAGGCATTACATCTTAGTCCTCAGGGGTGACGACGCATTTGCATCCACATTTATTCTTAGTTGAGAATAAATGTGGACGTCAATGGGCGACAGCATCCACTCCATTCAGGTGGACTGTGTGCTTGTCTGTCACCCAATGCTATAAAAAATTAAGTCTATGGCTCATCGGGAAGTTCTTTTAAATTCAAGCCCAACAGACAGACGTACAAGAAAGCTAGTTAATAAAAATGTGGTAATAAAATAAAACGCAATATAAGGAACAAAGAAATCTAAACGATACTTTCAATTTATGGCTAGGAAAATCTGATGAAATGTTTGTGCGCGTTTGAGTGGTCTCTGGATGGTTTACATTCACAATTGGCGCTGTTATCGATTCCGGAAATCACCCGCGGTGGATTGCTGGTCACGTAATATTTATTGTTCGTAAAGTAAGACTACGGCTTATCTTTATACTATGCAACAATGATCTCATCCCGTCCGTTATCGCGTCTTATCAAGCGCCGACGCAGACTGTACATCGCACTTTCTTTTAGACAACTTGTTTCGCCAAAATCAGGTGGCAGCAAGTGAAACAACGCGAGATATCTCTACCTCTTTAGTGTTATTGCGAAACACGAACATTAAAGTATAATCAAGAGAACTGCAATTAACGGCTTACGTTATCGACTAAAGCTATTTCTGGTCAGTAGACAGCTGGTTGATTGCTTTCGATGCTTCTACATAATTTACAATATCTATAATTTGAAATTTGCTTCAATCTTTATAATTGATAGGCGAATAGACGATGGTACTAGAATTCTCGCACTTTTGACGCTGCAACCGTCATATATATATATATATATATATATATATATATATATATATATATATATATATATAAATTAACTTACCATAGTCGCACCTTACGGCAGTCACAAGAGGAATCGCTATTGGATTCTTTTACGCTGCTTCCCCACGCAAAAGTCTTTATATTATGTGACATTATAATACTCTCCCACCATGTAGCGTCGGTGTAAAAATATCCACTACTCCTTATCGTCCCGTGGGTGTCGTAAGAGGTGACAGAGGGAAATTTAAACAGGTCATGAGGAGCAGCATCTCCCTGATAACAACTTACAATAATAAAAACTGCGGTTGACAATCCGCACGCCAAGCGTGTCAGCTATGGCAAAATCCTCCTATGAGGCAATCTATTCTCTATTATCAGCATTATAGAGAGTGATAGATGGATAGATGATATTATTTTCTGCTTATTTCAAAACTTCCGACAGTATTAGCCTTGGTTGAAATTGGTCTGCAGTACATCACTGTCAACTGATTACGTTGACAGCTTTGACGCTTAATTAGCTTCTTCGTTTATCGCTAATTACCTTAGGAATACGAATGTAGCTATACAAAATGACACAGTTAGGTAAAGTAGACTCGGCAACACAGTTGCGGTGTAAGCTGCAATGATTCAATTACTGGAAAACATTGCGTTAACTAAACAACACTGTTGGGTCCACAATATTGGGTCCTTATCTATGAAGTTAGCGTTTTGTCGTACTGACCACTTTGACCTGAAATAACTCCTCTTTGGTTAAGAATTCTAAACTCAAATTCATAAATTCATTTAGCTGGTCAGTTTTAAAACAGATTCATTTGTTTTTTTCCTCATTATTTTTTTTTTGCCGCCGCTTATACCGCACAATGGAAAACATGAAATATTGGTATATTTACGAGTACGAGTTCTAACCTGGCACCAGTGCTGCAGAAACAGCTCGGAGGATTAATGATGTGTACGGCGCTGGTGTCGCAAAGGAAAGCACGGTACGTTTTTGGTTTCAACGTTTTTGTTCTGGAAATTTCGACCTTCAGAACCAACCCCGTGGATGGCCGGAGACCAAAGTGGAAAATGAAGAATTAAAGGTTATTGTGGAAGTGGATCCATCACAAAGCACTTCAGAGATAGCTGCAGGCTTCAGGGTAAGTGATAAAACTGTATTAATCCACTTGAAGCCAATCGGGAAAGTAAAAGAAAAACTTGAACGATGGGTACCTCATGAATTGAGTGAATCGAACTTGCAAACACGCGTCTACTGCTGTGTTACTTTGCTCAACCGACACAAAAATGAAAAGTTGATACTGTACAATAATCGGAAACGCTCGTTGCAATGGTTGAACCCTGGAGACCCAGCTAAATCCTGCCCTAAACAAAAATTGACTTATAAAAAGTTACTTGTGAGTATTTGGTGGGCTAGCACCGGTGTCGTTTACTACAGCTTTCTAAAATCTGGCCAAACGATTACGGCAGATATCTATTGTCAGCAACTGCAATCATGAAGGAAGAACTAGCTGCTAAACAACCGAGATTGGTCAATCGCTCTAGTAGGCCACTGCTGCTTCACGACAACGCAAGACCACACACTGCACAACAAACAACCACTAAGTAAGATGAGCTACAATTGGAATGTCAGCGACATCAACCGTACTCCCCGGATTTGGACAACTTCTTACAAGGAAAAAATTCAACTCCGATGCGGCAGTCCAAACCTCCTTCAAAGAGTTTATTGATTCTCGCCCCCATGTTTTTTTAGTAAAGGGATCAATTAACTACCTATGAGATGGAAAAAGTGCATAGATAACAACGGTGCATACTTTGATTAATTAAATATATTTTACAAAAGAAAATTGACTTTATATTCCTTCCGTACAAAACGCCAATTTCATATGTAAGAACCTATTATCATAGTTGTTTGTGGAAACGGATTTAACTTGAAATGATGTATCTAACATGATTTATTTAATTTGAAAGTACTTTCATAGTCTTATAATGATAACGATGATGGTCACGAAGATTTTAATTTAATTTGGGTAGAGGTGACAATTTAAATAAAACTAGTTTTTACGAATTTTATCGCGTTTAATAACTTATTTATATTCCCGACGTTTCAAGCACTTTATAGTACCCATGATCACGGGGAGCACTCAGAGGTGACAAGTGAACAGTGTTCACATTTAATGTATACATCATATCATTATCATCATCATAAGCGTATGTCGTGGTCTATAGACACCTCCATCTATCACCGGTTAGGAATCCAAATCCAAATTCGTTGTTACCCCTGTGGACTGAGAGGAAGATGCCTCGTTACCAGTAAAAAGGGTCTCCAGTTCTCTACATTACTATTTTACACTGGTACTCAGTGAGGGCAAGGTCCTTTCCCGGTTGAGATTAACCTTTTGCTTTGCAGCTATAATCCAGCTGTAGCGTGATGTTCTTCTGCGATTATGAAATATTTAGTACTTCCCCATAGCCTCCCCCATAAATTACCCTATAGGGGGATATGGGGCATAGTTGACACGGTTGGTATGATGCAGGTGGCTTAGGACTATGCTTTGTGGCATTACTTGAGGGAGGTTTTTATTCAGCAGTTTACTTATGAATGGCTTTAATAATTATTTGTTTCTTCTCTCTGTAATATAGCCAGCAAAAGAAGTGCGACACCCACACATGCATTAAGTATTCTCATTTCTGACCGTTAAACTTACGCTTCATTAGTACTATTATAACCTAAAGCAATATAAACATTTCAAGAGTTACCAGACTAACTAATCCGTTGCTGAACATTTAATGTATTGTCCTGTCTGTTCTTTCGTATGGATCTAGATTTTCTTTAACAGCTACAATTTTGCAATTTAATAATAAATAAGTAAAGTTAGTAATACATACATGCATAAATTTACAATTAAAGATTTTTTTATTATTATTTTATTTATTAAATTGTAAAGGTATTACTATAATAAACTGCAAAAAGAAAAACAACCCTGTACGATCAGAATAATACGTCGCTGACGCCACAAAGGGAAGAACCTAAGTTTTTTTTTTTAAAATTACAGGAGAGCAAGTAAACATTTATTATTCCCAGATTATTAGCTTTTTAATTTAGAAAATTAAAAATATTAGATTTAATGGAAAACTACAAATACAATAATTTTCTGGTGAAAAAATGCTGGTAATCGGGGAATATAATAAATGTTTTTCTATGTTCTCCTGTAATTTTTAAAAAAGAGAAGTTCGCCCTTTTGCGGCGTAAGCGATGAAATATTACAACAATGTTGTCCAGTCCGATAAAGCGTTACTGGGCCGAACATTTACTTTTATTGTACTTAAGTTTTAAATATAGCGTCAATCGAGTTTCGAACCCAAATAAAACTCATGCTGCTGCTATAATATAGCTGTAGCGTTATGTTCTCATGGTGATAGCAACCAACGTGCACGAAATATTTACTAGGTACATTTAATTTTTTTTTCGTTACATTCTATCAAAACTCCACTCCTGAACAAACGGCCTCCCCCATAGATTGGTTCATAGGTTGATATTTGCCACAGTTGCCACGCTTGGCAACCGGGTCGGCTTCTCTACATCTGCATCCACGCAATATTTATGCTTGGCGGTTTACCACTGTGTTATACCAGAAGTTTTCTTCCTCGCAAGACTTATTTGTGAAATCGACTACTAGAGACTTTTACACTAGAGATTTTTTTCAAACCCATACGACATACGTAACGTGACGTTTAAGTTAAATCCTGGGGGAGACCCAAATTCAACAGTGTAATTTTGTAACCTAATGAAATTCAGCTCTTTGAAATATTTATATTTTTAAAATATTTTATAGGATAGGGTGACAAACGAGCACACAGTCCACCAAATGGTAAGTGGTTGCTGAGGCCCATAGACATCTACATCTATCCTCGATTACGAATCAAAATGCAGATGCGTTTTCACCCGTGAGGAATGCCTCGTTTCCAGTAAAAAGGGTCAGTGGTTCTCTACACTCACCGTACGATACGCAGCAGCGTTACTATATCTACTATTTTACGCTGGTATTCTGTGTGAGCGTTGTCCTTCCCCGGTCGAGTCGACCCATTCGTGCTACAATTATAATAATAATAATAACTAACGAACTAGAGCAAATGAGGAGTATATTGGAAGAGGCGATTTTGGAAACGCGCAGCACCCCTCTCGAAAATCGACCGCGACTTCCCCGCATACCCTTAAGTAAGCGAAATCGGGCTGTCGTGAGGGCTCTTAACCCAATGCTGGTGACCTATTTGGAAGCCAGCCGGGACCTTTGCGAGACGGACTCGATTCTCTTTGGCGCCGCAGTGGCAGTTTGCCGTATTATTGGCGCCAAACTTCCCACGGCTGGACGCGCTACTACACAAACTAACGCCATCCCAGCCTGGAGGAAAAGAATCGAGGACCGTATCGCAAAGGCAAGGGCCCTTATCGGCAGACTGACAAGCCTCAGGTCGGGTAATAATAGACCGAGGATTATGCGCACCGTTAGGATGGCGTTTGCTGGGACAAATATCAGTTTGTCCCAGCCGGATATCACGCAGAAACTAACGGAGCGCATAGACGACCTGAAGCAAAAGATCGCTGCTTGGGGGAAGCGGATTCGACGATTTTCCGAGGGGTCAAGGCGGTTCAACCAGAATCGTCTCTTCCAGAGTGATCAGAAGAGGCTCTATAAATTATTGGAGCGACCAAAGTTATGTGGAGCGGGCCAAGGACCGGATCAGGCTGACATTATCGCATTCTGGCGTGGCCTGTGGTCAGAGCCCGTAAACCACAGTGAGGGCCCTTGGATGGAAGTTGTGGCGAGCCAGGGTGCGAGTGTTACGCCTATGGACCCCATCACCATAACGCCAGAAGACGTGGCTGAGGTGGTCCGTAGGGCCCCGAACTGGAAAAGTCCGGGGCTCGACGGGCTCCATCATTACTGGCTGAAGGGGTTCGTAGTGTGTCACGCTGTGCTCGCCCGACAGTTTCAAGAGGCTCTCGACCAGAAGTCACTCCCGAGCCTCTTCACTACTGGGATCACTCACTTGGTTCTTAAAGATCAGGATACCACAGACCCGAGCAAATACCGCCCCATCACGTGTCTATATATAAGACACTGACATCCATTTTGAGCGCGAGAATCACTCGTCACCTGGAGCTAAACCAGGTGATGTCACGCGCTCAAAATGGATGTCGGGGGCGGTGGTCGTGGAACTAAGGAACCACTCCTCATTGACGCGGTCATAGGCAAAGTGGTGAAACGCAACCGTCGGAACTTCTCTGCCGCCTGGATAGACTACAGAAAGGCGTTCGACTCGGTGCCCCATACATGGCTAAAGAGGGTCCTCGAGCTGTACAAGATTGACTGTACAGTTAGAGACTTCCTCGAGCAGTGTATGGGGCAGTGGAGTACGATCCTTTGTCATCTGGGTGAGCGGATGACGGCTGCGGAGAACCACATAAGGATAAGAAGGGGTATCTTCCAGGGCGATTGTCTGAGTCCAATCTGGTTCTGCCTCTCTCTTAACCCTCTCAGTACCTTACTGGAGGGCTCCGGGAGGGGGATTTCAGCTACGGAAAGGAGGGACAAAAGTGACCCACCTTTTCTATATGGATGACCTCAAGTTATTCGCCTCCAGTCGCTCCCATCTTATGGAACTGCTAAACATCACTTGTGAATTTAGCAGTTCCATTGGAATGGAGCTGGGGACGGATAAGTGTGCGGTCCTCCATGTTGAATGGGGAAGGGTTGCTAACTCTGAGAGCATAGATTTATCTATGCCCGTCAACTTAAGGACCCTTTCCGAGGCTGAAACATACCTGGGTATGTCACAGAACATCGGTATCGATGAGGCTGGTATGAAACAGTCAGTTTGCGACGTGTTTTATGCACGCTTGACCAAAGAGCTTAACAGCCTTTTGTCCGGTGTGAATGAAGACACACGCATAGTACGGCTGGGTCATGCCTGTCCTCATGTATACCTTTGGCATACTCAGGTGGACTCAGACTGAGCTTAACGCCCTGGATAGAAAAGTCCGCACTACCATGACGTCCCATAGGATGCATCATCCGAGATCGTCGGTAATGAGGCTGTACTTGCCGCGAAAGTATGGTGGGCGTGGCTTTCTGAGCACGCTCAACATGCATAATCGCGAAGTGTGCAGTCTCCGTCAGTACTTCTTGGCGAGATCGGATGATCCATTCTATAATGACGTCATTTCTAGTGATAAAGGGCTTACCCCTCTATCCTTAGCCAACGAGCAATGGCAGGACCCAGCAGTGCTTAGCAATTCCGACCGGGAGACCGTATGGAAGGAGAAGGAGCTCCACGGGAGGTACTACAAGGCTCTACATGAGCCCTTCGTAGATACAGTTGCCTCCCTCAACTGGCTTCGGTGCCCTCTTCGGGGAAACCGAGGGTTTTGTCTGTGCAATACAGGATCAGGTTATTAAGACCAACAACTATCGGAGATACATCCTAAAGGATGGCACCGTCGACGTCTGTCGAGCTTGTCGCCATCCCGGGGAGTCACTTAGGCATGTCATCTCCGGTTGTCCGGCGCTTTCTAACACTGAGTACTTGCACAGGCACAACCTGGTAGCCAGAATTCTACATCAGGAGCTCGCTCTGAAATACGGTCTCGTGGACCGGAAATTGTCATATTACAAGTACTTGCCGGAAGCCGTGCTCGAAAATGACCGCGCCAGGCTCTATTGGGACCGGGCCATCATCACAGACAGGACTATTCTTGCGAATAAGCCTGATATTGTGCTGATGGACCGGGCACAGTCAAGGATATTTTTGGTCGATATTACCATCCCGTATAATGAGAACCTCGTGAGAGCCGAAACAGATAAGCAATCAAAATATCTGGACCTGGCTCACGAGGTGACCGATATGTGGGGTGGTCTGCCGGCCGAAATTATTCCTGTAGTCGTCTCTGCGAATGGGCTAATCCCAGTTAGCCTCTCTGCTCATCTGAGGCGACTGGGACTCCGTGACGGACCGCTCCGGGCTCAAATGCAGAAGGCGGTGCTCCTTGATACTGCCCGCATCGTCCGCCGGTTTCTTTCCCTTTCTCCCTAACCCTTGGCCGTTTGGTCTCCCCTGCCGAGGGCTTCCATCTGGTTGGGCTTTTATTTATTTATGTATTTTTGTATTAATTTTATTTTATTGATATTTATGTATATTTATCCTCTCATTTTCGTTTATAATTATATATTTATACATCCCAAACAGATGAGAAAACTATATAGATACCCCACACATAATAATAATAATAATAATAATAATCCACAACTATCGCACGTCATCTAGTCCCAAGCTAACTATATGTATACATCTACCATGTATACAAATAGATATAGGAACTTTTATATTCAACTTAGATTATAAATAATGCTTACTGAAAGTCACTCTTAAATGTTGCTTAATTTACCACTGTTTCGTAAAATATGCTGGACTCTTTTTTTTTAAAAAAAAACAACAGCTTGCTATCATTCAGTATTTAACAGGGACCTTCAAGAATAGATGCTAACACTTTTTAAAAGGCCGGCAACTCAGCTGCAATTATCCAGTGTTGCAGCTGTTCATGAGCGGCGGGTGACACTTACCATCAGGTGAGCCGTATGCTCGTTTCCCCCTCTCCTATTAAAATAAGGTGAACGTATTTGGATGGACGAGCTTTGCAGAGCTTTGCGGTGAGTAAAGTAACTTGGAAGCTCTGTTTTGATTTATGCCTTTCTATCCTTTTTAGGTAAGGAGCATTCATAATTAATATTATAAATGCAAAAGTGTGTTTGTGGGTTTGGCCTTCTTTCACGCAGAAACGGAGCAAGGGAGAGTTTAATTTTTTATCCAGGAAAAAATGCAAGGTTTCTATGCTTGCGTGAGTTAAGGAATATCTAGAGTAGACCGTAATCCTGAAAGCATTTGATGTAATTAAGAATGAAAGCGTCTTGCCAAGCGCCTGAACGTGTGATCTATGTGGGAGGCTTATGTTCAGTAGTAGACTTTAATGCGCTGTAATCATGATGATGATGATGAAGTATGAATGTGTTTTAGGTCTCCGAATAACAATCAGGAAACGTTTTATACCGGAAATGTGAACGGTGATTTTTCAAAATGATATCGTTTTCCGTCCATTACAGGGGCGAGGCCGCGGGCAAAAGCTAGTAAAATGATAACGAAAATCGAGCGCAGCCTATGCAGCTCTCTAGACATGGATAAGGCTGCCGCTTTCTATGCGAATTACCAGTTTAAAATTGAACGCGGTGATTTGTGACATTACTTGAATTTATATAGATACACTTAACATCTTTACAACTAGCGCCCCAGTACCGGACCAAGTCATAATGGTTGACCAGTTTCACTTCGCTTCTATTAGCCTCAGGCGCAGGTTTTATAGTTCGTGGGTGTAAAGTAGGTATCACACTTCACATTCTGTAAATTAAGATATTTATTGGCTCATAAATTACGTTTTATGTTTGGCCATAAGCCCATTGCATTTATCGACATACAGCATGTTTCAGATGAAGTTCTCGTTCCTTTTAATGGATAGAGGCGCCCTCAACACTCACAAACTCCACTTATTGCTACAACGTGCAATATTTTAAACGTAGTAGAGCCATGCTGCAGTTATATTAGTAGTATAGTTGTAACACGAATGGGTTGGCTCGACCGGGGAAGGATCACGCTCTCACAGAACACCAGCGTAAAATAGCAGCTCAATGCTGCTGTGTTTCGTATGGTTAGTGTAGAGAACCAGACACCCATTTTACTGGAAAAGAGGCATTACATCTTAGTCCTCACGAGTGACAATGCATCTGCATTTTGATTCGTTATCGATGTTAGATGTAGATGTCTATGGGCCATAGCAACCACTTACCATCAGGTGGACTGTGTGCTCGTTTGTCACTCTTTCTTTTAAAAAAACAACGATCGCTTCAGCTTACTGATCTGTTGGGCTATCAGTTCCTTTATTTCTACTTCATATATCTTCATTATCTATTCTATCATGCAGGGAAACTCCGAACATAGACTCTTTGTATATAGTACCAAATGCTTTAGTTGAACTACATAGTTGGTCTAGTGGTCGTAGACAGATGATCATGAGCTGAGATTTCGAATCTCGGGTCGGGATATAACGAGGCTAAAATCAGTTATTGGTTTTTTTGTCCAGAAATTCTTAGTAACAGCTCGGAGTCGGGAAGTTTGCTGTGTCTTACCCTCGTACCTCGGAAAGCACGTACAGCCGTTGATCTTGCACCTGATCTCCCCGGTCGTTTCGGATTGCCTTCCCATCAGACTACGAGAGTGGGGGAAAAGGGAATAGAGAGTGCACCTGTGTTAGGGCACACACTCGTGCACTATAATCCTGTACTGCGCAGATGGCTAATCTCCGTTGAGACTGGCAACCGTGACCAAAATTCGATCAGCAGGACGTTATTGATTATTAGTTGAATGTGAAGAATTAAAACAAATTTAAAGCAAAATATGTAGTTTAATGTTATTTAAGGACTGTAGAACTTCATTTCTTCCTAGTAGTCAGTTTGGGTTGTTGCCACACTCATATATTTTCTATGATCTGAGGTTACAAACCGTGTAGTGGCAGTTTAAGAATCTTTAGATATACCCCATATCCCGTGGATATCGTAACAGGCGACAGAGAGAAAAGACTCATTGCTAAGCGCGGCAACAATGGAAAATATCCCCCCCTATGAGGTAATCTGTGGGGGAGGTCCCCCTCTTACCTGTTTTGGTCGCTACAGTGCACTCACCGCTGTATTTCAGTTTTAAGGATAATAGAGCTGGTAAAATTATAAAATGTGCATTCCATTATCGATCTTAGAACTGCGGACTTCTCTGATTCCTCTTTGATGACTTCTTTGAAGACTTTCTTTGTAATCAGTGTTGACGGGTTACAATAACCAGTTACAATCAGGTGTACTGTTAGCTCGATTGTCAGTATGGTATCATCAAAATACGGTTACAGCCTATTAAAATCCAATGCTGAACATAAGCCTCCCCCATAAATTGCCTCATAGAGGGGATATTTGCCACAGTTGGCACGCTTGGCAAGCGGGTTGGCAACGGCAAACTTTTTATGTTTAGTCGTTATTTGGAAGACGTCGCTGCCCATCTCCTGATTTGTTTCCATCTGTCGCCTATTACTACACTCGCGGGATGATATGGCGTAGTTGGATATTCTTACACCGCTACTTCACGGTTACGTTAACATATTAATATATAATTTCCTTTCAAAATCTGATATTGGTAGGTTATTAGCTGACCCGGAAGACGGTGTCCGGGTTGTAGCGATAAGTTTCACATAAAATTTACTCCGGTATTCTTACAGCGTATATATTAACCTATAAATATCTGGACGAAACACACCTACCGGGTTTAGATTTTGTAATTTTTTGACATATAACTAAAGTATATCGTAAATATGCATCATTTTAGATAAGTTAAAAAAAAAAGAATTTAAATATAACTTAGCTACACCGCCAGAAATCGGATCGGATCGTCTCGGCAAATCAAATATTGATCGGTTAAGTCGTTCGTAAGTTACACGATTACTAACAGAAGCACCAACGATTATAAGTTACGTAAAAAAAAATATAACTAAATTATGTGAAATGTAATCAGGACCTACAAGAAATAACGTTTTTAAATGTCGAAATATCTTCATTATCACCAATAAAAAAAACAGATATTTTAATTAAACACAACCTGCAGTATGCAGCGAAACGTAATGTTGCTCAAGTCAGGTTCGTTAAAGATTTTATACAGCGTTTTAATTTTTTTACTTCTCTTTAAACAATCTCGAAACGGCATTACTACAAAATAATATGACGGCGGTGAGAAAATATGTAAACTTGCTGTAGGCTGCCAGGATCAGCTAATTAGCGCTAAGTTTGATATTAATTATTACGTGAGAATATTCTTTTTTATTTGAAGTTGGCAGATGTGTATAGATTTTAAAGCAGCCAGCAGCAGAGCTTAAAAGAAAAAACATCATTCGACCAGATATCATATCAATTGGCATTGATAATCTTCTCCGGCGACAGAGAGCGACATAACGGATACTCCGATCCACCCGTCGTGCGCAACTTTTACATTTGGTAGATAGATACTAGTGAAATTCAAATAAATGGAATTAAATTAATTTATTTCTTCCATGGAAGTAAATAAATTTTGGTCTGTCAAATGCTGTTTTTTTTTTAAATCTAATATCATTTATTTGCTATAATTTATATATAATAATATATAGCAGAAGCCCTTTTTAAGCAGTTAACTATTTGAAGGCTTATGATATCGACGACCTGACACGCTGATCCCGCTGTCTGGATTGGTTTGGATCAAAGTTAAGTGTCGGTAGTTTCTAAGGTGGTTATTTCGCTGTCCCGAAGAGCGTGAGATTTTAGCATTTCACACACCTACGAAGCGAAGAAATGACATAGATTGCCGCCATAGCACTTAATAATTTTAATTTTATAAAGTTTCGCAGTGGGTTTCGAAATTCGAATGTAATTTATAAAATTTTTACGTTTGTATATTATAAAGCAAGCTATATTTCACTTGCAAAATAACAAATAAACGCTTTTTTGGATTTTTTGTCTAAAATGTATTTTTTTTAATTTATATATAATATACTCTGGTTTATTCACTCTGAGACATTGGCAATATAAACGTCTACAAACGACTTATTAATTTGTTCAAGCGACATTTTACGTAGGCATTGCGTTATACAAAAAATGCTCGTATGTATTTGACATTGACAGTACTATGTATGTTATTTTATTAAATTTAATGTGTTTTGCTTAGAATAATAACACCTAAGGTATTTTGTAACACATAATAAATTTTTGCTTTCTACACTTGTTCTATAAACATTTAACTGTGCTTACTCTAACAGTCCTCAGTGTGCTTCAAACGGGTACAAAATTTTCCCTTCACGTAATAATATATAATAATAAATATAGGTACAGCTTTATTTGTTGGGAAGGTATAAACTTTGCAGGTATAATTTAAGTAACAGTATTCTTACGTCTCACAACTGGGCACGAATTTCCTCTCACTTTTGAAAGAAGTTATCGACCGGAAAAAAATCCAACTTGCTGTTGGTACGAATTTGCGAACTTCAAATTGATGGTAATATTATATTTTTCATACCGATTGAGACATGCAATGCATGCGTAGTTAAAGTAATAACAATTTTGCAGTTCCGGTGGGAATCGAACTCAGCTTGTCCGCGTAGTGTGAAGGCAAGCTACCTCGGTTCTAGACAGTACCTACATTTCTTTATTATTTCGATTAAAGATATAAAAATACATGTACCCTTTAATTGATTATATTTGGATTGAAAGTGTTTTATTAAGTGATTTGCAAAGGTCTATCACGTTTTAAATGTCAGACTTTCAAGGTCGTCCAGTAATGCACTTATTTGCATACATATTGATGTGAAGGGCGTATTGTTTTTATAAAACTGTGCTTATAGCTAAATTATTACACTGAATATTTAAGGTGTAGTAACGGAAATAAAATCTTATGTTATAATTTTGTTACATTATTGTTTAAAATTACTGTTCAAATCCAAATTAGAAAAAGCGGCCAAGAGCGTGTCGGGCCACGCTCAGTGTAGGCTTCCGTAGTTTCCCGTCCGTCACAATAAGTGTTCCCACTTATGAGTTTAAAGGTGGGTATCCATTATGTTCGCGCTCCAGCAGCGCTCCGCGCTCCTGCAACTGCTCCCGGTAGTGGGTACCGTTGTTTCCATCCAAGTTCAAAATAATTTTCCTAGAAAGTCCTTATAAAGTTCTACTTTTCAAATTTTTTTTCATATTTTCTAAACTTATGGTTCAAAAGTTAGAGGGGGGGGACACATTGTTTTTTACTTTTGGAGCGATTATTTCCGAAATTATTGACATTATCAAAAAATGATGTTAGTAAACCCCTATTCATTTTTCAATACCTTTCCAACAATATATCACAGGTTGAAATTAAAAAAAAAATCACTTCCCACTTTACATATAGGGGAGCTACCCTAATAAAACATTTTTTTCCAACTTTTATTTTACCACTTTGTCGGCGTGATTGATACACATATTGGTACCAAATTTCAGCTTTCTAGTGCTAACGGTCACAGAGATTAAGCGAGGACGGACAGACGGACAGACAGACATGGCGAAACTATAAGGGTTCCTAGTTGACTACGGAACCCTAAAAAGGCACGTATTAAATTCGTAAATAACGTTTTGTGTTTAATAATTAACTGCATTATTGGGACACTTTTTCACAATTATATTGGGAAACTTATTAGTCTCCTGTGGGATTTTGGGAGTGTACTCTTATTTTTTTGACAAGAACACAAGAAAATTCACAACGCATTAATATTATCTAATCAATATCTAAACCATTATATCTGAGTTTCGTTATAGGAAGGCCATTGCTTAACATTTTTCTAACCCGTCGTTGGTATAGGTAGTGGACGTAACTATACAAGTAAGTAGCTATGCTCGACTGCTGATCATGTTATCAAGGATTCGAATCAATGGCTGTAAGAGTATTGGAATAGAGGATATGTATGTATACTATAAACCTGTCCCACGCAGATGCTTAGTCTCCGTTAAGACTGGCTGCCGTAACTAAAATTCGGATAGGTATTTGAGGTCATTATTATAACACAGTACAAATTCATTACACAAATGCATGAAATATTTGTTATTGACACGGAATACGCCGATTTAAAGCAATTATATTGCAATAAAGTATTAATTGAGGCGATTAAACACGTACTTTCATTGCAAGCTTAAATACGGAAGCAAGAATATGACCATGGCAACATGGAAAAGTAGTATGTATTTTTTTACATTAGTTATTATATGTATCTACTATGTTATGGATGTCGCCTGACCGTTCCAGAATGTTACAACCGTACAACAGCTACCGCTCGTAAAGCAAACTATGCCAAATGGTTTCTTATATTTACGCTAACACTATATTTGAATAAAACTATTTATACGGATTATATCGCGTTTAATCGACTTAGTTTTAATTTCCAACGTTTCGGGTGCTTTTCAGCATCCATGACCATGGGGGGAACTAGCTTGGGGGCTACTCGCTCGAAACGTCGGAAATTAAAAATAAGTTAATTAAACGCGATATAATCAATATAAATAGTTTTATTCAAAATATACCAAAAACAAAAACGATTAAACATGCAGTCTATTAGTGTTTTACGTGTTTTTTCTATTTACAGTACATCCAACTGCTGGGTTTAGGTCTCTACTAATTTCCGAACGGGTAGTTCTTAGATCAATTAGTCTGCCTTCAATGCGTATTGGCGGACTTCACGTGTGCTCGAAATATTTTATTCCTCCGACATGCAGCTTTCCTCACGATGTTTTTCTTCTACACCGCCGAGCACGTGGTAAATAACAATCTCATTGTTGCGAGTGGGGATAGAATCCGGGTTGCTCGCATACTGTGTAATTTACAGCGAGCTCTTACCCTCTGAGCTACCAGTACCACGGCTCAAGTGTTAACAAAGTTAATAAATGATGGCTTAAAAAAGAAAACACGAAAGAAATTCGAAAGCGAAATGATGAAAATTAAGGGTCCATACCGTACGGACCCAGTATAGCAGAAAATAGAAAAAAAAAACTAATCTACTAACCTCTTTATAAATTATTATTCTAAAAGCATATTAGTATATTTTTGTAATTTATCTTTACGACAAGACTTCGTACCATTTTGCTAAAGCTTTATCCTATAATTGATGTCCCATAATGGTTTTTTCCGGGCACACAAAAGATATTTGAGCCCATTATATTATTTTGATCAACATGCTCACGGCTTGCTAATATTTGATGTTCCGACCGTGACTGTTAAATCCTTCGTAATGTATGCAAATACGATTAAAGCGTGAACTGCTTAATGATTATATATTGTTGCTTCTTCGGCGTGTTTAAATGGAAAGACCAATATGCATGACAAATATAATTTAGGTACCTATAATAAAGAACACGACATGATAGTTTGAAGAATCTTATTTTTTCTAACTGTAATAAAACTAAATAATTTCTCTATCTGCGGAACGATAATAATGATTTAATTAAACAAACAAGATTCGGGATAATATTTTTAAAATTATTTCTATGATATGAATACCTAACTTCGTAGTTTTTATATAAATAAGAGTCACAGACAAGCACACAGTCCACCTGATGATAAGTGGTTACTGTAGCCTATAGATTCTACATCTATCCTCGATTACGAATCAAAATACAGATGCGTAGTCACCCGTGAGGACTAAGATGGAATGCCTCGCTTTCAGTAAAAAGGGTCTCCGGTTCTCTACACTCACCATACGAAACACAGCAGCATTAGGCTACTATTTTACGCTGGTATTCTTTGAGAGCGTGGTGGAACTATACTACTAATATAACTGCAGCATGGCTCTACCACGTATAAAAGTAGATCTACATCTCTCCTCTATTAAGAGTCAGGTAGAAAGAAGTAGGGGCAACTCTTTTACCTATTTCTGTAGCAAAGGAGCAGCTGCGTTTCGGTCTGAAAGGTTTAGAAAACCACATAACTACATACCGAGAGACACTCCACCTTTGTCTTCAGTAGTGATAAAGCATTTTTAGTCTTCTAACTTTTGAAAACTCTCGACCTTTTTTCTAATGGGTAAAAAATGTTAAACTCGCGTCAGGACACGTGACCCTGATCGAAAATTCGTAAGACGGATGAGAGAGAGAGAGACAGCCGGCGCGGCGTAGGAGAGGAAGTATCCCCGTCTCTTTCTACGGCGCGGCGAAAATGTATGCCTGCGCTGCTGTTTCGTTTCACATTCATTCGAGGCGCAGGGCGCTTGCGCGAATGTTCGTGTGATAATTAAAGCAATTCGTGCAAAATTATTCCCTAATCATTCCAAAATATCAAAAATGCACAACGTTAATACTCAAGTTTTCATTTCTGCCGGTACTCTTTTTTTTGGTATCCACGGACTGCAGTAGTCACTTCAATATAAAAAAAAATAGTTGTAACAGTAAAAAAAATAGATGGCTCGTCTCATTTGTGATAGGGTGGGTAATGGAGCGTAAGTCATTCAACACTCAATTTCGATTCATCAAAACCTATACTTAAATGCTTAGTGCTAGAAGTGATTCACGACAGTATTCGTATGGTAGATTGAAATTTGAAACCTACAACTTTCAATAATGTATTTTCATGTACAAAATGCTTCATTTATTAAAATAATGAAGTCGTGTAGTTCTACACTTCAATCGAACTATTCTTTAAATAATAAGCGATAAGAATAACAAGAAATGTCGAAGTAAAATATCTTACTAGACATAAATTTTATTATAGTACAACAGCGACTGGATTTCAACTGACTGTATTGTTCAATTAATTCGTTCACGTGATACCAATCTGAGATTCTTTTTAAATGGTAACAACGAGCCAGCCTAATGTAAGTGTTGCTGTCTGTCAACATCTTCCCGTATTAAATTGTGTTTAGTTGTAATGGACTATTCCACAAAATGGGGCGGCTACTTGGCCACCACCTAGATTTACGTTTTCAGAGTACCTGACGATTCCTAGTCCCAAGTTCAAAACCAACGAACGAAAAAAATATATTTCTTTGTCAACTTATTAATTGGTTAGTTAATGCTATTCCACAACGGCTACTTGGCCACTACTTGATTTAGTTTTCAGAGTACCTGACGATTCCTCGTCCCTAGGTTCAAAACCAACATTTTTATAAGAATATATTCTTGGTTTTCGGGCCCGGATATTGTTTGATTTGCGTGTTTAGACAAGACTCTAGATGTATATCTCATTCATTATTAGTATACTAGTATATACATTACAAGTCTCACAAGTTAATCAAAAGAATGTAGTAATTTAAAGATATTAAGTGAATGAAAGATTTTCAGTGGAATGGAGATGTTGCCCGTTAAACTATTAAATAATATTTATATTGTTAAAATAAATAAATAAATATAATGTAACATATATAGTGTAATATCAGTAAATAAACTAAAAGCGGTGTTTCAGGCAACGGGGAGTAAAGGAATTGCACAATATAAAGCAGACAGGATGTGAGAGATTTTACACGAAATGCCTGCGCAAAAGGCTTGTTTTTTTTTACTTAAACTAGATTATTTTACAATAGCCGGCCAAATTTGCACAGAAGTTTCAGAATAAGTAATATAGGCAAATAGTAAAGAAAAATTAATTAAAAAAATCTCAAACATTCTGTCCTTTTTATATTTTTAATTTAAAATGCGTGGTAATGCATTGTTATATCTGATTTTACTGCGCACGCGATTTGAGTAAGTTTCGATCAGTAGGCAAAAACGTTGTTGCCCATAAATCTCATTCAATTTGGGATAATTTCAAATAAAATTAGAATCCTTATTTACTCCTATTTTCGAAACCTGCAATAATGGTATATCGTTATTTATATTTGAACTTAACTTGAACTTAAGTTTAAAATTTGGCTACTCTTTGAAAAATTACCCTGTACATATACCTATGAGCAAGTAGAACCTCATCCTCAAGAATGATATCGCATTTACAACTCAACCATAACTAGATATCTATTATAAATTTAGATTTCCATAAATAACTTCCATTGATTACCATTAGCTCTCATTCTCATTATTATTGAAATAATTAAAAATTTAAGTTACTACAGTGTGTACAGGTGTAGTATGGATCTAAAAAAGGTGAAGAAAATTTTATTTTTATTATTTTTCAAAAAGTCCGTACTTCATGCAACTTTAGCTTCGTTGCATTTGCAGTTTTACAATTTGTTTGTTTAATGCAAAATTTAACAAAGTTTGACGTGACTGTTTTATAATAAAAATACAATGAAACGGTTTAGAAACAGAAACAGAAACTTTTTAATTCAATATAGATTATAAAATAATACTTATTGAAAGTAACTTTTTTTAATTACCACTGGTTCGAAAAAAACCCTCTGTACTGGGAAGAACCAGCAAGAAACCCAGCGGGAATTTTTTTTTAAATAACACCTTAGAATCATGTATGTCACAATTAACAACACAAAACAAATTAGAAATAGCTTGGTAGCGATTAGCCTCCCCAGGAGTTATTATCATCCATAAATTCCTTAATATTATAATAACCCTTTTTATACAAAATTAGTTTAATAAAGTTTTCGAACTTTGTGTGGATCAAATTTTGTACACTTATTTTCTAGGATTTTGTTGTAGAAGTGTATACATCGCACCAAGAATGAATTACTGACTCGGTGGAGTCTAGTATCTGGTACTACTAGCTTGTGTCTTTAACTTCTTTGTGTGTTCCCTGTCATTCTCACTGATAATAAATTTTAATACATGGTGGAGCTATGCTACACTGTAGTAAGGTTGCATGACAAATTAGTAAGTAATTGCAAACACTTTAATAATTTCGATATTCGATACCTATATAAAAATTATAGGATAGCGAGGCAAACGAGCACACAGTCCACCTGATGGTAAGTGGTTGCTGCGGCCCATAGACATCTACATCTATCCTCGATTACAAATCAAAATGCAAATGCGTTGTCACCCTTGAGGACTAAGATGGAATGCCTCGTTTCCAGTAAAAAGGGTATCCGGTTCCCTACGCTCACCACACGAAACACACCAGCATCGAGCTACTATTTTACGCTGGTATTCTGTGAGAGCGTGGTCCTTCCCCGGTCGAGCCGACCCATTCGTGATAAACTGTACTACTAATATAACTGCAGCATGGCTCTACCACATATCAATAAAATATTATGTAAAATTTTTACGAGTAAAAAAAACTTTTCTTTTCTTAATGATTAACTGCTATATTTATGTGGTTGTGGTTATTCCAAGCGAGCGACAAGAAGTCACATCTAGTATGTAATCTAATACAGAAATGAGGTTAATATAAAATTTCTTTCGGTTTTGGTAAAGCTTCGCGTCTGCTTATGTTAATTTAAAAGAATTAGGGTTCTCTCGTTCTAGTGTCAAACTCGGAACAACATAAATCTGAGGGATTAATGCGAACGGCGCCTAAATTGGTCACAGTTATCTATAACTCGCAGATAATAATTAATTTTATCTGCATACTTATTATCTTTAGACAATAAATCAACCGTTGCCAAAGCTTACGAACGTACTAAATAATAAAGCAGGTATATTTCATTTGTTTAACGGACTGAAATGGAATGCTGATTAGTAATTCGAATCCGTTGTTGTTAATACGTATTCGGGTGCGAATCATTTAGCGACGTTTCCGAATGTCTATAAATTAATTTCAACAAGATTTTAATAAAAATAAATAAAAAATCTATATACCACCATAATTAAACCCATTTTTCTGAAATTATATTTGTTGTTAGTGTCAGCTCTATTTTTTTCTGACTGATTGTAATGAATCTGCTTTAATTAACAAATGAAAAATAATTTCAATTGAGTCATTGATACGACGACCGCGTAAGCGAATAAGGTCTCATTATGTTCATAATATTTTCCGTCGCTTAGATGTGTGAAAATTAAAAAAAATAAATTTAAACAAGGCTAAGTACTACAAAAACTTGCAACAACACTCACAATAGGTTGTGTGTGAAAGTGATAAATAATTCCGGTCATTAACAAGCGACTTCCGTGTATATTTAGCAGTATAATTGTTCTGAGTTTTAAGAAATAGTTAGTGAAGTATGAGAACTGACGACTCTTTTGTCACAGACTACATTTTTAAACTTAATGGAGGATAGATGAACTTTAGCATCAGTTGGACTTTGTGCTCATTTGTTACACGCGCCGTCTCAGTACAGTCCGCAGACAGTATGACAAAAGTTCTTTTTTTATAGGATAAGGTGACAAACGAGCACAAAGACCACCTGATGTTAAGTGGTTGCTGTGGCCCATAGACATCTACATCTATCCTCTCAGGACTTAGGTGGAATGCCCCGTTTCCAGTAAAAAGGGTCTCCGGTTCTCTACACTCACCATGCGAAACACAGCAGCATTAAGCTACTATTTGACGCTGGTATTCTGTGAGAACATGTTCCTTCCCCGGTCGAACCGACCCATTTGTACTACAACTATACTACTATTATAACTGCAGCATGGTTCTACCACGTAAAAAGTTAAGGTATATATATATATATATTTTTTTTTTATATATATATTCCGGTTTATTCTATTTTCGAAAACTTTTTCATATTAGTATTTTTTGCTGTACTACCTCCCATAATATGTTTATCTCTGCTTTGCCTAATGGTTGACTTGGAAAGAACGCCTTAAGGCGTTAAGTCCACCAAAAGTTGAATGCTACAACCATAAACTTAAAAAAAAAGAGTATATTGTATTTTTTTATTTCTTTACCGTAAAATTTGTCTAGCTCAGACTTGGTCACGGTTGAGTCGACACACAGCTAGCTCGATTTTAGTCTCAAAAGTCAGTCCAGGTAATGCTAATTCCAGTGAAATGATTTGTTTCGATTTTTGAAGATTCCTGACAGACAGTAGTGTTCCATTTAAATTGAGCCACAAAATGTGACGTAAACTAATGCAATCTTATAAAATACGAACAGGTAACTTTAGCCCAATATAAAATCAAAAAATCACAAACACAAATCTAAAATCTAGGCGCATAATTTTACGCGTAACTAATACAAACACATATTTAAAAATAAAATCGTTATGTAATGTACGAGCTTTGATCAATCTGATAATCGCATCCGGAATAGATATATCTAACAATACTAACTAACAATTATTATCTTCCGAAGTGTTCGTGAAATGAATTTAAACCATCGAAAAACTTAAAATCCTCTAAAATTCAACACTACATTTATTCTGCAAACGTTTATAACTGCAGTATTTTGGAATACTAATTTGCAAGTGCTCATTCATAAGTTTGTAGACGTCGTAAACAAATAATCCATATGCAAGATACGTGACGAAATTTTTAGATTTTTGAATCTACCTTTCTAAATATAGCTGAATTTATAGCAAGTATTGCATATTAACGTTTCTCATTAAAATTAAGATAAGAACAAGTTCTCTGTCCTTTTCCTTATATATTTAAATTAAAAACCATATATGATTTAACGGGTTGGTACCGCTTACCGCCATAGCCAAGCGTGTGGCTATACATTTGTATAGCCTTCGATTATCTCATTCGCGTCTGGATGTTTGATATGTAAATTTTTTCATATGTAAAACGTATATAACACGTTGTAGCACGAATGGTCGCCTTGACCAGGGTAGGAAAATAATAATTATAAAATTAACTCAATACGACATTTAGAATTTTTTAACAGCAAACTTGTTATTATAATATAGTTAGCACATAACAGTTACTATAAACTTAAAGATAGAAAACACATTTGCTTATTTTTTAAATTTAAAGATTACTAATGTCACTATGGACATTATTGCAATAACAAAAACCAAAACCGAGCTTCAAGGAGCAGCCGAAACAACAGGTTTTGCAAGATTCGTGTAAATTACAAGAAATATTCTGATGTGAGAAGCGTCTGACTGTCTGTGATTCTGTTCATCTATATATATTATATAGTATTATCACTTATTTCGATATTTTAAGTCTCGTGATGTGTCTCCTTTTCCATTCTTAATCGAGGATAGATATATGAACGTGTCTATAGGCCACAACATCTACTTATTATCGCGTGAACTGTTTCATTGTTTGTCATATTTATTTTAAAAAAAAAACATTAGTTTGTTAAAAAAAAAACAAATCCCTTTTTTTGTGACTATATTGTTTTGTGCTAGTTATTTATACATTTTAGCTTTCTGCGCTTCTTCCTAAACATCAACTATACTAAATCTTACGCTTCTCTATGCACGCATTGTGCTTAAAGGGGTACGAAGATTTCTCTTCACGATCACTACATATTCGTAATATAAAACAAAGTTGCTTTTCACGTCTGTCTTTCTATTTAACTATTTATCCGCTAACTCTTTTTAAATGGAGGTTAAAATACAATATCCCGATTAAGCTTAGTAACGATTAAAATATTTTTTTTATAGAATAGGGTGACAAACGAGCACACAGTCCACCTGATGGTAAGTGGTTGCTGCGGCCCATAGACATCTACATCTATCCTCGATTACAAATCAAAATGCAGATGCGTTGTCACCCGTGAGGACTGAGATGGAATGCCTCGACTGAGACGGAATGCCTCTATATCTATACATATTTCATATATAATTCATATTTTTCTTGCTAAGCGTATTTCTTTTTGTTCTAAATTGCACCTGTACGGAACCGGAGAGGGTCGCGAGTTAATACATAGGTCCTTTTAAGAAGCTAGTTCAGGAATACTGGAACGTCCTCCAGACCGATTTCGTGTAACCGGCGGGTCTCAACGAAGACTAGCCATCGGCGCAGAACAGGATTATGGTGCCCAAGTGTATGCGCAAGCACTGGTGCACTTACTATTCCCTCACTTTCATAGTCCGATGGGACGGTAATCCGGCACGATTGAAGAGAGCCCCAGCGCAGGACCAACGGATTTGTTTCCGTGCCAACGTACCATTGTCAACGTGCTTTCTGGGGCATGGGGTGAAACACCATCAACAACACTGTCTCCAGGCTAATACTGAGATTTGCTCACAAAAAAAAAACCAAATTACTCATTTTGGACAATCTCTTCATGCAATCGCGCTCATGACCGCTAGATCAACGAGGCGGTCGAGAATACTATCTAAAGCATAATTCCATCTGATTTGTTAAGCTATTATATAATATAATATATAAAAAGGATATTTACATTATCCTTTTTTACTTTATTCTTCGCCCGTACGTATCATTTTTTATTTTATTAATAGCTCGTTTACAGATTTATAATTTACTATTTTACTTTTTTATAGGAGAGGGGGCAAACGAGCTTGCGGTTCACCTGATGTTAAGTGACTGCCGCCGCCCATGAACTACTGCAACACCAGGGGAATTGCGGGTACGTGGTTGGCCTTTTAGAAAGAAGTAAGCTCTTTTCTTGATTCGGAGGTCGTATCAGTCCGGAAAAGTCGCCGGTGGTATACTGTTCCACAGAGAGGTCGTACGCGGAAGAAAACTCCTCGTGTAACGTACAGAGGTGGACCGCCAAGCATCCAGATGGTATGGATGGTATCGGGAGATTTGCCGCGTAGTGCGTTTATGAAATTTGGCGGCTGAGATTAATCCGAAGAATTCTTCCGAGTACTCCCCGTGGTGGATGCGAAAGGAAATGCGAAGAGATGCAACCTCTCTGCAGCGCCAGTAAATCAAGCCAATATATTATTAATATCTATATAATCAATATATTAGTATAGCCATATATATATATATATATATATATAACTACATTTTATTAGATCTTAGTACTCATTTAGTAAACTATTTGCATTTTGCATTAGCCACAGTTACTCACCGGCCCGTCCTTGGCATCGCTTAATATAAAGAGTACATATAATAAATAAATACATGTTTTCGTAATTTTTCTTCTCATTTGTCAGACGTGTAGGTTTCCTCACAATGTTTCCCTTCACCACCGAGCACGTGGTAAATCAGCAGTTAGCTAGTGAAAAAGAAAACTCTGTTTTGTGTTTAAATAAGTCTCTAAAATATATTGCTTTAATAAATGATATGATTAGGTTGCAGAATGACATTTCAGATATTAAGGAAACTTATGCTACAAAGGATATGCTAAATAATAAATCACCCGTGACAAACTACAATGTTAATACGAAACGAAGAGGAATATGTCGAAAAAGCAGTTCAGAATGTGCGGGTGATCCTTGTGGTATACCTCATATTTCACCAAATCAATCTGAATATGACGAGTTTACGACCGCTGAGAATTCTAACTGTAATCCTAAAGTCAATAATATGTTATTGAATCATACGTATATTTCTCGCCCGCAACGTCGACAGAAGATCATAACACTGACCCGCTCCTATCTGTCTCAGTGCGATCATACGGTAAAGCGAGTATTGAAGATATGCCACTTTCATCACAACCAGTACGAATGGAAGCCCGCACCACGGTTATGTCGACGGAAATGCAGAATAATCACACTCCTTTGTCTTATAAAGAGGCTACTGTGGTTTCATCGAATAACCCAGTGATTGAACCAGTTCGTAATGCGGGGGCGGGCGATACTCATGATTATTTATATAATGAAATGGAAAAAGATTGGATATTAGTGCGAAACAAGCGCGTAAAAAGTAAATTTATAGGTTTAAAAGGCAAAGCTGATATACACGGAGACTGCAAATTTAAAGCAGCAAATATAAAAATCCCGTTTTATATTTACAACGTTGATAACAGCTGCGAGATTGATGACATAATGAATTATATTAAATGTAAAACTAACACTGAAGTGCGACTAGAGAAAGTAAATATGAAATTCAAAAAATACTCTGGAGCTTACAAATTTATGATTTCAAAGAATAAGTTACCTGTGTTTACGGATGAAAACCTATGGCACACTGGAGTATCTTTCCGCAGATTTATTAGGTTTAATAAGCCGAGTAATTTAAATGAAACTAAATCGAGTAACCTATCTTTATTAAAGAAAAATGATAAATAATGAGGCTGGGGACAATACAACTATCAAGTTGATAAGTTTTAATTGTAAATCTTTTAAAATATCTGCAGACTTTGTAAAGTCTTTTAGTGAAAGGGCGGATATAATTGCGCTTCAGGAGACATGGCTTCTGCCCCATGAGATTCCTGACTTGGGTCAAGTAAATAAGGATTTTTGTTTTTTCGGGAAGTCCGCGGTTGATACAAGCAAAGGATTATTGCGAGGACGACCTTATGGCGGTGTCAGCTTACTATGGAAAAACAACGTGTTTGACTCTGAAACTGTAGTTCCGTGTATGAGTGAGCGTATTATTGCTATTAAAGTATGCGTTTCGGATCGGTTCATGTTATTTTTTAATGTGTATATGCCTACGGACGAGCTAGAAAATCTCGTAGAATTTGTTGAGTGTTTAAGTGAAATATCTGCAACAGTAGATAATGAGAATATTGAAACTATGTATGTGTTAGGAGACTTTAATGCGCACCCAGGTACATTGTTTGGTAAGGAAATGTTAAAATTTTGTCTAGAACAAAATTGGTTGTCAGCTGATATTATGAAGTTAGGAATTGCCTCGCGTTCTTATACCTTTATGAGTGATATACATTGTAGCTGTAGCTGGCTTGACCACTGTTTAACAACTCAGGCTGCATGGAAATCTGTAGTTACAATTAAAATTCATAATGACGTTTATTGGTCAGACCATTTCCCATTAGAGGTGCAATGTGATCTTACAGTGGTTAGGCGTAGGTCACTCAATCATCAATAAAGTAAAATGGGGTGAGCGTAATTTAAACCAAATTGACGTATATAGCAAATATTGTAACGACAAATTAAGGGAAATTGATTTCCTGTACGAACTAAGTCAGTGTTGTGATAGTATGTGTGATGTTTTAGCACATCGATCTGTAATATATAAATTATATATGTCCATTGTTAATACTTTGTGTGAGGCCTCTAAGTACAGTTACGATAGTGATCGCGAGCGGGAGATAGTCAAAAGGCGTGGTCGACCTATACTAGGGTGGAACTGCCACGTGCGCGATGCTCACCGGGATGCTCGACAAAAATTCCTAAATTGGATTTGGCATGGGAAACCGCGTGGTGGGTATATTTACAATGATATGATGGAAATCTAAAAGAGTATTTAAACGAAAACTTAAGTTTTGTCAAAATAATCAAGACCAGATCAAGATGAATAAACTAGCGTATCAACATAGGAATAAAGATTTTCGTGGGTTTTGGAAGCATACTAAGCAGTTGAGTCCTAGAGCAGGTACCCCGGTGAGCGTTGGGGTTGTAAATGAACCGGCGAAGATAGCCAATCTTTTTAAACGTCAGTTCCGGGTTCAGTCTTCTTTACAGTCACATGTTAAAGTCGATGCTGAGGTTCATCACCATACTGGTGCATCAACTCATGTGCCCGATCGCATCACCGCCAGGGACATCGCTGTTTTGATAAATGGCATGACTGGAGGAAAGTCACCTGGTCACGATTGCCTTAGCATCGAGCACTATCAGTTCGCTGATCCGCACTTACCTAGACTACTGGCGCTCTTTTTCACCCTATGTATGAGACACTCGTATTTGCCGGAAGAGCTGATGAGAGCGGTCGTAGTTCCGATTTTGAAAAACAAAACTGGAGATATTTCAGATATGTGCAACTATCGGCCCATTTCATTAGCGACAACTGCAGCTAGCGTATCTTAGTAAAGATTACTTGACAGTAAGCTTGAGAAACAGTTAAAAGTACATATTAAGTTAAACGATGCACATTTTGGTTTTAGACCAAATCTATCAACTGAGTGTGCAATACTGTCGCTGAAGCACACTGTGGGGTATTACACTGTAAGGAATACGCCAGTGTACGCAGCCTTCCTGGATCTTTCAAAGGCTTTCGACCTTGTCAGGTATGACATTCTGTGGGATAAATTGCGAAAGGCTGGTCTACCCGTCTCGTACATTAGTATTTTTAGCTATTGGTACGATCATCAAATTAATCAGGTAAGGTGGTCTAGTGCACTGTCGGACGAGTACTGATTTGAATGCGGTGTGAGACAAGGGGGATTAACCTCACCTACGCTTTTTAATTTATATATAAATGAACTGATTGATAGACTCGGGAGTGCACGTGTCGGCTGCTCTATTGATGGACTCTGCATGAACAACATCAGTTACGCAGACGACATGGTGCTTCTGAGCCCGTCAGTCTGTGCACTCAGACGGCTTTTATTCATATGTGAGGTTTATGCAGAAGCCCACGGTCTAAAATATAATGTTGCAAAGAGTGAGCTCATGGTGTTTAAGGTGGGCACAAGGAAACCGAATTTCGTACCACCTGTAACTTTAGGGAGTGTTGCACTTAAACGTAACTGAATTTAAGTACGTAGGCCATGTTGTTACCGAATATTTAAAAGATGATAAAGACATTGAAAGAGAAAGGAGAGCGCTGGCTGTCCGCTGCAATATGCTGGCCCGTCGGTTCTCACGCTGTACAGCCGAGGTAAAAGTTATTTTATTTAAGGCCTATTGCCAATCCCTCTATACGTGTGCCTTATGGGTCAGATATACACGGCGGACATACAACACCCTAAGTACACAATATAATAACGCTTTTAGATTGTTGGGCTCCAACGTTACTGTAGTGCATCAGGTATGTTTGTTGACGCCCACGTAGACAATTTTTCAACACTTATTCGCAAAAGAACTGCGTCACTGATGCACAGGGTTCGTGGGAGCGCCAACAGCATTCTTAACGTAATTAGTGAGAAACCCGAGTGTGCTTTTTTGAGGCACTGGGTTCATGTCCATGTACCCATTACCTCGGACAGGCACCTCAGGTATATGAACTAATTTATTACCTAATTTTACATATATTTAAGACTTTTTCTTTGTATTTAAAAAAAATATTGTATTATATCATTATGGTAAGTTTTGTTGGTGGTTTTATTAATATATAATTAAATCGGATATGATGTATGTGTAACGGTGAAATAGATTTATGTTATTTTATTATTATTAAATTATTATTTTATTTTCGACATTATTATATATACGCATTATTATACTTACGCATTTGATATAATTAATATTAGTAATGATTTATAATTTTAGTATTAGAATAAATGTTAATGTATGTTATTTTACCCTATGATCCTTGTTGACTGAAATAAATTAATAAATAAATAAAAATAAATAAAATAAATCATTCGTAGTTCGATTTCTATTTGTGTATTTTTGAAAGCAATGTCATGTCGGCGCACTAGTTTGACGGCGAACGTAGGAAGTCACAAACCCGCTTTCCAATAACGCTTATTCCTACGCTTTTTCTCTGAATGTTATATGGAATAAACCCAATAGATACTTTTAGATCTCATGCTCATAGCTAAACTCGCTGTAAATTTCGCTCTACGCGAGCAATCCGGATTTGATCTCCGCCGACAACAACGATATTGTTTATTGCAATTTTAAGTATGTACTGATTTATCACGTTTTCGGTGGTGATGGAAAACATCATAAGAGAACCTGCACGTCTAAGAAATAAAATATTTCAAGGACATGGAGTCCGCCCACGCATTGTAGCGGTGCGGCGGACAGATTGCGATTTAAATCTCTGTAGATTCTTTTCAGAAATATCCAAAAGCCTCTGCCCAGCAATGAGATGTATATATAGAAATATATCACAAATCTAATATTGAACGTATACCTCATCCATAGATTGGCTCATACAGAGCTCCTCTTGAACCACCGGACTAGACTAGACAAGACGGTTTTAGAAGTGTATTTTTAGTCACGTTTTCTTGCTGCTATAATGTTTTCTTGTAAGCTTGTAACGTTTCACCACCGAGGCTGCATGAGTATACTATTGTTTAACCTACTTATGTAATATATAAAGTAAAAGAAGAACGATATGTCGCAAAGAAGTTTTACTTCATACGTGTGTACGAAGTTCGAACGGGGCAAGACCACGCTCTCACAGAATACCAACAGAAATAGCACTTTAATGCTGCTGTGTTTCGTATGGGGAGTGAAGAGAAACGGAGAGACCCTTTTTGCCTTAGATTTAGTATAACCTGATATTTATGCTTTTTAGTAGAAACTATTTATTCCATCTTAGTCTTAGTGATAAGTCATCTGCATTTTGATTCTTAATCGAGGAATTATGTAGATGTGTATGAGGCACAGCATCCACTAAATATCAGGTTTTTTGATTTTTTTATAGGATTAGGGTGACAAACGAGCACACAGTTCACCTGATAGTAAGTGGTTGCTATGGCCCATAGACATCCACATCTAACCTCGATTACGAATCAAAATGCAAATGCGGTGTTACCTTTGAGGACTAAGATGGAATGCCTCGTTTCTAGTAAAAAGGGTCACCGGTTTTGTGAACTGTACGTACTCGTAGGGTTCTAGTTTTTTATGTAACCTTTATTCTTTAAAAAATCGAGGGGGAAAAACTGTACTCTATATATAAATAATACCCATACCATAAGTAAAATCATTAAATAAATTTAAATTTTAACATTGTTGGAAATAAAAAAATGAAAGTATTTATTTTTATATCACTTAATCTATTGTTTAGATACTCTTAAAGCTACAAATATTTCTACAAGAGCACTAAAGAGTAATACATTTTTATGGCGGCCAATTTAATAGAGGCACTCCTAATACTATAATATAATCAAACACCGCTCCAAATTATACTTTTAGAAATTAACTTGCATATCGACTTGGTCAGACGGACGTCCGTATCGACTTACGTGTATAATAGGAAAATAATTAATTATTTTCCTACTATATACTTGATAGTTAACATGAACTTGTATTAGCGTTAATCTTGAGGTTAATTCGTTCAAGGCGTTAATATAAAAATTGTTTATGATAATGATTAGGGAATGTTCTTTGGCAAGCTGTATGACACAAAAACGTTTTCTTATTTCATTAGATCTATTTTCTTAATTATTTTATACAAACTCTGTACACAAACTCAACAATAATTCATTATATAACAGCTAATAAATCATTTTGGATTTTTTGTACATAATATAGTAAACTTTACGAAACGTTACGTTACGTAAAATAATTCTTGTGGAATCGACTACCACCAGATATTTTTCTGGACCGATACGACTTAGGGACCTTCAAGAAAAGAGCCTATTCCTTTTTAAAAGGCCGGCAACGCACCTGTAATTCCCCTGGTGTTGCAGTTGTTCATGGGCGGCGGTAATCACTTACCATCAGGTGAGGCGTATGCTCGTTTTCCGATACCAATAACAGTCCATCCAAAGTTTACTACCCAAATAGACATATAGGATGTTGCTGGGCACAGATGCGTTGTCAACCCTGAGGACTGAGATGGAACGCCTCGCTTCCAGTAAAAAGGGTCGCAGAAAGCCACTATAATCAGTCTGTAAGACATTTCTCAGATGTGACACCGGATCTGAAGTCGGACGCAAGTGTCCATGGACGGCCGCCGCCTGTCATGGTGTGCACAGTAAGTTCTTTTGTGACTTAAGTTTTTATAAAAACAAACTGCATTCTATACCCAACTGCTGATGGTTGTTTGTTACATCGAATAAAGAGCGATAAATAAAGGGCGATAAATCGTCCTGGACAAATAATACTAAGTACCTCAAAAAAGTTATCGCCGTAACAGAAACCTAGATTTTTTAAAGCTTATTAATCTAGATCTAGGACGCTGAATGTAAAGTATAGTATGCTTTAAGTGGATCGCGACAAAAAGTTATACGCACGACTTTGATTAAGATGCGAACGGTCTGAACCATCGACCACCGAAATACAAGACGAATATGAACTGTTTTTTTTTTTTTTGAATATCATTAAATTGTTGGAATGTAATTTTAATCAAACAAGTAGTAAAATTAAGCATTTTGTATAACCGACTTTAATATATATAAAATGAGAACTTATTAAGGATAACCCAAAACAATTAATCAGATCTTGATTAAATTTATATGGCACCACATGAGAAGCACCAGCTTTCAATAAAAAAAAAATTCACCTAGAAAAAAGTTCTGAGGTAACAAACATAAAAATACAGTCTAATTGAGTACCTCCTCCTTTTTTATAGTCGGTTTAAAAGTAACTCGCAGAATTGCAAAAGATGTTGATTATTTACTATGCCAAAAAAAAAAAACAAAACAGTTCCAAGTTCTTGCTATAAGCAACAGTAGCAGTTCTAGGCTTCTAGGCCATAATATAGCCTGTATATTTATACGTGGTAGAGCCATGCTGCAGTTATATTAGTAGTACAGTTGTAGCACGAACGGGTCGGCTCGACTGGGGAAGGACCACGCTCTCACAGAATACCAGCGTGAAATAGTAGCTTAATGCTGCTGTATTTCGTATGGTGAGTGTAGAGAACCGGATACCCTTTTTACTGGAAACGAGGCATTCCATCTTAGTCCTCACGTGTGAGAACGCATCTGCATTTTGATTCGTAATCGAAGAAAGATGTAGATGTCTATGGGTCACAGCAACCACTTACCAGGCTGCCGGCTGTTGCTGTTTGTCACCCTATCTTATAAAAAAAAGACTTGACCTGTCCTTAGGCGCAGCCGTGCGATTTTGTAACTCTGATGGTTATTGTTTCCAATAACGTGAAATAAATATATCAATATTAAAAAAGATGTGGGCTTATAATCCATAATGATACATGGGGTTCTTGTACATAGCGCCGTAGTCGTACCGCCGCCGCGCCGCAACGGTGTCGCACCGCAAGTTAATGTAATATGTCATAGTGTGTCTGTTAGAAATGGTCGTGATTTTCCTGGGCATTTCATAACACGACACCATTTCATGATATGGCCGATATTTTATAACTTTGAGTTATGTTAATAGATTAAAAATATGAAAACACGTACCTAGTAATATCAACGACATTTAAATTAGACACAAAGTGCTATGGAGAATAAATCATCAGCGATCAGCTAAATTATGAAACGGTGTATTAACAAATGCCCAGTGTCAATACCAATGCTACGCTTGTATAAAGTACACTTCGACGTACTTCGACTGGGCGGCGGCTGCGGTATGTTTGCAGTGCCCATTCACGTCTTTTGCTTGTATGCTGTGAGTGCCGGTGAGGCGGCGGTACGGTTACAGCTCCACATAGGTTCAGCAAGTCTTTACACAATCGTACTATTGATCACCTTTCAAAATATGTCTATTTGGAGTGTATAAGTATCGCTCATAAATAAACAACTTCTACACAATAGGTGTAAGTGCGCTATATTATAACTACGGTCATAGAAGGTTATTGCTTCTGTACGCGGAACTAACGCCTTATGCTCATGCTCATACGTCGCTCTCCTTTCGCGTCTCGGCCACTTTCCAATCTCAAATTGGACGTAAGTATGGCTCTCTTGTAGTTAGCATAGGCAAAAAACGCTTGTTCGGTCGACAGAGTAGAAATAAAAACGCCCGTCTATGATTTCTAATTGCATTTAAAGATGTTGTTTGTTAAGCTTTTTTATTTCAGCCAGATATCTAATATTATGACTTTGCAAAATTTTTCGCCTAAGGGGAATTTATTGTAACGAAAGTCAAATGGCTGTGAAAGGAATAGGTTTTGTGTTTTAGAACGAAGATCTTATGAATATATGCGCCCCGTCAATATGACAGTTTCTTGAACTTAATCACGGCCAGCCGAGAGGACGGCTCGATAACCATCATTCACACGTGACCACGCTCTCAATGACTTGCGTTGCACAACATTTTTGTATAGGAAATGGACACAGTGTTGCATTGTCTTAAAATTATTTTGTAAATTAATTACTTATATTTTTTTGACGAATACAGTGAAATAAATTTACAGCCTATGTACGTCCCACTGTTGAGCCTCCTCTCAATACTGAGAGGGCTTGAGATAAGGCAATATCCGTCCTGCGTAATATTTTTTTTCAGTCATTCATTACTGCCGGGCAAAATTCCAGTGCTTAGAATAGCAAGGATATTTGTGGATTAGCAAGCGCAGTTTTTTATTATTATTATTGCATCCTTGTTTTTTGTTCTTTTTCAATTTCCCTCTGTCGCCTCATACGACACGCACAGTATGATATTCAGTAGTACGAGTATTCTCTTCCGTCGCCACTACACATCTTCTTCAAATTATCTGGGAGAAAACACATATTTCACAGAGAGAGTGTTTAGTAGATAATGAAGAGAAAGAGACCTGAAGAGAGCGTGTTATAGATAGATCTGCGTAGTCATCACAAAGAAACATAATATTGATTATCTTATGTATATCGAACGTTGTTTTGATAGCATCCGCATTATGCAAATACACACGCATCGTTATGGTAGCAAAATATTCATTCAACGGACGACGCCCGAAGGCATGTGATTGCAGGATTTAGAAAGGCACAACAACAACTTGTCCTTAATGATACTTCATTGTTTAGATTGTAATCGCAATTGAGGACAATAGAAATTCCTTTTAAATAGATTTATTCTCTAATTAAATGGAATTCTTACGCCGAAAGCCTTGAAATTCTAGGCGTAAGCGTACATACTCTACGCCAAACATTAACCAACATTAAGGAACCGTTAACTATAATTGTATGCTTAATCAAATAAAGCTCCAAACCAAAACCGAAATAAAAAATAGCAGATATAAAAATAAATTTACGAATAAATTTTAAAAGTAAACCCACGGTAACAACAACTATTCCCTATATTAATGTTTGGACTAGAATACAAATACGCAAATGTTATCAAAGGAACCGCATTTTCTCATTTCGATCGTATAATAACAAGTAGCTAGAAAGCGACCGTTGACCGGTAGGCGGAACGCGCGGCACAATATTGACGCATTCCTGGCGAGACAAGTCTCCATCTAAGGAAGAAGCCCTGGACGCACTAACTGTAAACCTGCTCCGCAAAAAGACTCCTCTAATTGCCAACGAGCCTTGCGGTCACCGCAGACCTATTCTGGTTCACTGGACTTACGCGATATCACATCAAAGACAGCGAATTCGTAAAAATGATCGTATCTATTCTTTATCCGATTTCTAACCGCGAAAGGAACTGGTTATTGTCAACATTTCTTCTTAATGTCTTGTTTGATATAAATCATTTTGGCAAGTCCCGCTACTAAATATACATAATATATAAGTTTTAATTATATTTTCTAACGATGTAGTTTTGATTCATAAATTGCTACCATCATTATTTGGGAGTAAATTAAAACGTAAATGGACGAAGTATGTGAAAAATACAGAATGAAATGCAACTCACATCTTTCGCTCGTTAGAAGTAAGCAAAATCACATTAACTAAATATGGAGAACAACCTACTCAGATGACTGTTTCTATACGAAATAATAGACGATAAAATAGATTTGTAAGCTACGTAGGCAGTAACTTGTGCCACTTATTTTTATACATAGAACACTACTTAGTAATTCTGTAGTAGCTGTTTTTCGTTGCCATTTAGTATATAAATATATCTAGCAGTTGTATATATTCTATACGTTGTAGATAGCCGTAATATATATATATATATATATATATATATATATATATATATATATATATATATATATATATATATATATATATATATATTTATTTTCTCGGGGGAAAGAAACTTTCTTGATAAACTAAGAAAGTACAGATTAAGTTAAGTTATTCTTATGTTTAATTTACCAAAACAATAACTGTATTACTATCTACTACTAATTACTGCACTTATACGATTAATTACCTTATCAAAATCTTTTACTGGACATGGGCTCCTTATAAAATAATGTAACTACATAACCCATATCGGTTTTTTGATCGTTCACGTAATATATAAAGTGTGTGATACATATTATCACACACTTTATATATTAAGTTATTAAAGTAAAAATAATAATATTTCAAATAAATTGCTGATAGTTGATCTAAATTTAATTATTATATTTAAATAAAAGTTAATTACGCTAAGATTTCAATAATAAGGTGCTGGCAATTGCCAAGATTCCATCGAGGGCGCGGATACGTCGCATGTGGTTATCCAACTGTTTTTTGATTGAAACGTGACGAGCACGATAATACTGCATTAGAGCTTCACAATCAATGAAACGACGGCCATTTTGAAATTCGGGAATTTAAAATGGCTGAGAACAGGTTGGTCTTGCATTGAATGAAAACTTTTTATCACCAAAGATGCGATGAAAAATTGTCGAGATCTCAAATGATCGTTTATATTATGTAATTGTAAGTCGCAAAGAGTTTTATTATTGCCTCCTTTGTGGCAAATTCAAAAGCGATACAACAATAAAATGTTTTTGTCTTAGAACTACAATAACGAAATTTTGATTAATCGGATTGTTAATAATGTTATAAAGCAAATAGTATTTTAGAACGGTTAATGTGACAGCTTGTCAAAAGTTCATTACTGAACATAGAACTACCCCATATATTGCCGCATAGGGTGATTTGCCTTAGTTGGCACGCTTGCAGGCGATTTGCCAACCGTATATTTTAAATTTATAGTTTATATTAGGAAGTCGTAGAGGGTAATGGGGATGCAATGCCTCGTTTCCAGTAAAAAAGGGTCTCCGCATCTCTACACTCACCATGCGAAACACAGCAGTAATAAGCTGCTATTTTACGCTGGTGTTCTGTGAGAGCGTGGTCCTTCCCCGGTCGAGCCGCCCATTCGAGCTACAACCATAATATAGCTACAGCGTGGCTCTACCACGTAAAGTACACCACGTTTCGAACCCTTAACGCTGCTTCGCATCGTTAGTCTTGATATTAAACTTTTTCATCTGGCTAAATGATATATTTATTATACAAAAATACCACCATCTTTAATACCAGATTTATCATTTGTCGGTGGATGAAAAACGCTGGTTTGTATGATTGATGTAGTATAATTTATTTAAAAGCAATTTAAATTATTAATGTAGAATTAGTTTCCTTGATTTTACAACTTGAAGGATTTCATCTCCGTAATACCCGATACGTTCAACTCTTGAACGTATTAACCACTGGATCAGACATATAAGCGGACGTTCCTATACCGGTCTTGTCAGTAACCAGGAAATTCTAGCCTTGGTTGTTTATTTTTGCGTCAGTCTCAAGCACTTACTTGTCAACAAAACATCTCCCAAAAATGACTAAATGTTCAGTTAAATGGTGTTAAAACTATAGCGGCGGAAGCAGCACTATTTCTTTTCACTTGTAAGTACATTATTTTATTACATTTATGGTTATTTATCACAAAAATTAATCAAATGTAAAATAAAATTTTGTATTATCCAACTATGTTAAATATATTCGATATTTCTATGTCTTGTTGACATCTGACAACCATCACAAAATGGCTGGATTATACCATTCAGAATGAGTGACTAAAAATGTGGAGTGAGCCAATTTGACATCGACTATTGCTTGACCATGTCGAAAAATATATCGATATTTGACGATATGACCGAATGAATGATGACGTTATTTGTACAATACAATAACACTTAAAAATACTTATATAACAGTATCCTACAATCTGATGTCATTAAATTTATAATAATAATTTTTATAATTAAATAAAAATATTATAAATGCATAAATTATAATTAGTATCTGTACCTAAAATATTTAAATACATAAATTATATGAATTTTCAGATTTCCCAGTGACCCTTCTCGGAAGAGAAAGTGGGTAAAAGCAGTTCGTAAAGATGAAGCCTGGATTTCGACAAAACAAAGCGCCATATACAGTGTACATTTCGATACTGCCTGTTTTAATACCAATGCAAAGAAACAGAAAATGACACCAATGATTGCCCATAAAGACAAGGGATGACGTGAATCACGTCGAAGAATTAACGAAAGACGTTTCTGAAAAGTATTTAAACATTAGAATTGCTTATATAAGAAAACAAGCGAACACAACAAATTCTAAGAAACACATTTTAAGAAAGATGATACATAATAAAACTCAGTAAACCTACTAAAATAATTTAAACTTAACAAAACATTTGACGTTTATCATAACTATAATTGAATAAAATGTCCATAAAAATGGCCTGCTTCTTTTATTTCAATTAAAATTTAAATACCGGAAGCTTACCTCACCTTCATCATCCCTTTATTTCCTTTATTTTACAGCTTATTTATGATACGCCTTTTCTTTCTCATTCGTTCATCGATATATTTTATCGACTACGATGAATCACTAGTAATAGAGTAAACTTCTACGAATTTCGTATCTGTGTTTATAAAAACGTAATAAAATCTTCGTGCGCATTATTCTTCACTTGGTTGAACGAGTTTTCATACATTTGTGTTTTATGTCGGGTCCAGTGGTTAATTCGATCAAGGTTCAACTATATCTTAAAAGTTATATTGAAAACAAAAAAAAAATACCCAAAGAGGCAATGTATGGTGAAAAGTTTTAAAAATATTACAAAAGTGGCTAATAGTTTTTACTGTAATTTTAAAACTTTATATTCATCAAAGATGCCTTTTTAAATAGAGCAAAATTAAATCAAAAATTTGTTTAACGTTTTAGTAGTGTGTACATGTGTATGAATAAATGTAATGGAATTATGTAATTAATTTTCACCCAGACCCAGACGTTCTGACGTCTAAATAATCTGAAATTTTGAAGACATTTCATGATTATCTCTATAATGTAGCATCCCCACTAGAATTCCTATGAAGAAAGCATATATCAATTTTATGTTGTTTCTTGGGTTTTTCTTAATCTCTAGTATTAATAATTGACACAAAAATAATTGTCATAATGGGCTTCCTACTTTTGTAATAAAATAATAAAAAGAAAAAATTTCCACCTCAAATAGGTATATATATCAATAAATATAATATGTCTGGGAAAAGTTTCTTCGTATTTTATAAATACAAATTCAAGAAAAATTTTTTCAAATATTAATTACATTTAATTATAATATGTATATATGTCCCATTTTGTTCGACAACTTGTTGCCATCTTGTAGGTAGTGGTATAATTCCGTTCCTGAAGAAAACTTGGGAGTTTTGATAAAAAAATGCGACAAGTAATTTTGAGAGTCCTCTCTTGATGTTAACGCAACACTACCTAAAGAATTCTAAACAAACCGAAAGAGATGAAAATCTGAGGTGAGGTCAGAACGTAATACGAAATATGATGGATGCACTTCCCAACCAAGTTCTCTCAATTTTTGCTAAGTGATGAAAGGCCACTCCTTTCATCACTTATCGTGTATCCTGTTGATCAATTCCGGCCGTTCTTTTCTCAATTTCATTAAATCAAATCAATTGATGGTTTTGACCGGCGGTCAAAGGATGTCCTTCTAATCCCACCATACACACAGCATCATCTTATTGCGTGTTAATCCAGGTTTCGCTACAGCCTGTGGAGCTTGACTACCCTTTGACCATGATCTTTTTAGCACATTCTTGTCGTAGGTGATCCAGTTTTCATCACCAGTGATCAATCTTTTCAAAAATGGTTCGGTTTCATTACGTTTCATCAGAGAATTGCAAATGAGTACACGATTCATTTGGTTTCTTTCAGCCCGTGTGGTACCCGAATACGATATGTAAAAACATAACCAGACTTTTCAAATGGGTCAAAACTGTTTTCAATTCCTAGGCTATGTCGTAACTACTAATATGCCGATCTTGCTTCACTTTTTCAAAAATGGCATTGACTTTATCAGTATCAAGAACTGGAACAAGTTGCACCCTCGACACCATAATTCCCGGACTGAAAACACTTGAACCAACTTTGTGCTACACTTACTGACACTGCATTAGGTCCATAAACGTCACAATATTTTTTCGCAGCTTGAGTCGCATTTTTCCCTTTTTTGTAATAAAACTTCAGAATGTATCGAATTTCTTCGTTAAATTCACTCGTTTTGGCGTACAGAAAAACAATTGAAAAATGGCAAGTGTTTTTTTACTCTTAATTTTTATTCTTAATGATTTATATGTATTGATATTAAAACCAGCAAGATATAAACAGTACCTACAGCCAATGAGATTTTTCTTCAATTTTATACAAACAAAATACGAAGAAACTTTTCCCATGCATTTTATTTACCTGATAGAGCCATGCTGCAATATATTATGGCTGTAGCAAGAGTAGGTCGAATCGACCGGGTAAGAACCACGCTCTAAAAAATGCCAGCGTGAAATAACGCACTGCTGTGTTTCGTGTGGTAAGCGTAGACAACCGGAGACCCTTTTTACTAAAAAGGAGGTCCTCAGTCAGTGCCACCTTAGTCCTCAGGGGTAACCAATCTGTATTTTGATTCTTAATCGAAGATACATGTAGACGTCTATGGGTCACGACATCCATTTAAAATCAAGACTATGTGCTTGTTTGTCACCCTTACTCTATAAAAATGTACTTTAATTTTTCATCGTTTTAAAATTAACACAAATACATTTATACATTTAGTAAATGTAAAAATGTATTTGTGTTAATTTTAAAACAGATTTAAAGGTATCAGCTCAATATTTTGTTATTTCTTATTATACCGGGTTCATGTGACACGTAATCCAAAAGGTAAAATTTAAAAACTCGTGTGTGCTGATTGGTCATAAAAAATGGAGCGTTAACGAGGCTAATTAAAAGGCAAAGCGAAAGCGTACGTTTTGTAGCTCGGTATCATTTGTTTGAGTTGAGTCGATTGCGTTTAATAAATGGTATTCATTATCATTATCATTACACAATGCAATACGATACTCTGTATTGTACACCGTGTAGTGACGGTGTAACAATATCCGTAACTCAAAGTCATGCCGTGGGTATCGTAAGAAGATATTGTCACACACACACTACTTCACGTTGGCTAGTGTATTTCTTCCAAATGACGTTTTTTTAAATAAAACAGAAATGATAAACGAATCTACAGTTTTACCTGATTCCAAGTGGATTCTGCAGTCCATGGATACCTGCTACCAAATTATAACAAGGAAGAGTACCGAAATTACAATACGACCAACAAGTCGTCGACCACGACCTCAGTGCTCAACCTACTTTTTTGAGGAAAAAAACATTTTTCATACCAATTTTCTGAATAGGTACATTTAAATTTAACATCGCAATTAAACTTGTAATAATTTCATTACTGTCATCATTTATACGACCCTTCACAAGTCTTCTGCTAAACATAGAAATATCTCTATAATAAGCTAATATCTGCTCGCCGCGACTTCGCCCGTGTGTAGTTTAGGGTTTTAATTAATTGCGCGGCACCGTTATTCTAAAATAAAAGTAAAGTTCTATTCCTAAAATAAAAGTAGCTTTAGTTACTCCTACTTTACTTTAGTTACTCCTATATCAGCTATCTGCCAGTGAAAGTCCCGTCAAAATCAGTGCAACCCTTTCGCAGATTAGCCAGAACACAGACAAAACTTTAAGAATTGTGTTTTTGTTATAAGTACCGTATACACGTTCATATGCATTTAGTAAAAAAACTGTCATTTTAACATAACAAACAGACACTTCAATTTAGATTTTGCAAGTAATGCTCTGATTAAAAATAGGTTGTGAAACCGATAAATGCTCCTCATTAAGTTTTTATAATCTCCCTTTTTTAACAGTTTGATTAATCGTAAACTTTTAAATTATTTTCTTTTTACTTTAATGGCGCTAAAACGCAATTAGTGCAGTCCTCTCCTGGAATACTCTACTTTCTTGGAAGGTTTGAGAGAGTTTGGAAAAGGGAATAAAAAGCTTTGGTTTATTAACTGCTATTCACAAAAGTAGCGTGGCAAACATGTCGCACACGTGTAAACATAATTATCAAATACACCGTCTAAACAACATAGCACAAATATCATAAAAAAAGTAATATACTTGTACGTTATGCACAGGCAGACAAATAAGGATATAACAAATGGCTTCTAAAACTGACACCATGTTTTCTACAAATATGTTTTTACAATTACAAACAATTTGTTCCAAAAACGTTCAGCACATGTCTCTATGTCTATTTTAAAATAGCACCTGCTCAGTATAGACAAATGACATATGTTCAGTCCTACAGATGCTTTTCTTTCTTGATATTATTTACTGAATATCATTCGTCAAAACTACAAGACATAATTAAGTATCTCAATTTTCTTATGAACCGCACACATATTATCTTTTTAAAAGCTTTAATAAGTAAAGTTTTTTTAAATTGGTGCTTGTAGCGGATAATTCATTTTTTTCGTAATATTCAAATCAAAATAGCAAACTGCATACTTACCATGTCAAAAACTAGTAGGTGTTAGAACTCCTTTCTTATCTTAAATTTAACCTGGGTAAACACACAGGATTTCCTGTCAGAATGGCATAGAGAGCTACAGCCATACAGACTATGAGGCATTGTTCCACCCCTCCCCATTCCTGTTCTTCTTTCTAGCTTTTTTTATAGAAGTAGGATTACAAACAAGTTCACAGTTCACCTGTTGGTACAAGTGGATGCTGTGACATATAAACAAAAAATCTGAAAACAAATTAATAATTTAAATACACATGCGCTGTTACTCGGTAAACTAAGATGAAATGTAAGGGTAGTGAAATCGTTAATAAAATATTTCAATAAAACTAGATTTACGGATTTTATCGCGTTTATTTTACTAAAATTACTTATTTTTATTCCCGATGTTTCGGGTGCTTTACAGCACCCATGGTCACGGGGGGACTGAGATGCATCTCAGTAGTAGTTAAATAAACGCGATAAAATCCGTAAATTTAGTTTTATTCAATGTGTATTGTTCGCGTAAATTTAAGAAATCAAAACATTTCAACTTATTCAAATATTTCAACTTTAGAAATGTGATTTAATATGCTCAGACAAATTATTGACTGTAATTGATGTTTATATATGTTGTGACAATTTTTCGATGACTTCTCCAGGGTTGACCGGATGTAAATAGAGCTTTTTTATTATTTTATTATTAAATTGATATTGCCCTTTGACTTATGATACTGATGAAAATCAAATTTCGATTGATTAACTTATTATCTGACCCCACGGTCATAAAAATATACCTAAATTAACATAATAGTCGATACGTAGCCTTTGAACTAAAGTTCAGACAATTTCTAAACCTACTTAATGATACTACAAGCGCGCGGGCGGCGGCACCGTTGCCGCTACACGATAGATTCCTTTCATTTGGTATGCAATGATTGGTTTCCGTGTAATGGCCGTGTAAGAATACAACGTGGAAACATGCACATGTTGTTCCAATACACAAATCAGGAAATCATTCGCTATGCGAAAATTATAGACCTCTCAGTATTCTTTCTTGTATCGCGAAAGGGTTTGAATCTGTAATTTATGATCAAATTTATTATCATGAACAACCAGCTCTTTTCGAACAACAGCATGGTTTTGTAAAGGGAAAGTCCATAATGCCATCAAAAACATAACTTGTAAAAAAAAACAAGTCTCGCAACCCAGTTCTTCTAGCGTAAAAAGTTGTGAGATCCATGTAATACCAAGTCGGTTAATTTATTCAGTCCCTACTAAAGGTCCTTCTGTTTTAAGTTATTACGTAATTAGCTAACCTAACAACATCTTACAGTGACCATATCAACGTTAAAAATCTTTTATGTTTCAAATAAATAGATTGACTTGGCAATCGCACTAGGCACACATCAGGCTTCTAGTTTTATCCACTACGAAGTTATAGGGGGTCGAAAATGGCCTGAATTGCTTCGAGAAAAGTATGGTACGGCCGTGCCGCTTTTTTGTTCGACTTGGCGGGGGCACTGCCGTGCCCCCAGATATAAAATATGTTGGAATATAAGGTATATATTTGTTCAGCCTTCGCAGTTAGTGGTCAAGTTGACACAAAATATACCGATTTCCGATTGCTTTTCGTTTTCGTTTCCATTGCGGCATTTGACAAAGTGAACCAGCATTGCTTCTTCAGAAACTCAGTTGGTACGGCATCCATGGTCTCATGGTTTGTTTGTTTCTTTGTTTGTCCTTCTTTCACGTCGCAACAGAGCGTCGGCATGGCATGAATTTTGGCATGGGGATAGTTCGGTGGCTGTAGAGTGACATAGGCTACTTTTTTCAGCTTTCAATATCATTCCCGTGGGAAAATCGAATATGTTGCAAAATTAAATTCAGCTAGGTGGCGCCACGGTGATTCTACAAGACGGACGACGGTACGATGGACGAACACAGAAGGTCAGAATATCTGGATTATTATGTCTTTTTCCAAAATTAAGATAAATAATGTATGGATCTGTATTTTTCCACGCAGGACCGGGAAGAGAGCGATAATAAACATAAAATTCATCAGCTGATTTTCTTCAAACGTTTTGGTGAATTCACAGAATAGGCGATAACCTCGCAGACGATATTAAGTAATCTGTTGATGCTCTGCCTATCCCGCAAGGGTTACAGGCGTGATTATAAGTATGGATCAGAAATACTATTACCACCTGTCAATCTTTCACCCTTAACTATTACTTAACTGTGGTAGAAACAGTTCTTAGTAAGCCTTATTAATAAGCCTTTGTAATATTTATTGAACGGAAATGAATACAGTTCTTATATGTGGTTATGAATGAATCGGTATTACAATAAGAAAAATTGTGCAAAATTATAAGAAAAATATTTTTTTTTTATTTTTCTTATAATTTTGCACAATTTTTCTTTTTAAGTTGATTCGATTTTTTTCGGCTATCGTTTTCGGATTCGTGTTGTGTCTTGAATTGGTTTTGTTGTTTTGATTTTAAAAAATATTTAAAAGGAAATTTAATTCCTTTTAGGTATTTTAACGTTTTTTTTATAAATAGGTTTTTTGTTACTTCATAATGCCTCGCAAACGTAAGGCAAAGACAAGCGAAAAGATTAGCTCGACCGCTAGAATCTTTAGAAGATGCTGAACTGAGAAGTTAGAAGTAGATTTTATTTCAGTGGTAGAGCCACGCGGCAGTTTTGCTGTTGCACATATGGGCCGGCTCAAACCGGGGTGGTACCACGACCTCACAGAATACCGGCGTGAAGTGGAAGCTCTGCTTCCGCGTTTCGTCTGGTGAGTGCAGGTGGCCGGAGGCAAAAATCCCCCCCCCCATCAACATTTCACTCCCCTGGTTGCCTCAGCCAGTATCGGAATCCTCGGCGTCGACATATCGAGTGACGTGCAGTTTCGTGGTCACTTGGAAGAGAAGGCCAAATTGGCCTCTAAAAAGCTTGGCGTGCTCAGCAGAGCGGGACAGTATTTCATGGCGGCACACCGCCTGCAACTTTACAAGGCGCAGGTTCGGCCGCACATGGAATACTGTTTCCATCTCTGGGCTGGGGCTCCCCAGTACCAGCTCCTTCCACTTGACCGCATCCAGCGCAGAGCGGCTCGAATCGTCGACGACCGAGTGTTTTCCGATCGGCTCGATTCACTGGCACTGCGAAGAGATGTTGCATCTCTTTGCATTTTCTTTCGCATATACCATGGAGAGTGCTCTAAGCAATTGTTCGGATTAATCCCAGCCGCCAAATTTCGTGAACGCACTACGCGGCAAACGTCGCGATACCATCCACATCATCTGGATGCTTGGCGGTCCACCACTGTACGTTTCAAGAGGAGTTTTCTTCCGCGTACAACCTCTCTGTGGAATAGTTTACCACCAGCGATTTTTCCGGACCGATACGACCTGGGGTCCTTCAAGAAAAGAGCGTACTCCTTTCTAAAGGACCGGAAACGCACCTGCAATTCCCCTGGTGTTGCGGTTGATCATGGGCGGCGGTAGTCACTTAACATCAGGTGAGCCGCATGCTCGTTTGCCCCCCTCTTCTATAAAAAAAAGAAGGCAAGAACAAGCAGAGCGTTAGGCTGCTTTTAGAGTATCTGAGACACCTTCTCAACGTCAGCAAAGGCGTCTTGAACAGACAGAGCGTCAGGCTGCTTTAAGAGCTTCCGAAACACCTTCTCAAATTCAGGAAAAGCGTCTTGAACAGGCAGAGCGTCAAGCTACTTTAAGTGCTACTGAAATACCTGCTCAAAGTCAGCAAAGGCTTATTTAACAGGCAGAGCGTCAAGCTACTTTAAGAGCTACTGAAACACCTGATCAAAGTCAGCAAAGGCGTCTTGAACAGGAAGAGCGTCAATTTACTTTATGAGCTACTGAGACACCTGCTCAAAGTCAGCAAAGGCTATTCGAACAAGCGGAACGTCAGGCCGCCTTAAGAGCCGCGGAAACACCTGATGATACTCAACACAGACTCATTGAGCAAGCTGAACGTCGAAAAAATTTTCAAAGAAACAATTAGTGGGTTTTTAATGACGCAGCATTCAATTATGATCCGTTGATTGATCATAAAAATCACAGGTTAGTTGTTATCGGACTGATGGACAAGTCGATTCTGCAGTGCTTTAAATTGGAAAGATGAGACCGCAGACATGTGCTGTTCCAATGGCAAAGTGTCTCTTCTGTTACTTGGGGAACCAGAAGAACCTTTGAAAACTCTCTTTTTATATGATGCTAATGAGTCACGGCGCTTTTTAAACGGGATCCGGAAATATAACTCATGCTTTCAAACGACTTCCTTCGGAGTTGACCGGGAAATAATAATGCCGGGATTTTCGCCTACATTTACGGTGCAAGGGCAAATATGTCATAGAATAGGTTCACTTTTTCCAGCTGAAAACGAACAGCATAAATATATTATATGGGTGACCAAGAAATTGAGGTAGACCGTCGCTGCCAATTTATCCAGGGAGTTGAGAGAAACACAGTGTTCAAAATTCAAAGATTCTTGCATGAACGTAACATTTTAGTCAAAACATTTAAAACTGCTTTAGAAAACCAACATAAAGAGAATTATAAAGTCGTCATTCACGCAGATCGGATCCCTCGAGGAGAGCATGAAAGGCGCTACAATGCACCTTTGATAAACGAAATAGCAGTCGTAATTAGTGGTGATCAATTTTCTTCACGACACATTGTCTTGCGAGCACGTGATGATACGTTGCAACGGGTAGCCAATATACACAAGTTTTGTGACGGTCTGCAATACCCATTGATTTATTGCAAAGGACAAGAGGGTTACTATTTTCAATTTTACTCATTAACCCGGTCACAAATGAGCCTACTCCGAACAAAAAAGTATCATGTATGGATTTTTATGCGTATCATATGATGTTGCGAGAAAATGATTTTAACCTCCTAGCCCGGTGTAAACAATTATTTCATCAATTTTTGGTAGACATGTATGTGATGGTAGAAAGTGAACATCTCCGTTATATATCTTTAAATCAAAAAAATCTGTGCGTTGAGAATCATATACATTTACAAGATGCAGTTTCTAGCGACGCCAATGTAAACCCCACAGATTTAGGTAAAATGGTAATTCTGCCCTCATCATTCGTTAACAGTCCCCGCTACCTACATGAGTACACACAAGACGCATTCACCTATGTACGAACTTACGGAAGACCTGATCTTTTTGTTACTTTTACTTGCAATCCCACGTGAAAAGAAGTAACCGATGAGCTAATGCCGGGCCAAAAAAGTACTGACAGACACAAGGAAAATTTTCGGAGAAGTGCAGTGCTTCAAGTATTCATTTGAATGGCAAAAAAGAGGATTACCGCATGCACACATTCTAATATGGCTTAAAAAGAAGTTGCGGCCCAGCCAAATAGACGACATAATAAGTGCCGAGATTCCGGATCCTGAGCAAGATAAAGAATTGTATGATACCATCGTCCGAAATATGATTCACGGCCCATGTGGAGCACGAAATTCAATATCACCATGTATGAAAGCAGGAAAATGTACAAAGGAATTCCCTAAACAGCTATTAAAAGAAACAGTGCACAATGACAATGGCTACCCTTTATACAGACGCAGAGCTCCCGAAGATGGTGGCAGGAAAGTTACAATCAAATCTCGCTCTGGAGCGTTCGAAACCTTAGATAACAGCTGGATTGTCCCGTATTCGCCCATTCTATGTAAAATGTTTAATGCCCACATTAATGTAGAAGCATGTAGCTCTGTCCGCGCAATCAAGTATATCTGTAAGTACATAAATAAAGGAAGCGACCAAGCAATATTTAATCTCAGGAGTGAAGGTGAGGCAAATCCCGTTAATGAAGTACAGACCTTTCAAGCAGGGCGTTATGTCAGCAGTAACGAGGCAGCGTGGCTTCCCTTTATACGAAAGGCACCCAACAGTTACTCACATTGCTGTGCACTTAGAAAATGGAGAGCGTGTATATTTCACCGAAAGAAATTTCCAAGAAAGAATTGCATCACCGCCAAAAACTACACTAACAGCCTTCTTTCAACTTTGCCAAACCGACCCCTTTGCAAAAACGTTGTTATATTCTGAAGTCCCCCACTATTATACTTGGAACACATCTAGGAAGGAGTGGAAACGCCGTATTCAAGGCACGCCTGTTGCAAATTGGCCCGGTGTAAAGTCGTCAGATGCCCTTGGTCGTGTGTATACCGTCCATGTAACTAATTTTGAATGTTTCTGTTTACGATTGTTGCTGCACCATGTTCGGGGTCCTACAGGATATAAAGACCTTAAAACTGTCAACGGTCAGGAATGCGCAACTTATAGAGAAGCATGTGAAGCTCTGCATCTTTTAAGAAAACGATAATCACTGGGATGAAACCATGGAAGAAGCTGTGCAGTGCCAGTCACCAGCCAAAATTAGGGATCTTTATGCAACTCTCATATCATCTTGCGGGCTATCTAACGCACATGAATTGTGGGACAAATATAAAGAGTACATGGCGGAAGATATTTTGCGAAGGTTACAGTAGACACACGCGAACATGAAATACAACGAACACAATTATAATGAAGCACTTGGAAAAATTGAAGATAAAGTAATGGCAATGGTAGGCAAAAAATTAAGCGACTTTGGAATGATAAGCCCTCAGCGAACAACCGAAAATGAACTAAGTGATGAAATTATACGTGAAACAAACTACGATATACCAGCTTCGCAGCAGCAAGTAGCCGAATTTGTACCCCGCTTGCTTCCCAAACAAAAACAAGTTTTCGACAAAGTATTAGGACAAATTGAATCTGGAAATGGTGCACTTTTCTTTTTAGAAGCCCCTGGAGGAACTTGGAAGACATTTTGTAAATTTATTATTAGCGCAAGTAGGGAAAGATAAAAACATTGCTGTGGCCGTAGCTTCATCCGTATAGCCGCCACGCTGGTAAGCGGGGGCCGCCCTGCACATTCTGTTTTAAAACTCCCTCTAAATCTAGCCCAGGAAGAATCGCCGATCTGCAACTTTAGCAAAAATAGTGCTCGAGGTATAATGCTACGACAATGCATACCTTTAGTGTGGGACGAAAGTACGATGTCGCATAAAAAAGCTGTAGAAGCACTAAATCGAACGCTCCAGGATTTTCAAAGCAATACCGATGTAATGGGAGGAATGGTGGTTTTACTGGCTGGTGACTTTCGCCAAACTTTACCTGTCATTCAAAAGGGCACACCTGCAGATGAAATTAAATCATGCCTCAAGTCATCTATTTTATGAAACAAGGTGACAAAATTCAGTTTAAGTACATTACTTTGTATAATGATATCAATACTGGAAACTATGCTGACACACTATTAAAAATTGGCGATGGGCGGTTGGAAACGGATGCTGAGGGCTGCGTTAAATTGACGAGAGATTTTTGTAATTTAGTATAGAGTCATTCCGAATTAATTGCGAACTTTTATTCAGATTTAACGAACAACATGCATGAAGGCAAATGGTTATGTGAAAGAGTGATTCTTGCACCAAAAAATGAGAGCGCTAACAAAATAAATTCAGATATATTAAGCGAAGTAGCAGGCGAAATAACAGAGTATTTGTTAGTAGACACAGTTATGGACACAGAACAGAGCACTTCATATCCCGTAGAGTTTCTAAATTCTCTAGAGTTGTCAGGTGTGCCCTCACATAAGCTTCAATTAAAATTGGGCGTCCCAGTCATGCTAATGCGAAATTTAGATGCTCCTCGGTTATGTAACGGGACAAGGCTGCGTGTGACACATCTTGGACGAAACATAATCGGTGCTACAATTTTGACAGGCGTAAGGAAAGGTGAAAATGTTATTATACCACGGATCCCTATAATTCCCACAGATCTTCCTTTGCAATTCAAAAGGTTGCAGTTCCCTATTAAGCTCAGTTTTGCAATGACAATTAATAAAGCGCAAAGGCAAACGTTACAGGTAGCGGGGGTCAACTTAAAAAAACCGTGCTTCTCTCATGGTCAGCTGTATGTAGCATGTTCACGTGTGTCAAATGCCCAGAATCTCCACATTCTTTACCCGAATGGAAAAAATATATAATATTGTGTACAGTAGCGTCTTAAAATAGTGTTCAGTTAGTTTTTTTTTCCAAAATTCCCACAATTAATTAATCAGAATTCCCACAGATCTTCCCCCTCAATTCAAAATTTCCCATTTAGCTCAGTTTCTTTTCAATTCCAAATGCTGCACCTCTGACAGACCTATTAAGCTCAGTTTCCTTTCAACTCAAAAGGCTGCATATCTGACGGATCTTTTATTTGGCCCAGTTTCCTTTCAATACAGAAAACTGCATCTCTGACGAATCAATTTAGCTCAGTTTCTTTTCAAAAGTCTGCATCCCTGACGGATAATTATGCTCAGTTTCCTTTAATTAAAAAAAATATCCCATTTCCATTTGGAATAAACAGGCTATTTTCATGCTTTCCTATACGCTGCGTTTCAAAACATTTAAATAGGCTGACGAATCAATTTTGCTCAGTTTCCTTTTAATGGCTGCATCTCTGACAAATCTATAAAACTCAGTTTTCTTTCAATTCAAAAAGCAATGGATAGTTCATTTTCCAGTGACCACGCGGGCGAAGCTGCCGGTAACAGCTAGTTATAATATAAATAAGCTTCGCACTCAACTGTTCTACTGCTTCAAGTCGACTCCACATTAATGTTTTATTGTCTTAATTATGTCTAAAAAAGCTTTCACTAAATTGTTAACTTTCACTAAATTTTTTTTTCATATATGTTTACGTATAATGCACGTTGGAACTGTATGTACGCGTTTTTGTTTTGTATTCCAGGTCAAAACTTTGTACATAAAAGGTAATGTTACGTAAAAGTGAATACTAAGCTGATTGTGTACATACAATAAATAAATAAATTCAAATAAAATTCACTATCCCATATCGTCCCGCGAGTGTCGTAAGACAGTCTCTTAACTATTATTGTCTCTAAGCATCAGTAAATTCATCAGTTAAAAGCGACAGTAGGAAACAAACCAGATAGGCAGCAGTGTCTTCTTAATAACAACTCAAAAATAAAAAAACTACGGTTGCCTATGATACAATCTATAAGGGAGGGATATGTTAACCAGTTGTGGACAGTGAACCTTTACAGTAATACATGGTTGTAACAGTAACTATTGGTACAAACACGGTTCGTCATCATCATTATCATTATCATAACAGCTTATCAAAATGGACTGCTTAACTCTAAGCCAACTAAACGGCGGAGGTTTTTTTATGAAAGAGCTGAAAAAGGAGAACACGGCTCACCTAGTGCGTTTTTTTCGTCCCCACTTAGGGTTGCCAGATGATCGGGATTCGTCTTGATTCTCCCGACATTTCAAAAGATCTCCAGACTCCCGACAAAACTCAAAATCTCCAGACAAACAGCTTCTCGGAAAGTAAACGTATGGCCTTTGATTTAATAAAACTGAGTTAGAAATTAGACTGAACTTTGAAGTAAATTGTTTGAATTTTAAATATTTTCTTAATACTACTAAAGAATCGAAATTGGTGGACTCTAGTAAAGTCATTGACTTATATATTACTAGCATAAGGACCGGGCCGACCAAACAACTAAAACGGACCAGTGCGCTGGCCCTAAAATTACAGTTTAGGGCCAACGCGAATCGGTCGACGGTAGTGCGCGCGCACTACCTTTTGCCTGTCACAAATATGTCTAGTTGCGTGGTAAAAGACTGCAAAAATTACGAAACAAAGATTTTTAAAAAAACATGGGATATCCTATCATCGGTAAATAACCTTATATTAATTTTGTTACAATTAAATTATTATATAAACGCATTTTTAAAAATTTATTTCTACAATTTGTTTAGTTACGTTACCAAGATTAGGCTAGGGCTGGATTCAGACCCTTAAAAAATATTGTACATGGAAATTAAAATTATACTATATTAAAAAATTATAAATCACGTTTGACGTTTCATGTTTCTTTTTTCCCATGTGCCGGGATTTTGGCGTCACGCGTCTAGTTTATTTATACGTTTCGTTTTTTTTTTTAAAACTTAGTGTAAGTTACATTTTGAATATTGGTACCCAAAATCTTATTCAATTAGGGTAAAACGAAAAGAGTACAAAAGAAACCACATCTGCTTAATTGAATCTGAAAATCTGATTCATGAAATTCTGTTTTCAAACCGATTGCTTCTGGAACATAGAGTTTTTATCTTGGTAGCCCCTCATTAAAGTTGTATCAAGGATGCAACATAAATGTTCTTCCTTCCGAAATCAGGAGTGCCGAAAACCAGATTTCATTCAAATCTAAAGTGCGAGAACTGCTCGTTGATTAAATGGCAGAATCAACTTAGCGTTCATAGTTAGCCGTGTTTAATATTATATTTAATATATGTGTGTGTGTGTGTATGTATGTATATTATAAATATATACATTATATATATATATATATATATATATATATATATATATTGTACATACTTCTTATTACACCTACCTCTTTTATCTCTGCACTACTCTAAGGTAGACTGGTAGATAATACCTCAGGCATTAAATCCGCCTATATACATCTAATGTGTATATGAAGTTAAATAAATAAATAAATACATTGATCGAGCATCGATTGACCAGAAAGGCAGCTAATTCTTATTTTATTAAAAAAACGCGATACTCATGTACAATACAAAAAATCTCGATATCGTAGGGTTAATATTAAAATTTAAAAGGACCCAATAATAATACAAGTCGACCTTTAGGTGAAATTATGGTATATTTTCGCTTTGTATTATTACGAAACTACATACTATAAACTATGAAATAATGATACAATTAGGATAATTATACTACGAAATCCGACCCTGGTTACGTCGTGTTTTGATATGACGTTTGTATTATGACAGATGCGCTACTTTTTCTTGTATGAAAAAGTTACGAGTAAAATATTTAGAAGGGCCTATCCTTCTTTTTGAAATCTTTGAGTAAAGTCCAATACCAAGTACGTGTGACAATCTAAAAAATAAGTGTACTTAAATTAGTTTTGTTTAACGCACTTTTTCTAGTCTCTTAATTAAATACATAAACTTTTTATTTTTAATATTTATATCTCCCGACAGCAACCCCAAAATCCCGCCTATTTCAAAGCCAGATATTTTGGTGTTCCGATCTGCAGCAAACCTAAACTATTCAATGTTGGTCAGGAGCTTTTCCTCTTTTCCCGTTAAAAATAAGATTTTCTATAATTACCACGTTTTAAGACAAATTGCTGCTTATAGCATCCGACGTTTTGCACCTTTGGCGCTGCTGCATATCTCCGTTTTAGATTATTATTCGAATTTAACAATCGTGTAATTCGTTGAAAAATTAATTTATACAAACCAACAGTTGTTTAGGTCTAGATCTCACTTTACTTGTCGCTTATAATGACACACAAAAGTGTTAAGCTATACTAGGTTGTTGGATTCCTTTCTGTCCAGGAGTCCGCCTAACTTATTACCTACATCTGCCGCCACATAGCAATGCATGCAATGTGTTCCTGACTGAAGGGTATAGAGAGCCAATATAATTACAAGCTGTGAAGTGAACTGTGAAGGATTCTTTTTGAGTCCCAGAGGTCTTTTTTATAGGATAGGGTGACAAACGAGCACACAGTCCACCTGATGGTGTGAGTGAAGAGTGAAGTGGTTGCTGTGGCCCATAGAAATCTACATCTATCCTCGATTATGAATCAAAATGCAGATGCGTTGTTACCCGTGAGGACTAAGATAAAATGCCTCGTTTCCATTAAAAAGGGTCTCCGGTTCTCTACACTCACCGTACGATACACAGCAGCATTAAGCTACTATTTTACGCTGGTATTCTGTGAGCTACGCTCTCCTTCCCCGGTCACCATGATATAGCTGCAGAATGGCTCTACCACGTATTGATTGGTCTATAGCCTTCATTGTTTGAAGTTGGCTGCAGGACTGCAGCAGCTATTTATCAGGTGGATTGCTATTTGATTGTAGCTCGTTTATCATTTAGGTTTAATGAATAAAAAGCTCGTTTGTCATTTAGGTTTAATGAATAAAAAGCTATTCTATAAGGTGCCCACAACATTTAGAGCGTTATGAAGTTGAAGGAGTATAATTGATTAACGAACTTTCCATTTAGTGATTTATTTATAATGAATTCAATTTGTATCATAGTGTGTAATCTTATATCATGGTGAGCGTTATGAAGTTGAAGGAGTATAATTGATTAACGAACTTTCCATTTAGTGATTTATTTATAATGAATACAATTTGTATCATAGTGTGTAATCTTATATCATGGTAAAACTGCTAAAACTTATATTATACCATATTAAACAGACGGTACAACGGTAGATTGGTTAACAGAAAGACTACACGCAGTCATCGATAAGGCAAATGACATCTCACTCACAACCATAATAAGCCTATCAATAGATGTACGGAACGACAAGCCGAGCCGTAATAGGCGAGAGTGTAATCAGTGAATCAAGAAGGCGGGAGATCGTGCGGAAAGGTCGCTAAGATTGTGACTGCACACTGAATAGTTCAGTTATTGTACTAACTCTAGTACATAATATGTGTCTACAACATTGAATGTTATTTTTGAGCGTTCTGCTGATTGAACAAAAATATGTTATACAATATAAGTATTAAAACTTCTAATAGCAATGTTTCAAAAGTAACAGCTTTGTAAACTGTATCCCGGAAACAAAATATAATGGAGCATAAAAGAGTAGATGTTATTATGTTTTTACATTAAGTCAAATGAAAAAAATGCTTTTACATAAAAAAAAAATTATACGTGTTAGAGCCACGCTGCAGCTATAATATGGTTGTAGCACGACCGGGGAAGACGATGTCGTTGGACCGACGGGTCAGCATGACCGGGGAAGAACCACGCTCTCACGGAATGATAGCGTAAAATAGCAACTTAATACTGCTGTGTTTCGTATGATGAGTGTAGAGATCCGCAGACCCTTTTTTACTGGTAACGAGGCATTCCATCTTAGCCCTCAGGGGTGACAACTGACAACGCATCTGCGTTTTGATTATTAATCGCGGATAAATGTAAATGTCTATGGGCCACAGCATCCACTTCCACTTCATCCCAGCACACACCAACAGCTGAACTGTGTGCTCGTTTGTCACCCTTATACTATAAAAAAATTATAGTACTATCGCAAACAAGACGTGTTGCAATTTGAAAAACAATAATTCATTCAATAGATGAATACTTTGAACACAATTTATCACTTAGAGCAGCTATCACTGCCTTAATCTACGCGTAAATTAATACAAGTCGCCACCCACACAATCCCTTCACTAGATTCGACGTAAGAGTGTTCGTTAGTACAGGTAGCGGTAACGCCAGATAAACAACGACACAATTCAACTTTTATCTATTTGAATTAACTTCAAAGTTTGTTAAACATATTATGGTAATAAAACACATATCTCCGTTTGAAAGTATTAAGGTTCAACTCGACTAAATCAATCAGTTGATATCTAAATACATAAGTATTTAAAAATATAATTTGTTTTTCAAAAAAACACTTTTCTTCAAATCTTTCAAATTTTAAATCGAAATTGAGAATATAAATACAAAAAATGAGAAATAAAAAAAATTAAAATTGAGTTGTTTATTGGTACAAATAGGAATTATGAAAATTATAGCTACAAGCTAATAACTAAAAATAATAAGTGATTGTGTATTAGATATAATTAATATTTGTCTTTAGATTTTAGAAACGTTAAACTACATAAACAGTAATTACATTTTGACACAAATTAATTATCTACCAGTATACTGTTGACATGACATTCCGATTAAACATTTTGTGTTTTTGACATTGACCAGTGAAATAAGGGTGCCAAGCGAGAAATATTGCAAATAAACAAATTTAACAAGTCTCACTTGCTCCACCTTGTTTTACCACGTTACTAGTGAGATTTTTTTAATCATTAAGAATTGTTACAATATTAGATTTTATAATATGATAATGTGCGATTTTGACAAAGTAGGGATCAAAATTGCTCATCAACAATTATTATCGTAAACATAGAACCAGACGAAAAAGTCGTGAGAAGAAATGTGCAGAGATAATAAAAATGTGTAAAAATATGCCGGCTTCGGATTAGGCGCAGATTGAAAAAGACGGGCCATCGGACATCAGCTAATTATATTAATGGAAATATTATAATATGTTACTGCACTAATTTTGATCTTTGGTGGATATAATAGTATCAATCAACCTATTTCATAACTCTGTCATACGAAGCAATGATGAAAAACCTTAGAATAATCTGATGGCCTCCGATAAATGGCAGTATATCTCCCTAGATGATAACGCGTTATGGGTGAGTTGCTTGGTGGTGCGATCATTCAACATAGCGGTTAAGGCAAATTCTTCCTAAAAAGAAGGGACTCATGACCAGCAGTGAAATGTTATGGGCTGACAAATAAGAGAAAAAAAACTGCACTAATTAGACGACTAGGTGGAGCAGTAGCTAAGCGTTTGGTTGTGGTGCTGCAGGGCCACAAGTTTGATTCCCGCACGGAATAAGTGTTTGTATGGTCTACTCATACTCGTTACGGATCTGGTTGTTTCTGCATGTGCAATACATGTGTGTAAGACGTAGAGACGTCAAAAGTGAAAATCCTACATTGTATGTAACGTTTTAAAAAAAACACAATAGGCCATTTTCAATTAGCAGTTTCCTAACTTTATCCCGAGTAAAATATTATTGTTTCATGTTCGGTATTCGGCATATTCGACAACTTTACCGAATATTCGTATTCGGCCGAATATTCGGCTATATCACCGAACATTCGTTAAAGTGGTACTCAAAGTGTCTTTTGTTTTTTTTTAAATGTACGAATTGAGTAATGCCATGTCTTTCATAATTTTACTGTCGAAAGTATAATTTATTTATGGGTTAAATCTACTTGTATATGGTTATGTTTTTAAGGCACTGCAGATTTATTTCCATTTATAGCAAATAGAAAACTTGAAAATGTTTTTGGAATCAAACAAAGAAACCTTACATTACATTAGTAAATTTCACTTTACTTTGGTCGTCAGTTTCTCTAAAATAAGTTCAAGTAATAGATCTCCTGGCATTCATTTTTATCATATAATTATCAATTTTCACTAAGAATAACACAATCAAATACTTTTTTTATTCACAAAAATAGTCAAAACATAAGAATGTGCCGGCAATTTGCTCAGCACTAGATGATGAGCGAGGGGCAGGGTCCGGCGGTAGTTCTGTGTGCAGAGGTGATCCTGCCGAATAATGTTCGGCCGAATATTCGGTTCGGTAAAAATTTTACCGAACTTTCGTCTAGGATCCGTCTGGGTCATCAGAACAGGTGAGCTGTGAGACAATCCATCTCAATTCTCAAAAGTAACTTTGTATCTGTAGAATTCTTTGTTTGCAGCTGGCTGCAGGTGTCCATGACTACTGGAGCCACTTAACATCAGGGGGACGGCTAGTTCGTTTGTCACTTCAAACCACTTCAACTTAATTTGTTTCACCACTTCTGTAACAACACTTGGCAATTCTCTCCGTACAATACTGTACAATGCTTTGTTCCTCAAAAGAATTCTTAGTTCCGCGCCTTTTCGGAATGCTTCAAGGTTCAAGGTGTGGTTTGGGTCTCACATAATCACAAAAAGTGAATCAAGCATTTTTTACAACAAATTAAAATAAAGTTATATTTAACTTAATTATTATAAAAAACATTAGTATAAAGAAAAGAATAGAATTTAAATTAAAAGGTATAAGCAATTATAAGGAAATATATTTTATTATTCTTCGTTCTTAGAAAAGGACTTTTACTTTTGCTTTAAATGCCTTTTGTACGCCGATGATCAAGTCATACTTGCGTCGTCGGCGGCCGAGTTGCAAATGATGGTTACATTAATGAACAGGTCATTAAAAGAAAGGGGAATGAAAGTGAACGCAAGTAAGACGAAAGTGATGGTTTTTGAAAGAGATGAAAGCAAAACGGTATGTGAAATAAGAATAGAAGGAGAGCTAATTGAGCAAGTGGATGAGTTCGTATATTTGGGATGTGTATTCAGCAGGGATGGGAGATATGATAAGGATATTGAACGACGAGTGAATGCAGGAAATAAAGTAAATGGGGCTCTACACTCTATTGTGAAAAGTCAGAATGTGTCAAAAAAGGCACGTATGGCAATTCACAGTGCTGTATTAGTCCCTACTTTAACGTATGGTAGTGAAAGTTGGGTGTGGCAGAAGAAGCACGAGAGTAGAATAAATGCAGTAGAAATGCGGTCGCTAAGGAGTATGTTAGGGCTGAATCTGAGTGACAGGGTGAGAAACTGTGTGATAAAAGAAGAGTGTGGTTTGCAAGATGATGCGGTGACCAGGATTAAGAAAGGAATGCTTCGGTGGTTTGGTCATGTAGAAAGAATGAATGCGGAAAGACTGACAAAGCAAATATATGTTGCAGAAGTGAATGGAAGAGTCGGAAAAGGGACGTCCTAGGCGGAAGTTTGTCGACCAAATTGGCGATATACTAAAAATGGGCCAAATTAAGAGTACCCTTAACCGACGAGCATGTATGCGTAGGTATATGGATGTGGAAGAGGCGAGAAAGGTATGTCAGGATCGTGCTAAATGGAAGTCTGTAGTCTCTGCCTACCCCTCTGGGTGACAGGCGTGAGTGTTTATGTTTGTTTATGTGTTTTAATAAAAGTCTAGTTCGTCCCTTTTGAGTGGAACTAAAGAATATTTTAATATCTTTTGATCGAAAGCCCTCTAAATAGTACTTTGAAAACTTCATCTCCCATCATACCCTTCGGGGTGGAATATTTCTCCATTAATTAAAACTACTTTTACGGATTTTATCGCATTTTATTTATATTAATTTTAATACCCGACGTTTCGGGTGCTTTCCAGCACCCATGGTCACGGGGGACTGAGGTGACTGACGTCCCGATGTCAAAGTTAACCCGGAGTACCTTCAGCTTTTTAATTATTGTCTTTGGTCCGATCTACGCAGAATGAACTAACTGTATTTTGAAGTCTTGCAGTGGTATTCTTGGGTTTAGTTTTAATTTTATTAATTATAGGATCCCAAGCAGGTGGTAGTACCCAGCCTCCTTCTCTATTGAAATTAGGATGTTTTTTAATTTCAATAGCCTCACGTATCACACGTATTAAAAATATAAGAAATTGCGGTTGCTAGATGTGGCAACTATGGCTAAATTCCCCTCATGAGGCAATCCATGGGGGAGGCTTATACAGTGGACTTTTATAGCCTGTTTGGATGGAACAGCTCACAATGACAACGACGTCGAGTGACATACAAAAAAGAACATCGCGTCGGCTAAAAACTGAGCGGCATCGTTTAAGCAAAGTAATAATAATAATAATAATGTCCTCCAGACCAAATTCCGGCCATGGCGGCCTGCCTCAATGGAGGCTAGCCATCGGCGCAGGATAGGATTATAGTGCCCGAGTGTATGCGCAAGCACAAGTGCACTCTCTATTCCCTCACTCTCATAATGCGATGGGACGGTAAACCGACACGACCGGAGAGAGATCAGGCGCAGGACCTACGGCTTTACGTGCTTTCCGAGGCACGGGTGTGTGACACCGCCAACTTCCTGACTCCGGGCAACTACTGAGAATTTTCTAAAATTCGAACACAGGACCTCATGATCAGCAGTCGCATTACAACAACCACTAGACCAATGAATTTGCTGCTATATAGATATAGCAGCAAATTAAATGCTAATTGAAACTTATGGAGATTATACGATAGCGCACGTAACGAGTCAGTTTCAGTCTTAATTACACGTAGGTATGTTCTACATAACGTCGATAGCAGTACACGTTTCCGATACCAGTTAAAATTGTAAAGAGCGTTCGCTTGTTTTTCTTATGGGATAAACATTAAACATTGCTCCATAAGAACACTGGAATTTTCGTGTAAAAAGACTTTAATAAGTTAAAAATTAAAACGTTTTACACATAAACCATATAGTAGCGGTGTAAGAATATTCACTACACCACATCATCCCGTGGGTGTCGTAAGAGGCGACAGAGGAAAAAAAATTAGGAGATGGCTCTTGCTGAGCGTGGCAACTATGGCAAATATCCCTATGTCATCATGAGTGGACTTTATTTATTTTATGGGTTCTATCAGTAACGGTATGCAAAATGATGTCAGCTACAGAACACGTAAACTACAAACTTAGTAGTTATATTTCAAGGTATTTACAGAGATAAGTCGGTACATAACCCTAACATTCATTTTATGTTTGATAATCGCTACGTTTTATCACAAAGTATCGGAGTTGAGAGTTTACATTGTAGGTGGTAAGGAATCGCAGATATGTTTCAACACATACAATACATATTCATACGTGGTAGAGCCATGCTGCAGTTATATTAGATGTATAGTTGTAGCACGAATGGGTCGGCTCGACCGGGGAAGGACCACGCTCTCACAGAATACCAGCGTGAAATGGTGGCTTGATGCTGCTGTATTTCGTATGGTGAGTGTGGAGAACCGGCGACCCATTTTACTGGGGACGAGGCATTCCATCTTAGTCCTCACGGGTGGCAACGCGTCTGCATTTTGACTCGTAATCGAGGATGGATGTGGATGTCTATGGGCCACAGCAACCACTTACCATCAGGTGGACTGTGTGCTCGATTGTCACCCTATCCTATAAAAAAAAAAACACTGTGTGTGAGGAGCACTTATTATTAGAAAAGAACAATGCAATCATCGCTTTACAACGATTCAAATAAAAACGACACAGATTTTTGAGAATACTACTTAATCAGATCACATCGTCAGTACTTATCAAGTCTTAGTCCAATACTTTTTTCCAAGACTGAGCTAGCTACCAAAATTTGTATAGAAGATTTACTCACCATTCTAGCCGGGCAGGTTGGTGGGTTGATATCCTTGCAGTGGTAATGTTGTTTCCCATCACTTTCTATCAATAATAATGTATCCGATATATGAGTTTAGAGCGTTTTGAATCTTCTGGCATCCTTGTAGCCAACACACCACGTTTAGGAAAGGGTTGACATAAAGGAAAAAGTTTGTAAAGAGGGATCCCCTTACATTCATTGTTTTGTGACGTATTGTTAGTTAATTGGAACAAATTTAAATATTTAGATTTAAATTGGAGAAATTATGTAGTTAATACAAACAACTGCCTATTTAATATTATGTCTACCTATTATACATATGAAAATGTTATGGCTGCGGTACGAATGGGACCGGAGAAGCATCACGCTCGCGTACCAGCGTGAAGTAGCAGCATAATGCTGTTTTTATGTTTCATATGGTGACTGACTGAGTGACTGGAGACACCTTTTACTGGTAACGAGGCATTCTGTCTTAGTCCTCAAGGACCCCGTTAACGCATCCGTATTATAATTTTACATGGAGGATAGACGTTGGTCCATTTACCGTCAATTGGATTTTTTTCACTCATAGGCCCGTCCCTTAGACCATTCAACCCAATGGTCTAAGGCCTATCCATATATTGCCTACTGAGGGGAAATTTTCCTTGTTGCTACGTTTGACAGATGTGTTGACAATATTTGTGTTTTTTAATGTTTTGGTTGATATAGGTTAAGAGTAAGAAAATGCTGCGAAAGAGGATTTTATTTTTATTTATTTATTTGGTTCACCAACAAATGTTACACTAATAAATTTGCTTAATTTTAAGACAGTGATATAAACTAAGTGCACATTCAATAACAGGTAAACACCGCATGCTTAGTGCTCACAGCATGTTCTACAAGCCTTTACATAATAGCTAAAAATATACAATACACAATAACAAAAAAATTAAATTAATACAAAAAAAATTAGGTACTGCAAAGAAATATTAATAGTTTAATAAATTTTGTATCGAAAAACATTAAAAGAGTCGTGGTGAATACCTACTACATTATTATAATTATTTAAAAGTATGCAAAGTCTGGGTATTGGGGAATTATATCCTAGTACAGTTCTAGGAAGTGGCGGCGAAAGAGGAGTAATGTGCTTACGAGGATATCTAATTGGGATACGAAAATTAAATTTACTTAGTAATAAAGGACAATCTAACTTATTTATAAATGTAATGGATAATGAAACATCTGTTACATTTCCGTCTTTCGAATGATATTCTCCTGTGGATTTACGCCTCCATTTCACGGCTGTGATGAGTGATTGTTCGTTAATCACTCTTCTATAAAGTAAATGAATTTAACGTAAGACAGCATTAAATTGTTAACATTATTGTGATGAAAAGCTGCAACTTCCATAAAAATTGTTATTGCAACTTTTAATTAAACCAACTCATTCAAAAGTGTTTTACAAATATGGCCTATTAATCATCATCCTTTACGTGATAGAGCTACGCTGCAGTCATGTTATATTTTTAACATGAATAGGTGAAACCAGGGAAGTACCATGGTCTCACAGAATGCCAGCGTAAAATAGCAGCTTTATGCTTCTGTGTTTCGTATAGAGTGTAGATATCCGGAGACCCTTTTTACTAAAATGGAAGCATCCCATCTTAATCCTCAAGGATAACAACGCATCTGCATTTTGATTCTTAATCTAGGATACATATAGATGTCGATGCGCCACAGCATCCACTTACCAGCAGGTGACCTGCATGCTCGTTTGTAACCCTTAAACCATAAAAAAAAACATAATCATTACAGCGCATCACAAGTCCACTACGGAATATAGACCCTACAGAAAATGCTAAAATGCACGGTTTTATTCCGGATATTCTCATTTCTAAGTCTATCACGCGAAGAAACCGCGAGCATAACCCTCTCCAAAAACGCCAATCGCGTTTTTTAAATAAAAGTAACTACTGCTTAGTCATGTGGGAACAAATAAAGAATGTTACATTTTAATTACCCAATGAAACGCAAAGTGCTCTTAAAAGTAAAGAATAACCAAGAAAGTTTATCTGCTTTTCCTGTTATCCATTTTTGGAGTGAAGGCAATGAGTTCGAAACTATTTATGGATATAATGTACGGAACCTTTTATTACTGGTGTAATATTAAAAATTTGAAACGACTACCTGAGTATATTAATGACAACGTTGCTTGCAACAAAGAAGGAAAACGAAGATAAATGTTGATTCGTTTCACATACCAGTTTTTTATTTATAGGATAGTACACAGTCCACCTGATGGTAAGTAGTTGCTGTGGCCCATAGACATCTACATCTATCCTCGATTATGAATCAAAATGCAGATACGTTGTCACCCGTGAGGACTAAGATGGAATGCCTCGTTTCCAGTAAAAAGATTCTCCGGTTCTCAACACTCACCATACAAAACACAACAACATTAAGCTACTATTTTACGCTGGTATTCTGTGAGAGCATGGGCCTTCCCCGGTCGAGCCGACCCATTCGTGCTACAACTACACTACTAATATAACTGTAGCATGGCTCTAACACGTATAAAAAAGTTTCTATATTAAAGAAACATTTCATTCTTCATTTCGATCCGCTCTATGTAATTTATTTATTCATTATATGCGATCCAGGGTCAAAGTTGTTTTGTACTAATTATATGCTACTTATAACTCTAAATGTAACTTTGTTTAGTGCTGAAAAATAAACGTTATTATTATTATACCCTATCGACATTCCACTGGTGGACATAAGCTTCCCCTAAGTACTGCTTCATAAGGGTGATTTAGCCACAGTTGCCACGCTTACAGGCGGGTTACATACCGCAGTTTTTTGATATGCTCACTTGTTATCAGGAAGATGGTTCTTCTCATCTGCTGTTTTATTTCCTTGTATCACCTTTGCGATATGTAACTATATGTAGAAAAATATAAAAGAGGGGAGGGGGAAGGTGTTATTTTCTGTTTATCAACATACCTTTCTATTAATTATATACGAATTGTATTACAGATATGAAAATTTGTTTACTAAAATCCGCGTGAAATATAAAATTGTGTATAGGCATTACTCAATATGAAGGGTATTTTCCTTTCTCTCACAACTGCGTGCAATATCAATACTACTATTAAATCCAATACCCAGTGGCGGATAATAAGTACAGTATAAAACGAAATTTATGATGTTATTAATTAATGAAATTAATTGGAGGACCTAAGCACTATGCTCAATGACCTCAATAGTGTCTCCCAACGGATAGGTTTTAAGATGAACATGGACAAAACAAAGATCTTGTTTAATGTCCATCTCACACCTATGCTAGTAGTTGTTGGGAGCACTAAGCTCGAAGTTGTTGACGAGTATATTTACCTGGGACAAATAGTCCGACTAGGTAAGTCCAACTTCGACCGAGATGTCAATAGACGGATTCAACTCGGCTGGGCAGTGTTCAGGAAATTACGACACATCTTCTCGTCAGGTATACCTCAAAACCTGAAAACTATATTGTACAACCAGTGCGTGTTGCCAGTGATGACTTACGGATCTGAGACGTGGTTCTTCACTGCTGGCCGTATGAGGACGCTCAAGGTTGCTTAGCGAGCTATGGAGAGGGCTATACTCGGGGTTTCTCTGCGCGATAAACTTAGAAATGAGGATATTAGTAGTAGAACCAGAGTAACCGACATAGCCCAACGGACAAGTAAGCTGAAGTGGCAATGGACCGGCCATATTGCTCGAAGAACCGAAAATCGTTGGGGAAAAGATGTTCTCGAGTGGCAGCCTCGTACCGGTAGGCGTAATGTAGGGCGACCCCTCACTAGAGTGACTACCTGATAAGACATGCAGGATGTCGATGGATGCAGATGGCTCAGGACCGTGCTTTGTGGCATTCCTTGGGGAAGCCTATGTTCAGCAGTGGGCTTGTGAAGGGGTGTAATGATGATGATGATGATCAGTACAACTTTTTTTTAAACCCTATTTGGGCGGTTATTACATAGTTTATTAAGGCCGAATACGAAGAGAACTGGCGAAAATTAATGTATTTCTCTTGACTAGAACTTTGACCTGAAGTAATTCTAAGCTTTAAAACATTTTTGTAGGTTTGTTCGGGCCCTTCACAAGGTCACCGTCATTTTAAAATTTTAAAATAAATGAATATACCAACAAATAAAAAAATGTTAAGAAATGATATATAAAATTATTGTTCTTCCAAAACTCTGTGAATTTTAATTTAGGAAAAAATCTTTTACGTAAAAATGTTTGTATTGTCATTACGAAGGTAACTGCTATCTTAATTTTCGATACAAAATATTATTTGTTAACATAATTCGTTTTAATTAAAAACACCTAATAATAATATCGTATATTGCCAGATAAAAGTTTGCCGTAATAAATTACCAGGCGCTTCGACGTGTGACGTAAGGTAACAACAGTCGATGTGTCTGTAGCGAAAATAGTTAATTTAGTGTTTTATACGCGTTTAAGTGACTATAAATGTAAATATGGGTAGGAAAAGAAATAAATGTTACCTAAGTGGTAAAACAAAGAGAGTTTATCGCATGAACGCTGCTCGAATGTTGTATTTTGAGGTTAATACTTATATTTTTGTAAGGTAATTTTTTGTTTTATGCTGCCCAGGTTGCATTTTTACTCATTTACATTAGCCAAACTGATCATTTATACTTTTCTAGTTTCAAGTGAGAAACACTAAAAATGTATATATCAAGACCCAGTCGGAATGTATGTACAGAGAAGAATGTACAGAGTAGTGCAAGCACAGAGACCGCAAATAGTGTTATAGTCAATGTATTGTCCGAACGCATGGGGTAAGTACATTATTAAGAAAAACCGAAATACTTCGGATGTGAAGTGATTGACCAGTCGGAGTAGTCTTGTGAGAATTTACATACACAGTACCTATCCCCACTATGGGGCAATCACTGACTTTTTAGTTTTTTTTATTACGGCATCTTGTAAGACTCACAAGAACAAACATTTTCAGTTATATGAGGTTCTTTACGTACGATGCACCAATTAAGAAAAAAAATCGTTATCAATTCAATAACTTTTCGAACAATATTTTATAACGAATAAAGTACAGAATTTATAATCTATAGGAACTAATATTATAAATAAGAAAAATTTATTTAAGAAGTAAGCAATGCTCTCTGTGTTGTTCATTACTCTGCATACTCGGTCAAATATAATATAATCAAAGCCCGTACGGCTTTGATTATAGGTATTATATTGATATAGGTATACATGTCTATATAAACAAAGCGCAGGTACTGGCGGCGCGTGGTTTGCTACGAAACGAGCAAGGTCATTCGCGTCGTATTCGGCCTTAACGCCCGTTTGAGTTGAGTAACGAATAAGTTATAGGCAGCGGTTATAGGTATTATATAATTGAAAACCACACATAATTCGGATGATACTTTTTTCTGATAAGAATAAAAAAATTAGGTAATAAATCAACAATAAAAATTAAAACGTAATAAACTTCGCAACACATGTAACATTACTTGTAACTACTTTTTAATTATCATTATTAAAAAATTAATTCAATGCAAAATTTATATTTGTAATAGCATAATAGCATAATAGTTTTAAATAAGTTTTACAAAATAAACATAAATTATTTGGTTTAGTTGGCGTTATTATGCGATGGTGGACTATTGCGCCCTGTGTTATAAGTTCGTAGTACTATTATTTATTCTGTGATTATAGTAAATAATGGTGTCCGTATAAGAAGTTTAGAACTGCTTCATCCTGGTAGTATGCATACGACTTATTGACTGTTTTGTCTAAGGGCTGAAGCTCGTGCGTTGTGTTGGAAGGGAGACAATACAAAACTATGTCATTTTTATCAGCTTCATCTAGAACTTCTATCGACAGTGACATTTGGCGCCATCAAATATAAGTAAGCATTTTCCAGTGACCTTGTATTTCACTAGGTGGTTAACAAACTCCACAAACAAATCAGTAGTCATACTGCCTTTCAGTGCCATCCTGAGTAACGTCCCAGCTGGTAAGTTATCACATAGATCAGGTCTCTGTTTTTTTCCGTTAAAGAGGAACATAGGTGGTATCACAGTACCAATGGCATTCACGCACATTGTTATCGTAACATTTTCCGCGTGTTTAGGGCCAATGAGATTAATTCTTTTGCTTCCTTTCTCTGTCAGAACTGTGTTTTGCTTGTGTACAGTTATTTGGCATCCTTTTTCATCCATATTGTACAATTTTTCTGGATTTTGTAGGATATCCATCTCATTGTACAATTTGTGCAGTTTGTTAAATTTTTGTGCACGAGCTTGATTCATTATTTGCAGCTTTCGTTTGCTAATTGAGCGATTCCGCTTTAAAAATTATCTCAACCAATCAATACCAGCAATTGTTTTGGAATTATTGTAATTATTTTTTATTTTGTATGTTTCACAAAACATATATGCTTGTTTCTTTTCAATTTTGGCGTGAGGGGTACACTAATTTTAGTTAATCTTTTTATTTGTTCTACGAGGTTATTTTCGTATTCTTATTTAAAAATTGGTTTTATTCCCAAACGCATAACGATTGTGCCCTTTCTTCGCGGAATAGTACGTACATGCCTAGAAGCTGCAGCACGCTGAGACATTTGGCCTCTTTGAACAGCATTAATTGCGGCTTTCAAGCCTTCTCCAATCCACCATTGCCCCCTTTTTCACCCCTGGACCTGGTCGGAGCATTTTACTAACCTGCGTAATAATTAAACATACGAGTAAATAATAAATGTTTTCCCAAATTATAAAATTTAGTACTTAACTAAGTTTTATTTCTGATTTAGTTTGGTTTCGTACAGCTTAAGTTTTTTGGACATGATTAAGAAAAAATTTATATTGAAATAACATAATGAATATATTAAGCCTATAATACCCTTTTGTCAACTAACAACTCATATAGGCTAATACCGCCCAACTGTTTTTTACTGCGCGTTGTTATCCGGAAGGGAATTGTTATTCAATCCACGTATTTTAATACAATATTACAGAAATAAATTTAAAATATCATAGCATAGTCTAGGAAAGTTAGTAAACTAGTAAATATTACATGAAATATAAACTGACTTATAACTGACTTACAATTTGCTGGAGCAATTTTTATAATAGCGGTATTCACAACCGACGTTCAAGATGTGAAGCGCGTCACTGCCAAGCCTATGTAAATGCACATACCTATGTCTTTTGGGGTTTAAAGTGGACTACATTTAGAAAGACTCGACTTTAGACACAAATTTGTTCCGGCACTCGACGATGTGTTGCCGAGTAATATTAGCACGGCCGGTGTATACTCGTAAGGCATCGCCAGCACTGTCATCTGCATAACAATGAATGTTACTAATATACGAGTACAATATATCGAAGGAATAGCAAAGCCTTGTGGAACACAAGCATTCACAGGCTTGGAGTTATAGCATGCACCGTTGACTACGACCTTAATACTCCGATATGTAAAAAAACTGGTGACCCAATTACATAGTTTTTCGGAAGCCCATAGGAGAAAATCTTTGAAAAAAGAGCTTTGTACCACATCCGATCGAAGGCCTTCGCTATGTCCAAATTAACCGCAAGGGCCTTCCACTTGGTATCGACTGCCTCCGCCCATCGGTGATTCAGATAAACACAAAGATCACCAGCTGAACGACCTCGACACAAACCGTATTAATGGTAACTAAATAGCTGATGCCCTTCAAAGTACATCATGATCTAGCTGTTAATAACGTTAATTATTTTGGAGAATAATATATTTTTGGAGAATATATTGAGGTGATGGCGTAAGGTAGCTGGACGGTTCCGAGCGGTCACATTTTTAAGGATCGGGTGCACTAATTTCCAAGCCTTGATAATAGGCAAAAGATATGCGCGTGGCACGCTTAATTTCTCCTTTCTCCAAACTCTACGAATCGATGGCGCCACTATTCCCTACTCAGATACTGTCAAGAACCTAGGTGTTATTTTCGACTTCAATTTGACTTGGGGCGCAAGTGTTACGGATGTAAGCAGGAAAATATTTCACGCCTTTCATTCTCTAAAACGCGTTCCAAGTTTTCTACCTTTGTCTACTAAGATATCTATAGTCCAGACTCTTATCTTGACAATTTTAGATTACGGTGATGGCTGCTATTTGGATGCTACCGAGGAGCAAATTAATAAACTCGAGCGCTTGCAAAATTTATGTATTCGATAGCACTCGCTTTAGCACAATTGGGGGTATTCCACCAGGCCCACTTCACTTGTGGACGTCTAGGGCGAGTAGTTCTTTACGGAACACTGTGTGAACCGAATATCTTGCTCGAAGAATTCACACTGGGGGAAAGAAGGGGGTAGATTCCCCCGTTATCGAGAGTCGAGTTGAACGCAAAAAGAAAATCTGAAAGATTGGCTTTCGCCTTTGCGGCGTGGGCTAGGAGTCATCCTTTTTGCGCAAAGGGGGTAATGATGGCTTACAGAAACTTCCTTAAACAGCCTTGGCAAGAGACCAGAATGACTTCTTGACTGACTTCCCGATGAAAGGCGAACTAGTTTCTCGCCAATTCTCTCAATGGGCTTCGACTTTTTGAAGGAGTAGTATTTTTATCATAATATTTAAACATCAATCGTGTACACGAAAATACTGTTCATCCTCTGCCTGAAAGTCCATCTGGTTACAGTTAGTTAAGGACTTACAGTTCCTCTGATAGTAAGTGGATACTGCATCCATGGGCACCTGCAAGTCACTTCAAGCAAGAAAGGCTACAGATGCGTTGTCGCCTGCATTTCATGTGTGAGTGTGGGTTGACGATTTTTTTTAATCAGCCATCACATGGCAATTAAAGTTACAGTCTCTATATGACCCACTGTTGGGCACAGGCTTCCTCTCATTTCTGAGAGAGTTTTGAGGCAGGGAAATGATCGTCACGTTGCCCTAATACGTGTTAGTGAACATTGCATGTGTTCCAAATATATTTTTTTCTTATTTCGCAGACATGGAAGTTTCCTCACGACGTTTACCTTCACCGCTGAACACGTGGTAAATCAGCAATTAAAATAAGGCTAAGCGCTCATTGTAAATTTCATAGTATTCGGCCAATCCCCGCAAATCCCCGGTTCAATCCCCGCCGGCTACAATGAAATTGTTAATTGTAATTTTAGGTGCACATGGCAATTAAGAATTAGTATCATAATGCAAAATTGCTTACGGTGTTCACAGTCACAGGCACTATTAACCTAAAATCAAAATCGATCGTAAAATATCTGACCTACCTTAATAACCTGTCTTACGTTAACAAATTGAAAATACCAGAAACAATCGAAGGCTATGCTAGGCGCAACCAAAACTGGACATTGGTTAATAATTAGGCAAGTCTATTAGGTCGGCCTGCGCCGGCGCCCGCTGACTAGTGTTCTCAATGTAGAGTGCTTTCACACAAGACTGAATATCATCGCGACTTGCGGACGAGGTCTGAGCGCCCCGCGAAGCTCTATGTGAAGACGAGTACAAATTTACCAAGGTTAATATATTGCGACGATAGTACCGCGTGCGTAATTATTATGCTATAGCGCCGATTCAATTTTGTTTGCAACAAATGCGTGGGTAGGACAGTATGAAATATTTTATATAAGGAGGAATAATCTTAATAATCCTTTGTACTCGTTTTCATAAAAAGTCTAAACATATATTGAAATAATACTAGTTTTTATACTACCATACTATAGTACAGTTTAGTTACTATACTATGGTAACCGCGGTTAACTATGACATCTGGACGTTGAACATCTCAGTCCCCCCCGTGACCATGGGTGCTGTAAAGCTCCCGAAACGTCGGGTATTTAAAAAGTTAAATATACACGATAAATTCCGTAAAAACTCGTATTGTTTCAATGTGTAGTGTTCGCGTAAATATAAGAAATCATTATCTAAACATATATTTGGAGTGAAAAATGTATTCAGTATAAATTAAATATTAATATATAACACATAAAAAAAGAATCCAGCAAGAGTGTACCTCGGAGTCAAAATTCCCGAAACTCTGCATAATGGACGCCCACAGAACAGTAATGCATACTGTAACGGAAGTGCGTTTGCGTCAGTGTGAAAAGGCTTATGAGATTACCGGTATTTTAATTTCGACCCAATATTGCGTCTGCCTGCAGAATGTCTCCACAATCTACGCCAATCCTGTATTTGCATAACGACTATATTTGAACTACTTTTCCGTAATTTTCCGGCAGATATAAATATTCCTTTCTTGTGATTGTAGGAATTTTTATTATATTTTAACAGTGGTAGAGCCACGCGGCAGCTTTGCTGTCGCACGTATGGGCCGGCTCAAACCGGGGTGGTACCACGACCTCACAGAATACCGGCGTGAAGTGGAAGCTCTGCTTCCGCGTTTCGTCTGGTGAGTGCAGGTGGCCGGAGGCCCAAATCCCCCCCCCCCCCCATCAACATGGTAGCGGAATTCAATGATAGACTACCCCAGGAGGGTACCAGCACCCCTGGAGAATCCCTCGCTGAGCATCCACGACCATGTTTTTCCACTTCTGAGCGTGGGTGCTCAGGCTGCCCCGCGTATTCTGGGGGGGGCAAAATTCCGCTCAAGACTAAAACTGCTCGGGGCAAACGGAGCAACAAGACCAAGGCGACCCCTGCCACGCTGTCCGTGAATTTCTGCAATATCAGGGGACTTCACTCCAACCTAAACGCCGTCCACTACCATCTCGAGACGGCGAGGCCGGCTCTGCTCTTTCTGACCGAGACGCAGGTGTCCTCTCCGGCTGATGTCTCGTATCTCTCCTACCCGGGGTACAAACTGGAACACTCCTTTGTGCCTCGGGCTGGAGTTTGCGTTTACGTCAGAGAGGACATCTGTTCTCGACGCCTCGGCAGACTTGAAGGTTCGGACCTGTCCATCCTTTGGCTACGCGTAGACAGCGACGACCATCCGCGCATCTACGGGTGCCTCTATAGGTCCCACAGCGGTAATGCCGAAACAGACCGACTCTTCGACCACGTCCAAATGGCTGCAGATTCGTTGCTACAGCAGATCCCCTCCGCAGAGATCGTGATCCTCGGCGACTTTAACGCCCATCACGCCGAATGGCTCGGTTCACGTTTAACCGATCATGCGGGGAGATCTGTTCATGATTTTGCCTTGTCATATGGTCTGACACAACTGGTTACTTCGCCTACGCGGATTCCAGATGTGGAGGATCATGCACCTTCCCTGTTGGACCTTCTGCTGACCTCTCACCCGGACGGATATCAGATTTCCGTCGACGCCCCTTTAGGCTCCTCGGACCATTGTCTTGTCCGGAGTGTGGTGCCACTCACGCTGAAATCGCGGTTGCATTCTGCAGGCTGCCGCCGTGTTTGGCACTATAGGTCAGCCGATTGGGATGGGATGCGGTCTTTCTTTGCATCCTACCCTTGGGGGGCGGGTTTGCTTCTCGCCGGACGATCCCAACGTTGTTGCGGATTCTGTCGCTGATGTGGTACTTCAGGGTATGGAACTTTTTATTCCTTCCTCTGTGGTGCCCATTGGAGGCAAATCTCAGCCATGGTTTGGTCGCTCCTGTAAAATAGCATCATGCTATAAGCAGGAGTGCTACCAGGCCTGGGCTGACGCATCAGCGTCCAGGGATGTAAACACCAGCGCTCTAAAAAAGAAGTATAATTCCGCCTCTAGGTCCTTCAAAAGAGTCATTGCCAAGGCAAAGTCAGAGCACATAGGCAGAATTGGCGAGAAACTAGTTCGTCTTCCTTCTGGAACCCGTACATTCTGGTCTCTCGCCAAGGCTGTCCAGGGGAATTTCTGTCAGCCATCTCTTCCATCTCTGCACAGGGAGGACGACTCACTGGCCCACACCGCAAAGGAGAAAGCCGATCTTCTAGGCTCTTTCTTTGCGTCTAACTCGACTCTCGATGACGGGGGGAGTACGCCGCCGACCATCCCGCGGTGTGAGTGCTCCATGCCGGAAGTGCAGTTCACTCAGCGCTCGGTTCGCAAAGCACTCCTCTCCCTGGACATCCACAAGTCGAGTGGGCCTGACGGAATCCCCCCAATTGTGCTGAGGACGTGTGCTCCAGAGTTGGCACCGGTTTTAACGCGTTTTTTCCGGTACTCCTACTCCCTAGGCGTAGTCCCAAAATCATGGAAGACGGCTTTCGTCCACCCGATCCCTAAAAAAGGCGACCGCTCAGACCCGTCCAACTACCGGCCTATCGCCATCACCTCCTTGTTCTCCAAAACAATGGAGTCCATTGTAAACTGCCAGCTCATGAGGTACCTTGAGGATCACCAGCTGATTAGTGACCGCCAATACGGTTTTCGCCGTGGTAGGTCAGCTGGTGATCTTCTGGTCTACCTAACTCACAGATGGGCGGAGGCAGTAGAGTCCAAGGGGGAGGCATTGGCCGTTAGTTTGGACATTGCGAAGGCCTTCGATCGGGTTTGGCACAAAGCGCTTCTTTCGAAGCTCCCTTCCTATGGGCTTCCCGAGAAATTGTGCGATTGGATCACCAGTTTTCTTGCAGATCGGAGCATCAAGGTCGTTGTAGACGGTGCAAGCTCCGATTGCAAGCCTATTAATGCTGGTGTTCCACAGGGCTGCGTGCTATCGCCAACGCTGTTTCTTCTGCATATCAATGATATGTTGCAGACCCGTAACATTCATTGCTATGCAGATGACAGCACTGGTGATGCTCTTTACACCGGCCGAGCCAATATTTCTCGGGAAAACGTCTCCGAGTGCCGGGACAAACTTGTGTCTGAAGTCGAGTCTCTGCTGGACAGAGACTCGGATTGGGGGCGACTAAATCTAGTCCAGTTTAACCCCCAGAAGACACAAGTTTGCGCGTTAACCGCTAAAAAGAACCCCTTTGTCGTATCCCCTCAGTTTCAAGGCACTCCCCTTGTTGCCTCAGCCAGTATCGGAATCCTCGGCGTCGACATATCGAGTGACGTGCAGTTTCGTGGTCACTTGGAAGGGAAGGCCAAATTGGCCTCTAAAAAGCTTGGCGTGCTCAGCAGAGCGGGACAGTATTTCATGCCGGCACACCGCCTGCAACTTTACAAGGCGCAGGTTCGGCCGCACATGGAATACTGTTCCCATCTCTGGGCTGGGGCTCCCCAGTACCAGCTCCTTCCACTTGACCACATCCAGCGCAGAGCGGCTCGAATCGTCGACGACCGAGTGCTTTCCGATCGGCTCGATTCTCTGGCACTGCGAAGAGATGTTGCATCCCTTTGCATTTTCTTTCGCATATACCATGGAGAGTGCTCTGAGGAATTGTTCGGATTAATCCCAGCCGCCAAATTTCGTGAACGCACTACGCGGCAAACGTCCCGATACCATCCACACCATCTGGATGCTTGGCGGTCCACCACTGTACGTTTCAAAAGGAGTTTTCTTCCGCGTACAACCTCTCTGTGGAATAATTTACCACCAGCGATTTTTCCGGACCGATACGACCTGGGGACCTTCAAGAAAAGAGCTTACTCCTTTCTAAAGGGCCGGCAACGCGTCTGCAATTCCCCTGGTGTTGCAGTTGATCATGGGCGGCGGTAGTCACTTAACATCAGGTGAGCCACATGCTCGTTTGCCCCCTCTTCTATAAAAAAAAAAAAAAAAAAATTACCGAAACTTTGAACAACTTTTCTTTTTATAGGATAGGGTGACAAACGAGCACACAGTCCACCTGATGGTAAGTGGTTGCTGTGGCCGATAGATATCTACATCTATCCTCGATTATGAATCAAAACGCAGATGCGTTGTCACCCGTGAGGACCAAGATCGAATGCCTCGTTTCACATCGCAACGCATCTGCATTTTCATTCTTAATCGAGGCTAGATGTTTTATTTCAAAAGACTTTCTATTTCTATTTCAAAAGTTTTCGGTGTTATATTTCATTGCCGATGAAATTGTATTGAGTAGCATTAGCTTTAAGAACTAAATGTGGTCGTAAAGACACTAGGTATTTGTTTTTTATTGCGTTTAACATAAAATCTTAGTTATTTTTTTCACATTTACTTGCATGAAATCGTATATAAATTGCTTTATATTTGTTAAATTTTATAAAATTTTTGCCACTAAAATATAAAATGCACAAGTATAACTCCTTTTAGGTAATACTCTCTTATCTACTTCTGACTTCAAGCTGCAGTGCTTGGACTGCTATGTTCCGGTCTGAGGGTATAGAGAGCAAGTACAATTACAGGCTGTGTACATCACAGTCTTTTTTGTGAAATCGGCTATCATCAGTGATTGTTTTAGATCAATATGACTTAGGGATCTTCAAGAAAAGAGACTACACTTTTTTAAAGGACTTGCCACACCTGCGATTCGTGGTGTTGAAGATGTTCATGGGCGGTGTTAGTCACTTATCTTCAGCTGAATCGCTTGCCGCGGCTTGCCGTCTCCTGTTAATAAAAAAAGCTTCATTGTCACCCTTATTTTATAAAAAATATAATATATAATAGTTATCGTTAACAATCAATCCAGTCTTGTCTTTTAATGATGAATATCTTCACTGGTATTTCATATCAATAAACGATTTATTAGGATTTGACCATGCATACTTATTGATATTTAACTTAATAGTTATGCATAACAAAATGTCCAACTAGGGACGTCTAACAACTAAGAGGTCAACCGATAAACACAACTCGGCTACGCCGCGTTAGGGATGTTGCAACACATCTTTGCGTGGAGTAATCCTCAGAATCTTTAAACAAATGTGTACAACTAGTACCTGTTGCAAGTGATGACTTCTCAAACTGGAGTGTGGTTCTTCGCTTCTAGCCGTACGAAGAAGCTGAAAGTCTTTCAAAAATCGAAATATAACTGAGAATAGTATCTTATTGTGACGAGAATATTCGTAACACAAGAAGATTGAAATAGCTGAACGAATAAGTAAATCGAAGTAGTAGTTGCCACGGCCATATAGTTCGAAGAATTGACTACGGATGACACTGGCTGCTTTTGGACAGTGCGCCACGAGCTCTTGCAGCACATTGGCTCAGAAATGGATCTGTAATAGTGGAGACGAACTGTCCACTATTAACAGACTCCGAGTGGTTTTCTTCAAGGTGGAGAAATGAAACTACTGTTTATGTTTATGAATGTACTGTCGAATGGGATTCAGAATGGAATATTTTTTGCATCAACCTTGCCTATATTTATATGGCTGGCTCACTATTGATTTGCCAATGGTAACAATTAATATTTTGCCTAGCCAATTATATTGCTTATTTTATGACCAATGAAAACTATTTAAAATATACAATTATCTACGTTTCGTTTCCCGGCGTGAGACTTGTTTGTTGTTCACGAAGCTACGTCGCTGGACCGGGCTATATAAGACATGCAGATCGGTGCGCACGCGTCAAAAAATACAGTCCGCCTGTGGCATCGCTTCCGAGCGGTTGCATCCAGGTAGTCCGCGCTTTCGTTCCTGTACGGTAGTGCTCCCCGCTCTCGCGCCCCCGCTGTCCCGCTCGCGCTGTACAGCGCTGACGCAGTGCTCAGTCCGCCGGCGGCACCGCTCTCGGACGGTCGCCTCCTGGTGGTCCGCGCTCCCGTACAGTACGGTAGTGCTGTCGCGCTCTCACGCGCCTCCGCTGTCCTGCTCACGCGGAACAGCGTCGAGGCTGCTGGTGAGTCACTTTTCGCTACAGGTCTTGCCCCCCTGTCTTCGGGCAGGGAGGTCTGACTGACTTCCGCTTTTCATTTTCATTTTTCATTTTTCTTTTTCATTTTCACTTGTCATTTCATTTCATTTTTTTTTTTTACTGTCTTCTATTTTCTTGTGTTTTCTTGCATTTTTACTGTTACTATTACGTGCATAGTGTGTTGTAGTGCGTCCCGCGTTCTAGTCCCTGTTCTATCGAGAGCAGGGACCCGTCCTCATCTTTACTTTCTCACCTTTAGCTTCTTATCCTAAAATGGCCAACTCCAGTTTTACTGAGTCCCTAGCCGCCCTCATTACCCAATATGGGTTAAGTGGCAATGAGACGGTCCTCGCCGCCATCGCCACCATCGCCGCCCAGGCTCCCACCCCTGCCCCTCAGGCACACCTCCCGCCGCCGGTAATCGCATCTTACCTCGAAACGAGGAACTCTTTTGCCCAACTCGAATCTGCCCCCTTAGAAATGGAGTACGCATGCTCCGAATCCTCGGCGTCTACCTCCCGGAAGAGGCCCGCCACTACCCTAGGCTCCGGTTCATCGGAGTCCTCTGACTCTGACGGAACCGGTGAGTCAAACTTCACCACCGTCACCTCCAAGCGCAACGGAAAGCGCGCCGCGTTGAAACGCACCCCCCCTACTTCAGCGGCCCCTGCCGCTCCTTCAACCTCCGCAGCACTTGACGCTGCACCCGTCCCACTGATGTCACTAGACATCCCCACTCCATCTAAACCAGCCTCTCGTTGTGCTCCAGTGCTGGCGAAGAAGCAAGTCCCGCCCCCTGTCTTCCTAAGAGACAAGGCAAAGTTCACCCAACTGTCTAAGACCTGCTACGACGCAGGCATCAAATACGATCATGCAGTCAACCTCGGGGAGGCAATCAAAATAATCCCTACCTCGATCGAGGACTTCCGCGCAATCACCCGGCTATTCACAGCCGAGCGCATCTCATACCACACTTACGCTCTCCCTGAAGAGCGTAAAGTCAGGGCCGTCATCCGAGGCGTCCCCTTTGAGTTCTCCAATGAGGAAATCCTCGAGGACCTTAAGTCCCAAGGTTTCCCAGTGGAAGCAGTGCACAAAATGCACAACCGTACGGGCAAGAGATACAACCTTGCCCTCGTAATCTTGTCCAACGTGCCGGAGGCTAAAGCCATCTTCCGGCAGGTGCGCACAGTGTGCGGCCTGTCAAGGGTGAAGGTAGAGCCCCCACATAGGCCCGGTTTCCCGGCGCAGTGCCACCGCTGCCAACTTTATGGTCACGCGGCGGCCAACTGCTCCGCCCCACCCAGGTGTGTAAAGTGCCTGGAGCCACACAACACTAAAGAGTGTCCCCGGCCCAAAGACGCCGAATCCCCGCCCGCCTGTGTCCTGTGCAACCAGACAGGACACCCGGCGAACTACAAGGGTTGCCCACGCGCACCTCAACCTCGCCCCAGTAGGAAAGCTCCACCGCCGGTGAATGACCGCACTTTCCCAGCCCTCCATCAACGGCCCCGTCAGGGCCCCTCTCAGCCTATCCAGGGCTTCTCTCGACCCTCTCAGGGTCCCCCTAGGCCCCCTCAGGGTCCCCCTAGGCCCCCTCAGGGCATAATTCGGCCCCCCTCCGGGCTTCTCCAAGCGAATGCAGCCTCCAGTCTTTCCCTGGGGGCCCAAAAAGGCAGACCCACCGAGGACAACCTCGTACGCTCATGAAGCAGAGCCCACAATCGACGACTACAACACGCTATATTCCGCTATTAGGAATATCGACGTTAGGGAAATAACAGTTGTATCACGCAAACTGCGCGCGGCCAAGTCCCCCCAAGAACGTCTCCTCGTTCTTGCGGAGCACAATAACCTTTTGTTAGCGTTGTAAGTTAGGTTAACTTAATTAACTTAACTTCAATGACTGAGAGAATTAACCTACCTAGATCTCACGGTCGTATCAAACCTAAGGGTTTATCGCTTGTATCATTTAATATTCGCGGCTTGCGAAATAACCTCCCAGAGCTCAAGCTCTTTCTTCGGAATCGTGAAGTCGATTTCCTCCTCCTACAGGAAACCAATCTCAAAGATAAGGACACTAGAGGCCTTTCTATTAAAAACTTCTCTCTTCTTCGTAACGACAGACCCGACCGCCGAGGCGGCGGAACGGCCATCTATTACAAGAAGACACTTCATTGCTCGCCCATTTCTACTCCGCAGCTTACCAACATGGAAGCCACGGTATGCAGGCTAGCTATGACTGGACATCAGTCCATCCTCATAGCCTCCTGTTACATCCCTTCAGGAACCTATCCCCTCAAAAAGGATTTTGAGGCCATTTTATCTTTAGGCAATTCAGTCATTATGTTTGGAGATTTTAACTCCAAGCATACTGAATGGACATGCCGCACTACGTCCCCTAGTGGCAAGATACTGCTCGATATCACGCAGTCTCTTGATATTACCGTCCATAGTCCTCTCGGTGTTACTCACTTCCCCGATAACACCGATCACGCCCCCGATGTGTTAGATTTTGCGTTACTCCAAGGAGTTTCTCTCAACCTCGGAGCAATCGAGACACTAGACGATCTAGGATCAGATCACCGACCGGTCTCCCTCATTCTTGGCCATCAGCCACCTCCCCCAACACACACGAAAACCTTCACTAACTGGAAGGGATTCAAAGAGTCCCTAGCTAAAGCTCTGGACTCACAGGACTCTACCATCTCCCTATCGTCGGACTTAGATAGTCCCGAAAAAATCGACACCGCGGTCGACTCACTCTCCACCCTTATTAAATCCTCCCTTAAGGAGAACGAAAGGGTCGTCCCGGTTGCTAACAACAGTGGGCTTCCCCTACATATTAGCAACCTAATAAAAGCCAAAAAAGCTGCTTTCCGGAGAGCAGCAAAATATCCCACCCCAGAATATAGGCGCGCGGCCAATCGTCTTCAACGAAAACTCCGCTTCCGCCTCTCTGAATTTCAAGATCTCGAAAAGAGTAAGCTCATGGAGAATATCTCTCCATCTCACACAGCGTACTATCAGATGGCTAGAGCCCTCCGCATAGACGCTATCACCCACACTCCCCCTCTCTCCCGTCCCGACGGCACGGTTGCCTTCGAGGACGAGGAAAAGGCTGAGTGCTTTGCAGATAGCATTGCCGCTCAATGCTCTCCCAGTTCTCACCCCGTCGACCCCTCACATGTCCAGGCAGTGGAGGATGAGGTCCGCCGCCGGAGCTCACCCCCCACGGCCTCTGAACCTATCTCTGTGTCCAATGATGAGATCTCATCCCTCATCAAAGGACTTAAGCCTAAAAAGGCTCCGGGCGCGGATGGCATCTCCAACCAAGCCCTAAAACACTTTCCCGAGCAGGTGTTAACCTTTTTATCTATTATCTTCAACGCCTGCTTCAACCTTAGTTATTTTCCCACTACGTGGAAAGAGGCTACTGTGATTGGAATTCCCAAGCCAGGCAAGCCTCTCAACCTCCCCCTCCAGCCATCGCCCCATTAGCCTCCTCAAGGCAATGGGCAAGCTCTTCGAAAGAGTCATCCAAAGTCGTATGAGGCGCTACCTGTTTCCCACAGACGGCGACCCTCTTATCATTCCCCATCAATTCGGCTTCCGAGCCAAACACTCATGTCCCCAACAAGTTCACCGCATTGTGGAATATATCCTCAGCGGTTTCTATCCTCGTCGTCATAAGACCATCGCGGTCTTTTTCGATATAGCCAAAGCTTTCGATAGAGTCTGGCACACAGGCCTTATCTACAAGCTCTATAAAATAGGTCTCCCCGATCGTCTAGTTCGTCTCGTGGCCTCCTATTTAAAACATCGTACCTTTCGTTTCAGACACGAAGGCACGCTCTCTTCACAGCGAACTATCAAGGCTGGTGTCCCCCAGGGCTCAGTACTTGCTCCTCTGCTGTACATCCTGTTCACCAACGACATTCCCATCCCGTCGAAAGGTGTTCAACTCTCCCTCTTTGCAGACGACACTGCCATCTACTGCAAAGGTGTCTCACTACCCTTCATACGGAACAAGATCCAAAAGTCAGTTGATGACCTAGGAGCTTGGTTCAAAAAATGGCGCATCGATGTGAACCCGGAGAAGAGCTCCGCCGTTCACTTCGATTATAAACGACGCCGTCTCAAAAACACTCCTCCAATACGTATGCTAGGGACCCCTGTCCCCTGGCATACGTCCGCCAAATATTTAGGTGTCACTCTAGACACAGGGCTTACTTTCAAGCCCCACGTCAAAAGAGTAACCCGTCACGCACGATTTTATCTGAGTAGGCTCAACAGTATGTTGGGCCGACACAGTAAAATGTCCCTTCGTAACAAGCGTACACTCTACAAGGTATGTATACGACCAGTCATGTCCTACGCGGGCCCCGTCTTTGCCCACGCAAACCCTAACATTTTAAATGAACTCCAAATAGTTCAGAACCTATTCTGTCGTCGAGCTGCGAACGCACCGTGGTACGTCCGCAATGCCGACCTTCATCGGGACTTAGAGCTCCCAACAATTCAACAATTTCTTAAAAAACTCTCTGAGAACTTCTTCAAAGCCTCAGAGTCGCACCCAAACCACTTAATTCGTGAGGCAGCTTCTTATGCAGCCCCACCCCCCTCTCGCTATCGTGTCCGCAGGCCGAGAAACTCTCTCTCGGACCCGCCTAATAAACTTTCAAACGACCTGAACTGTCTCCTGGCAGCTCAGGCCAACTCTAATTAAATAAAATTATTGTAATATCTGACATTAAATTGCCTTCGTAGGCACTCCCTCAGCGGCACTTAGCCGCCTGCGCCCTCTTTTCCCAAAAGAGGGTCGCTCATGATAAGGCACAATAGAGCTTAATCAGCCGGTTGCCTGTCCTTAAAGGCGGTTTTTAGGGGGTATCACTTAGGGTCCCCGGTAGGACAGTGAGTCCCCCATAACCACGATAGACCGGCTATCGTGGTATGCGTAATGCATTTTCCGCCTCCCTACGTACAGGGTAGCCCTTTAATTGCTTCGGGCGCAAAAAAAAAAAAAAAAAAAAAAAAAAAAATGCGCACGCGTAGTCGGCGGGCGGCGGCGGTGTGGAATACAGCTCCGGAACAGCAAGAGGAAACGAACTGCGGCGTTGAAGAAACGGCTCACCATTGGTCGACGGATACGTGACGATAGCGGCGTGTGAAGTCGGTGTGGCGCTGAATGATATTTGCGGCTGCTTCTTGTTTCTTTATAAGAACGTCAAATTATCTATATACAGTCCGCAGTATCTCAGTAGCCGAGAATAATTAGGAAATAAAATGTTTTTTTATTTATTCTCGCCTTCCGCGTTATGGTAGCAGCGGAGTATATATTATTTATTCCCGTTTCGGTTTGATTAATCTGGCTGCTACATCACTCTCCCCCCAGCGAAAGCGTACCGGAGGCTTGACGACTCGCCCGTATTTCGTAGTTTTTAAAATAGGTTTCAACTGGGTTGATGTAGATGATGAAGTTTCAAGCTTCCTCGCTGGTGGTTTTGATGATGATGATGAATCCTCTGCAGTATCCTCGTTAATAATATAGGCAGGCTTTAGTCGGTCGATCGATATAATCGTAGATTTCCTTCCGGGGATTTGTAGTTTAAAAGTCTTGCTATTTCTCTCTAATACTTTATACGGTCCATCGTAGGTAGGTTGAAATTGTTTTTTCATTGCGTCGTTTCTTACAAAAACTTGTTTACATGTTTTCAAATCTTGGTGAATGAATACTGATTTATTATTTCTGTGTGATTGCATTTCGGTGCATTTCAACGATAAGGCTTTGTTAATTGATTCTCGAAGTTTAGTTACGAAATCGTAATCCATTTCTTGTTTGTTTGACGCTGCTGAACTGAAGAAGTCACACGGCAGCCTTATGCTGCAGCCGTAGGTTAGCTGAGCGGCGCTAAGACTAGTGTCTGCACGCGGTGTTGCTCGTAGTCCGAGTAGCACTGTAGGTAGCTCATCAATCCACTTTGTATGTTGAGATAAACGAGTTTTGAGTGCAGTCTTTAATGTACGATGCCATCGTTCGATTATTCCGTTTGACTGAGGATGGTATGCTGTTGTACGCGTCTTCTGTATTCCCATAGTTTGAAGAAGTTTGAGGAATAGGTTGCTTTCGAAATTCCTTCCTTGATCCGTTGTGATGGTTTTAGGTGATCCGAAACGAGTAATCCAATTTTCATAAATTATCTTCGCGATGGATTCGGCTGAAGTATCATCGGTAGGTATTGCTTCTGGCCATCTTGTTGTTCTGTCGATCATTGTTACGAGATAACGATGTCCTTGCGGTGAAGTAGGTAATGGTCCAACGATGTCAACGTGCAAGTGTTCGAATCTCTCCGTGGGTGGAAATGTAGCTAGACTACTTGATGTATGCCTTTGAACTTTGCATTTTTGGCATTGAATGCATTGCTTCGCCCAGTTGCCAACATCCGCTTGCATTGCAGGCCAAAAGAATTTTTCAGTGATGAGTTTTCTTGTTGTTCTAACACCTGGATGACTAATGTTGTGCAGTGCATTGAAGACTTCGCGACGACATTCTTCTGGTATGTATGGTCGCATGGTTGTCGTTGAGGCTTCACAGTATATAGGTAGATGCGTCATTGGCATTGTAACTTGCTTGATGGACAAGTTACCTTGCTTCGATAGATGTTTTATGTTGTCACTATCTCTGTCTTGTGCTGCGGCGATCTTATGATAGTCGATTGATGTAGGGCACGTTACACTGTCGATTGGTACGCGACTGAGTGCGTCGGCAACTATGTTGTCCTTTCCACTGATGTGACGTATGTCGGTCGTGAATTCACTTATGAAAATAAGTTGTCTTGCTCTTCGTGGTGTTTCCGATAGTGATGGTTTCTTTGGAAGTACATATGTTAATGGCTTGTGGTCGGTAAAAACGATCAGGTTTCGACCCTCGAACGTTTTTCTGAAGTGCTTGATAGCCATGTAAATAGCGAGTAGCTCTCGGTCGAATGTACTGTAGTTACGTCGAGTATCGGAGAACTTCTTCGAAAAATATCCAAGTGGTTGCCATTTCCCATTGCTGTATTGTTGGAGAACTGCTCCTGCTGAGAGATCGGATGCGTCGCTGAAGATAGCAAGGGTTGCTTCGTGTGATGGGTGAGCGAGTAAAGCTGCATTTTGGATCGCAATTTTACAAGCTTCAAATGCCTTCGTGGCTTCATCGTTCCATTCGATTGACGTTTTATCTTTTTTCTTCGTGTTGTGAAGGTAGGCGTGAAGTGGTGCTTGGATTTCAGCGGCTTTAGGTATGTGTTCTCTGTAAAAATTTATCATCCCAAGAAAACGCCTTAGCTCTTCGATAGTTTTAGGTTTTGCATAATCGATGATTGCTCTGACTTTTTCGGCAGGCGGTTTTATTCCTTCCTTGCTGACGGTGAAACCAAGAAATTGAACTTCTTGCTGTCCAAATATGCATTTCGAAGGGTTGATTGTGATTCCGTTGTCTTCTAATCGCTGTAGCACGGTGCGTAGATGGGTTTCGTGCGTTTCTTTATCAGGGCTTGCAACAAGGAGATCATCAATAAATGCGAAAACGAAATCCAGTCCATGAAGTACTTCGTGTATGAATCTTTGGAAAGTTTGACCTCCGTTCTTTAATCCTGGGATCATTCTTGGGAATTCGAATAATCCCATTGGGGTAATTATTGCTGTCTTCTCTATGTCTTCATCGCGGACTCTTATTTGTTGGTAAGCTCGGTTGAGATCGATGGTGGAGAATATAGTCTTGTCTGATAGTTGATGAGTGAAATCCCTGACTCGCGGTATTGGGTAGCGGTCAGGAGTGGTAATAGAATTCAGTCTTCTGTAATCTCCACAAACTCGTAATTCTCCGTTCTTCTTCGGTACAATGTGAAGTGGTGATGACCAAGGGCTTTTGCTTGGACGGCATATTCCTTGCTCAATCATGTTTTCGAATTCCTTTCGAACTTGCTCGTATAGGTGTGGTGCGATTGGACGTGCACGACAATGAAGTGGTGGTCCATTGGTGTCGATGAAATGCTCAACGTCGTTCTTCGGTGTTAATTTCATTGAAGTTATTCTTGTGATACCAGGGTATTCTTCGAGGATCTTGTGATACGGTTGTTGCACATCTATGCTTCTTATTGTGGGCAGATTGGTTGCTTGTACAAAAGACTGAGATGCAAGATTGGTTTTCCCGTCGATGATTCTTCTATTTTTGATGTCGACGACCAACTGGTGATATTGAAGAAAATCAGCACCGATGATTGGTTTGCTGACTTTAGCGACGATAAATCTCCATTTGAATGGTCGGCGTAGATTAAAATCAAGTTCCATTGTTTTTTCTCCATATGTAGGAATAACCGTATTGTTTGCTGCATAGAGTTGAAAATCTAGTGGCTTCAACTTCTGTCCTTGCTTCGGCGGTAACACTGAGATATTTGCTCCGGTGTCGATAAGGAAAGTAAGCTTGCTTTTTTTATCGGTGACGAAAAGACGGTAGGACTTTGCTGTTACGCTGGATCCCGTCGCATCGAGCGTACTAGTTAGTTTTCCGTATTCATATTTTCATTTTTGAATGTACACGGTGCTGTGCATTTTCTTGCCTCGACCCCGAAACGTCGATGATAGTAGCAGTAAGGGGATCTTGATGTTGAGCTTATTCGACTTCTACTTGCAGAGCGGTTGCGACGAAAAGGTGATCTTCGGTGTTGCTGATTGCGCTGGTTGTACTGTTGCTGGTAAAAGGTATGATGCTGGGAAGCTTTGAGCGCGGCGACTTCGAATGATAGCTTCCGAATTTCTTCGAGAAGAAACTGGGTATCATTGGCCTTTGTTGAAGTGCCTTCGATGATCGATATGTGTGAGCTACTGCTGTTTTCGATCATCTTGTCCGCCAGGAGTGCCAGTTCGTCGAGCTTCGTCTGCGTGCTGAATGTTTCGCTGACTGCTATTACCGATCGAATATGTGGTGGTAGGTGGTTTACCCACATTAGCCGTAGTGTTGAATCCGGAACTTTATCTCGCGCCAAAGTACGCATTTTGCGTAGGAGTTGTGTGGGTTTCTGGTCTCCAAGTTCTATTTCTGATAGAAGTTTTTGTAGCTGTCGACTGTCGGATTCTTCGTATGCGGAGATCAGACGATCCTTCAGTGAATTATACTGGTCGACTGCTGGTGGGTTGTACAACAGGTCCGCAATTTGTTCGATGTCTTGTTTCTCAAGTTGGGCTATCACCATCTGTGCTAATTGCGCTTGGCTCTTCTTTAAACCATTCGTTGCGGCTTCAAAACTGACGAACCAAAGTCGTGGTTTGTCTCTCCAAAACGGTGGTATTCTTAACGATAGAGATATACCGGCGATTTCTGGTTCTTTTACCGGGTTTGATGTATATGTGTTTGCCTCCTGCTCCATAATGACGGCTTGATTACACTGATTTTATATAAACTGAAGTCTTCCTTCTCGGTGTTCGTACGGGTTTCCTTCGCGGTGTTCGTGCAATAGTAGTGGTACGTCGCAGGGTGTTCCTTCTTGGTGTTCGTACCGGATCTTCCCCCTCGGTGTTCGTACGGGGTCACCACTGTAATAGTGGCGATGAACTGTCCACTATTAACAGACTCCGAGTGGTTTTCTTCAAGGTGGAGAAATGAAACTACTGTTTATGTTTATGAATGTACTGTCGAATGGGATTCAGAATGGAATATTTTTTGCATCAACCTTGCCTATATTTATATGGCTGGCTCACTATTGATTTGCCAATGGTAACAATTAATATTTTGCCTAGCCAATTATATTGCTTATTTTATGACCAATGAAAACTATTTAAAATATACAATTATCTACGTTTCGTTTCCCGGCGTGAGACTTGTTTGTTGTTCACGAAGCTACGTCGCTGGACCGGGCTATATAAGACATGCAGATCGGTGCGCACGCGTAGTCGGCGGGCGGCGGCGGTGTGGAATACAGCTCCGGAACAGCAAGAGTAAACTAACTGCGGCGTTGAAGAAACGGCTCACCATTGGTCGACGGATACGTGACGATAGCGGCGTGTGAAGTCGGTGTGGCGCTGAATGATATTTGCGGCTGCTTCTTGTTTCTTTATAAGAACGTCAAATTATCTATATACAGTCCGCAGTATCTCAGTAGCCGAGAATAATTAGGAAATAAAATGTTTTTTTATTTATTCTCGCCTTCCGCGTTATGGTAGCAGCGGAGTATATATTATTTATTCCCGTTTCGGTTTGATTAATCTGGCTGCTACAGATCCGATGCCATAGCAAACCCGGGTCACAATCTAGAGCTATATTATTATCGAGTCTCAAATGGAATTGTCTCAAACAATAGTTTACTAAGTACAAACGAAGGCTAAGGCCGGCCCGATCGCAGATGTAGGGACGACTTGATACGACTCGATAGCCCTCGCAGCGAGTCAGTCGACGCCGGTGGTTCAATACCGTGCTTTGTAGTGTTCTTTAAGGAGGCCCAAACTATTCATACTAGTTAGGGCGACAAAGGAGCACACAGTCAACCTACGGTAATTGAATACTGTGGCCGATAGGCATAGAAATCTATTGATTATGAATCAAAATCACATGGTTTGCCACTCCTTAGTATAAAGATGGTTAGTAGTAAAAGGGTCTCCGGTTCTCGTTACGCACGTATGAAAAACAGCAGTATTATACCGCTTGTTACGCGAATATATTGTGCGATGGTGCCCATTCCCCGATCTAGTCTACCCATGCATGCGTGAATTTGTTACCTAACAAAAAGTTAGCAGTGGATCTATGTTGGCCTGCATTGATATTCGTGATGATCAATAAAAAAAAAATGGTAACTCTTAATAGCTGGTTGTCTTGTCAATTTTATTTATTTATTTATTGTAATCACTTTGGTCTTACAATGACTTATTGCCTTGTGGCATTCTGTGCCAAACTAACAAATGAAGACTTTGATGAGAAGGAAAGGAAGTTTCTTTTTCTGCAAATAATTTACGCTCATTTTAGGCAAATAGCTCACAAATAATAAACTAATATCTTTTGGATATTAATTCTAGCAATAGCTAACTCAAGTGCGTGGAAAAACAAGCAGGTGATTGCGTACAATTCTCTTAGGCGCAATAAATTTTAGGTCAGTCTGATAAGGATAAATATTTATTACTATTTATAGAAGCTAGTCCGTCATTCGTATGTTAATTGAGTCAGGTCTACTCTAATCCCAGCATTCTATTATTAGGCAGGTTTAATTTATGTACGTTGAACAAATAATAGAGCATTAGCATAGACTCGTAGACCGAACATTTACCCTTAGGAATGTAAGACTAGATCAATTTCGTCATAGCGGTTGGTTGGAGCAGTTGGAGCCACGCAAGCATGATTAATTAATCAGCTAATGTTTTAATTAATTTGCATACGAAATATCACCACAAATTTTTCATCTTTATATCAAAATTACTAATTTTAAAAGTCATTAGTTTGTTTATCAGCTAACCGGGCTCCTTTTTTCTGACTGGGTTTGAATCACCCTCGTTTCTACTCAAGAGTGACGACGCATATGTGGCTTTCTCAGCTCGAATTCTTTACCATTTTATTGGTTGCAGTAACTACATGAAGTTTACCTGATGTTGAGTCGTATCTATAACAAATGTTCTTCATACACTTCATAGCTTTTATCTTACGACAACAGAACGTGGTAGTGCATTTTCTTACGCCACAATACTATACTTAAAATAATATATAGGCTTTAAAATAAATGTTGTCGAGATACGAGTATTAACAAAAAAATCAGATATGGTAATATGTATACTTTTTGCTCAGCTTATAGAACAAATGCAAATTTTGGTAAAATAAACCGTTATTTAAAATCATTTACTTCAACTCATCACATGTATGCTGTATGCTATCAGCCGAGAAATATCCTGTGGATTATGCAGTAGGTACGAATTTTATCACAGCGTCCGTTCTGGCCTAAATGGTGAGATTGGACGCAAAACGTGTTCTGTAACAAGAGTGTTCTCTATACGAAACCATGCGGCTTCTTGTGTTACTGACTGTGTCTGTGCTTAGTGCCCATAGAAGTGCCTTGAAGTGTAAGCATTATTTTTCCTTATATTTATTTTTCAAAAGTTAAAAGTAAAAGTAAAGAGTTGAGACTTAGTTAATGGCCGGTTTAAGATTTTGAACTTTTTAACTTTTAGAAACTTTTTAGTTTTGCTATAAACTAACTTTAACCTGTAAAATTTTTGCATAAAAATGAAGATAACTTCAACTTAAAATTAAATAAATAAAGAGATAAACTAATATTTCGTCAATATCTAGAAATATGTACATGTGTACAAAATAGTTTACGGCAATGAATACGACGCGTTATTATGACATGAGAGTATTACGAGTATATTTTGTTCGCATATCATAGCAATGTTTTTATTAATTATTTTCTGATGTACCACTGCTGTGAGAAAAATCAATTACTCCTGAAGAATTTACTGTCGCATCCAGTTAATTCAGATTGTAATCATTCTATTTAATAAATTTATTTAAATTTATTGAATATATTCAATGAATTTATTTAAATTTATTGAATATAATAATTGCAATGTTATTAGGTGTTGTAACACTTTCAGTAAGGAAAAAGTAAAACATTATTGGAATTTTGGGCCAAAAATTCTGTATAATATATTTTAAAGACAAAATTAAGTTACAAATAAGCAAATTCTCCAAGGTTATTATCTAGGGCCTTCAAATATACAAGTCTACTCTTTCTAAAATGCCGGTAACGCCAAAACAACGCTTTTGGATTTGTAGATGTTCAGGGTAGCGGTAGCCACTTAGCATCAGAAAAGTCGCATGTTCGTGTTAAAGTTAAAAGTTAAAGTTACAGCCTATATACGTCTGTTGGGCTGCTGGGCACAGGCCTCCCCTCATTTCTGATAGGGTTTTTTTATGGAAAGGAAGTGTTTGACGCGCTGCCCCAATAAGTGTTGGCGACTTCACATGTCCTCGAAATATTTTTTTCCTTATTCCTCAGACATGCAGGTTTCCTCACGATGTTTTCTTTCACCGCCGAGCACGTGGTAAGTCATCACTTAAAATTGCAATTAACAATTTCATAGTTGCCGGCGTGGATCAAACCCGGGTTACTTACGTTCTGTATATGTACAGCGAGTGTTAACCATCTGAGCTACCACGTGTTCGTGTATCACTCTTAAATGAAAATAAATCATAAATTGTCCCTTATTTTTTTATCATACTGACATCATAGAGTATGATATCCGCTTCTTCTTTATTATTATACATTTTTTCTATTTACACCAGGACTTTTCCTGTAAGCGTTGATTTTTCCTGTCCCTGGAGACGTTTTCTATACATTAGATATACTGACAATTTGACCAGACCAGACCGAGAACAATTATTTATAGACAATAAAAATAATGTCTGCGAGAGTTTTAGGGTAAGGAACCTCTCAGCTATAAGAACATGCCTGTGTCCAGCTGCGGGACGTATATATAGGCTGTAACTTTAACCTTTTGCTCGCAAATAATTGTTCTGTGCGAGATGCGACCCCACGGCACAGAATAAATAATAGTACCAACGTGCACACTCCCCGCAGCCAAATGATTGGCCAGTGCGCTAATGCAAGTTGTACAGTACAAGTACTCTCTGCTGGCAGCAGTGTGTGCATTGCTGTGTTCCGTTTCAAATGGTATTATGAGCTAGTATGATGACAAGCATTGCGTCTTGATCCTCAGTGATGGTGACAACGCATATGTAGCCTTGAGCAGAGCGTCAGATTAACTGCTCCATAGATCTCATCTGTGTACAGCAGTGGGACGGATGCAGACAATCAATTTACAGCTTTTTGTTTTCACAGCCTTCTTAGTGGATGCCTCATGGGAAGACGTCATATCTGCAGGCGGCATGCACATCGGACACGGGAGAGCAAAGCGGTTCGTTGGGTTAAATACGACGCAGGTATTTTACCTCCCCAATGCCTCAAGGTTATGCTAAACTGTGTCGACGTCATTCCGGTTATACGCTATACGGTTATAATACCATAATGGATGTTCCTGTGCTAGCAGATACTCGTGTGTCGCTACAATTTCTCCCAAGTTGATAACACCCATTATTATTCAGAAGATACCTTGACTGAAACTTGCTACGCATTTACTGTTTTGTTTATCGTTTATATATCATTTTATTTATCAGTCCCTGACAAACAAAATGATTAATACATTCTCTGAATCGGCAGATAAGTTGCAAAAGAATTTATTTAAGTTAATAATAATTTCTTTATTTTCCAAAAGCTAGTACAACCAGATATTAGCTTAATATTTAATAAAACAGTTTAAGTTAATGCTCTAACTCTAGCTGATTCTAGTTGTTTACATTTCAGCCTGATATCCCATATCAGCCATGTTTCCTACCGAATGGTAATAAAGGTCGCTGCAGACACCTTAATCACTGCGTCTTAGAAGACTTCAAAATTGACTTTATGAAGTATATGGAATACCTTTGCACAATAAAAGGACCGTACGTATAGACCATAATAATTTTGAAGTAATTAGTGATAAGGTAAAAGAAAGTTTATTTGAGACGTTGCATTGTAGCTCCTGACCTATTTCTTTTCTTCGTTTTTTTTTTAATTTTCGCTCTAAGCAATTTAAAATAATTCTAGGATACGTGAAATCAACTAACTACACATTGGAGCAGTCCGAAAGGCTCTTCCTTAGCCAAGAACCTCTCAGAATTAAAAATTCCGATATCATAATTTCTGCACAATAATTAGTTTGAAAAGAATACTCTACTTACTCTACTAATTGCTTGGCAGAATGACTCCTTTTATATCTAGGAGTCTGTCTGATTAGGCACCACCTTCATACCAACTTGTGCCGCCAAATTGCTGACACTGATATTTTTCGATCTGAAGTATAAAGAGAGTCACTATAATGACAGTCTTTAAGACTTTCACCCACACGAAGACGACATCTTAGTTCTCAGAGGTGACAACGCATCTTTAGCCTTCTTTACTTGAAATTGGTTGCAGGTTCAGGAGCTGCAATAGCCTATTACCATCAGATGGACTTTAGTGGACGTAAGTTCGTTTCTCATTTCATTTTTAAGAAAGTTCAAGATCATTAAGAAAGTTCTCCACATGAACTTCTCATTGACAAGATCAGTGCAAATAAAACCGTGCTTAGAAATATCAACTATTGCATTCATAACGTACATACCTAATTTTTGGTTTTATTTCTTAGTTCTTTGGGAGCATATTGTCCGGACGAAGCCAACTCGGGACCAGAGGCTTTAGCTGGAGATCTGCCCGCTACTGCACCCAAGGACGAGTTGCAAGTTATGACCAAAATTGTGCGCGCTGAGAACAGAGGTTTGTAAAACGTGTAAATATTAAATAGGTTGAAATAAATAATATTTGTGTTTTCTTTTATCCCGAGCTAATTTGTGGATACTTGAAATTCAAGTTTATTCAGAAATATCTATGGAATTATGATTTGCTTAATAAACATGACTGGTATTATTTTAATACTATAACATATAAACTGTTTTAGTGATAGAAAAACCAGTGGTACCAGTTTTACGTAGCGGGGCCACGCCGTAGCTCTACATGACTGCTTACACCAGGACCAAACTCTCACAAAATAGCACAATAATGCTATTGTGTTTCTTATGAAGGATGAAGAGAACCGGATAAACTTTTTACTGGGTACCCCTTATGCAACGCATCTGCACTTTGAATTTTAATCGAGAAGTGATGTAGATGTCTATGGGACAAAGCATTCACTTACAACCAACCTTATAATATAAAACAAAGGAATAATATTTGAAAATTTATAGATTTTTTTCAAAAGCCATCTCATGATAAATTGCTATTATTGAAGAGTTTAGAGTTGAGTTGAGGCTTGGTCCTCAACATAGTCCACCTAAATCCTATAGCACTTAGATACCTAAATCTCATATTATTATACCGTTATTTCACGCTGTCCCTGCTGCATACGTGCTGTAGCCATAATATGCTGTACCGCCTTTTTAGTAACTCTTTTACCGGCGTGATTATTTTTAATTCAATTTAACCAGCAGCTATATTAATATATTGATGCTTATTCCTCTACAGAGCCGTGGTAGCTCAGATGGTTAACGCTCGCTGTAAATATAACAGAACGCGAGTAACCCGGGTTCGATCCCCGCCGGCACCAATGAAATTGTTAATTGCAATTTTAAGTGCTGATTTACCACGTACTCAGCGGTGAAGCAAAACATCGTGAGGAAACCTGCATGTCTGAGGAATAAGAAAAAAATATATTTCGAAGACATGTGAAGTTCGCCAACATGCATTGGGGCAGCGTGGCGGACATTTCCTTGCCCTAAAACCCTCTCAGAAATGAGGGGAGGCCTGTGCCCAGCAGTGGGACGTATATAGGCTGTAACTTTACTTTTACTTTTTATTCCTGTACAATTTATGTATGTTGGCTGCTTCCACCATACAAAACATAATACTTGTATTGGGTTACCTTCTAGAAAAATTTTAAATAATTTTTACAGTCTAGAATATTACAGTTTACAGAGTTTTACAGTTATATTTATTTTTATTTATTTATTTTATTTCATTATTCAGGTAAATACACCCATTTTGTTAGTACATTTAAAATTTAAAAACTAGGGGTTAGTAAATTCATGTAGTGCAGAAATATATATATATATATATATATATATATATATATATATATATATATATATATGTATATAATATAGTACCCCAGAAATATATGATTGATTACTTCATTATCTATATGTATCAGTAAAATACTATAGGCTTAAATGAGAAAAAGGTAAATGATGCATCATAAACTAGAAATAACACTTATTAGAAACGCGGCTAACTTTGTGAAAAGTTTTCCTTACATCTGTGTGTCTTTTGAACTAAAATCATCATAAACGTTTTCACAGCTGCCGATATTACACTTTACAATATAAACTGTTCGTATTACAACTGATAACTCTTCTGATGTCAGCATTGTATTTCATTGACGAAAAAATACACAAAGTAGGATTCTGTAAGGGATGTGGGACTTGCAAGAGCCATTACAGTTGTAGTTGTATATTATTTGTCCCACAAAATCAAAAACGGTTAACCGCGTAGCTCATAATCTTAAGTGATTATTTATCTAACAAGAATTGTAATTATAAGAAATGTTGAAATCCTGAAAAGTATTTTATTTCCTATCTAGGATGCGGATTTAGTACACGACCAATGAGTCGCATGGTGGACGCGCGGCCAGGTGACCCTGGCGAATGGCCCTGGATGGCGTCAGTCATGCACGAGGACTTTAAACAGTACTGCGGCGGCGCTCTCATAACTGACAGACATGTACTGACTGCTGCGCACTGCACGAGGTCTTGTTTGTATTTTGTTAAAAAACTAAAATGGAACTAATGCCATAAATTCTAACTTGTTATAATATAATCATTGAAGTAAGATGTACAATGTACTACAACGTAATTAAAATGTACTACATAGGAATATGTGCTAGTGTAAACAAGGTTAAAATTAAACGCAACTGTCTTATATTTATTGGCAGGTAGTAAAAACGCTAAAATCTACTAAAACACAATAGAAAGAGCGGGCAGATTTCCACTTCGTGATACATAATAGGACAAATGTGGCAAAATCTACCGAAACTACAAGGAAGGCGCATGCAGTTTCAAAATAGAAGATCTTTACTAAAATACCTACTGGGCAGAGACTTATAAATCGAATCAATAGATCGTTATATTTAACTTAGAAAGCCGACTAGCAACCGTAATAATCAGACCCTTACCCAGCTATAAGATTTAGATTCCCGACATCAATCTAATTGAACGTATATTTTAGACCACAACGATTTTTGAATGTAAAAAATATATGAAAGAACACTTCTTTCTCAGTGTTCTAACTGTTTTGAATACAAAATAAAATAAATAACAAATAAAATTTGCATTTTATAGATCGAAAGCGAACCAACTTATCGTTCGTCTCGGCGAATATGATTTGAAGCGCACGAATGACTCCCGAACGTACAATTTCAAGGTGGTGGAGATCAGACGGCACATGTTCGATATGGCCAACTACCATCACGACATCGCTATATTGAAGCTACACCGCCCGGCAGTCTTCAATACCTACGTATGGCCGATTTGTCTGCCCCCAGCAGGGCTAAATCTCGTTAATGAGACTGCTGTTGTTATAGGTGAGATAAACAGTCGTGTAAGGAGACTAAATTCTGGTACTTAACGAGATTTTCATGTTTTCATGTGATTGATTTCTATATAGCGTATATGTCATGATCAAACGAACTAATTCACCTTTCTGTTGCGATTCTACTAAAGATGCTTACTTCTTTTTTGGAATTGCAAAAGAAAAGTGTATTAGTAAGAGGAAAAAAAGAATCATGTACCAATGTCAATCCAGTGCTGGACGTGGACTACTCTTAATTTAGGTAGGATTTGTTATAATCGCCACTCTTCATAGGAACATTGGTGATTGCAGTAAAATACTCCCCGCAACTTTGACGCCAACCTTTGCTAATCTGTGAATTATGCCGTATATATTATATCATACAGCCATCTGTCGAAGCTCATAATATCTTTCTGACATATCCCATAGTCGCCTCTTACGGTACCCACGGTGAAGTAATAGATTCTTACATCGCTATAATAAGCAAGATTCTAATTAAAGATCTATATAAAGCGTCCATTTAAAGATAATTTTCTACACTCTATGAGGGATTTAGTTCCGACATTTCGGATGAATCTTCCTCCATCACTCGGTCGTACGTCGCAAGAGTCTCGTTGGTCGGGCGCATCGCTTGCAGGAAATGTGCCTATTCTTGCATACACATTTTCGTTTGGAATTTTTTTTTGCATTTTCAGATGACTATAATCCCACAATATTTCCCGACATGTTTATTTTAATATTTTGTACTACAGAAACTAAATCGATCATTTCGAAGCAGAACCAAGACTTTTATTGCCTTTATTTTACTTACAGAATAGAGTTTAGTACAAGAACTAAACATTATTTTCTTTCTTACTATCTAAAACGATGCACGTACATTCTACATATTAGATAAAACAGTATACATTATGCAAATGGCAAAAGCCAAAAAAATAAGCACAGTTTATCAAGCCATAGATAGTTGTAATATATACAGCAAAGTTACTGCTTTTTTACTTTTTACTTCCCTCCATTGTGCTACCGGTCATTTGTACTGTGTACAAAAGTAATAAACTAGCATAGTTGCAATTAAATTATATAAAGTATAAAATTCTTTTTTTCGCATTAGCTTTTATATATAGATATAATATTATAATAAGATATAATAATAATATTTTAATAAGATATAATATTATTAGGGCTTATCTGTATCCTTTCTGTAAGAAAATAAGCTGGGTCTTCATTTGCTTAGGTTGGGGAGCAAAGTTATACAATGGCCCATACAGTGATGTGCTGATGGGGGTTTCAATGCCGGTGTGGGAGCACCAGAGATGCGTTGATTCGTTCACGGCCACTATTTTCGAGGAGAACCTATGTGCCGGCGGACCCGAGGGAGGCAAGGATTCTTGTCAAGTAATGCTTTGTTGTAAAATTACAAAAAATATATTTTCAAGTCTATGGTGCAGGTATCATACATACAAAAATACCAAATGAACAAACATCCAAACACGGTACAAATATTTTATACTCGTACTACAAATCATTTGTGCAGATTTCGAAACTGCACACCGCAACGCCGCAGCCTAATGCTAAGAAAGAGGAAGCAAAATAGCGCATTGACGCTACTCCACCACTATGCGATTTACTAGAAATTTTCTTCCTTCCACGACTTCCTTGTAGAGTCGTTACCATCAGCGATATTTGCTGACCGATACAAATTATGGATCTTCAAGAAACTAGCTTACTTTTTTTTAAAGTTTGTAGCTGGCAGTTAATTCTTTCAAAGAAGTTCGGCTCACTCTTTAAACTAATCTTTATAACTTAAACATATAAAGCTGAACCAACACTTTTTGAGAGGGTCGCAATATGAAGTCTTCATATTGCGGTGTAGGCAGAGTCAATTTTGATACCAAGAAAGACGGGTGTGGGATCTACTAACTTAAGTAGGTATTTGATCGTTCAACTTAAGCTATGAGATGGTGCCTTACATTTTAGCAAGGAAAATTTGTGAGATTTCATTTTATTTATTAAACAGTATAAAAGAGTAGAGATATAACATCATTCACATCGTCAAACGAGGTTTTATCTCTATCAATTTTAATCACTAGAATGGTATCATTAGCAAACAATACTGTTTCACGTCAGTTTTAAGTTTTAGTGTATAAAAAAGAGCAATGGTCCCAATATTGATCCTTGGGACATGTCCATCATTAAGGGTTTTTCGAAAGACTCAGTTCAAGTTATTTTTGCAACCAGCCAGACAAGTATGATTTTATAGGGTAAACCATTTTTTGTGACATCAAAATGCCTTAATAAATTTAAAAGTGTGTGATTGATTGACTGACATGATTTACGCAATCGAAAGCCTTAGATAGATAACAAAAAATCTATAGCCGACGCTTTATAATTAAAATATTTGTAAAAAAGCTTTTAGGAATCTCGGCTTTATCTAAAGGCAGTGCGGGGATTTTTAGAACTTACTTTATATAATGCAAAAGCATAAATAAAATTCAACAATTAAAAGTCAACTTAAACGAATGCCATTATTTGAAATCCACACGAAAGCAAACACAGTGTCATGGTCGAAAAAATACAAAACAACTTTTCATTATTTTTATAGTTCAAGCAGTACGGAATCTATCTTTGTTTTCCTCTGATGTATCCAAGTCTATTTGTACCGTATATACCTAGTCAGATTCGTCCGGTTTGCTGCGCTAAGTCTGCGTGTACCTAATTATTAGGTGTATTCTCGTCGCCGTCCCTCGTTACTCCTCGTGCCCGCTGCTAGGACGAAGTTGCTTCAGAATGCACCATTGTCACGTGCTATACGCTGTGTTAATACCATCTCACAGAATTTTGACGTATTTACATATCGTCGAAATTCGTAATTGCAGCGTACAAATGCGTTGGAAATCGTAAGTTTTTTTTAATTAATATATTATTTTACAGTTATGTTTATAGTTCCATTATTTATTAGTCAGTGGTTTTCTTATATAATATACAGGTTAGTTATGGTATCGCATTGGTTAATATACCTGTAATAATGTTATTATTATGTGATAAATAAATAAATGAATATTTTTTCTTGTATATCAGAAATTATATACGCTTAAACTGGAAAGAAAAATCGTTGTGTATAAATGAAATTCGATGGACAAAGACATCTACTCCGGCATCACAGCCCGTTAGGACCTCAGTCTCCATTACATTCAGAAACTTCTTTTTAAGTCACATTACTTTGGTAGGCTCAGGTTTCCCAATAGCATAATAAATAGACTGATTTTTAAGATAAATCAAAAACCGTTTTGACGGTATAAGTTTATGAGACAACCATCAACAGTGTCTGCTGCCCACGTATATGTGGACTGCCTTTACGCACCTTCTCGCGTACGATTCACATAGTCGCATAATTTGTTAAAACGATGTTCCGTTTGCGAATTATACGGTTCATAATTCCTACACAATACCTATCATACGGGTCGGCTCCTGGCGGTCATGCGTAATCTTGTGTAGTAAGAGGACAGAAATCTACACACAGCTTCAATTAAATAACTTTGTCATGTTTCAAAATAATGCTTTTTTTTTCAATTAAAATTTTTATAAAATATTTAATGTTCCTGGGAAATGTTTTACTTTACTGTCTAGATTATCAATAATTTACGCATGCATATCATATTATTATTAATGCATGTAATCTCATTTCTAATTATAATAATTGTTCCTTTTTAGGGAGACAGTGGCGGACCGCTAATGTATCAGATGCCAAGCGGCCGCTGGACGGTTATAGGCGTGGTTTCTTGGGGCATTCGTTGCGGTGAACCCAAACACCCTGGAATTTACACACGGGTCGACAAATACCTCTCCTGGATAGTACAGAACACTGTATTCTAATGTCATATTTCATTTTTTTATTTTTAATAATTTTAAATAAATCATACTTCTTTGAATTGTCTTAATAGGCAAATTAATTTTTTCATTATACACAGAGAAAAAACTAAGTACAAAGGTAATAAAGTAAATGTAATTCTATGTGGATCTGCTTCAAACCGTTTAGTTGTAGCGTAAAAATATTCAGAACTCATAACGTTCCGTAGGTGTCGTAAGAGGCGACAGAGGGAAATGAAACTGGAGATGGGCAGCAGCATCTTCCTGCTATCGTATTAAGGGGAAATATAATGTCAAATGGCTTAGCAAGATCCTTCGTTATGCCGAAAATATTGCAGCATTAATTTTGAAATAAATATATGGTAAAGTTGAGGATTAATGTTAGACGAAAACACGATTTCGTAAAATTTTCTCGATAGAAAAAAAATCCAAAGTTACCTCCAAAATAAACAATAAACCGCTGTTATTCATAAAATACTTTAAATAAGATCATGAAACTTTGCATACTAACTGAACTAACTATAAAGCAGTGCTTATGTTATTTACTTTTTTTAAAATACCATTATTTTCACTGTAAAAAGAAATTACCTAAACTATCGGCGTCTTGAGCTTGATTCCAGTCGCCCCGTTGGTATCGCTTAGGCTTTTGAAGGGAGAAGTTGTGTCGCTTACGATCAGAATATACATTACGCAACAGTACGACGTAAAATTAAAATGGAAAATAGCCGTGATAAAAATAAGAAGCGGCTGACTTGGCGTTAAGAAACAGGCATAAATATGATAAACCTAATGAAGTAAGTGTCTAACGACCTTTCTACTTACAGTATTAGTGATTACAAACATATCGGTACATAGCAAACGACGCGCGGGGAAGTGGGGGCGAAATTAGAATTTGAGCTGACTTACTCTATCCACTTAAATTAATAAAAAACTGCGATTACCCACTCATGCCCCCAACAAGTTTACCGTATAGTGAAATATATCCTCAGCGGTTTCTATCTTCGTCGTTAAAAGACAATCGCGGTCTTTTTCGACATTGCTAAGGCGTTTAATAGAGTCTGGCATGAAGGCCTTATCTACAAATTGTACAATTTAGACCTCCCTGATCGTCTTTTCCGTCTCATGGCCTTCTACTTGAAGAATCGTACCTTTCGTTTCAGACATGAAGGCACGCTCTCCTCTCAGCGTCATATCAAAGCCCGTGTCCGTCAAGGCTCCGTGCTTGCCCCCCTCGTATATATACTGTTCACCAACGATATTCCCATCCCATCGAATGGTGTTCAGCTCTCCCTCTTTGCTGATGACACAGCCCTTTACTTTAAAGGCAATTCACTACTACAGATCCAGAACAAGATCCAAAAGTCAGTTAGTGACTTAGGAGCTTGGTTCCAAAAATGGCGTATCGATGTGAACCCGAAGAAGAGCTCCGCCGTTTTCTTCGAATATAAACGACGCCGCCTCACTACCATTCCGCCAATGCGGATATTAGGAATCCCTGTCCCCTGGCAAAAGACCGCCAAATACTTAGACGCCACCCTTTACACGAGGCTCACTTTCGAGCCTCATGTCAAGAAAGTAACTCGCACCGCGTGATTTTACCTAGGTAAGCTCAACAGCATGCTGGGCCGCCACAGTAAAATGCCTCATTACATGTATACAACCAGTCATGACATACGCAGCCCCTATTTTGCTAAACCTAGCATCTTAAACAAACTTCAAAAAGTTCAAAACCTTTTCTGTCATCGGGCTACGAACGCACCCTGGTTCGTCCGTAACGCCGACCTTCATCGAAACTTAGAGCTCCCCACAATTCGACAATTTGAATCCAAAGGGGCATACTGGCATATTCTTTCTCCAAAACAATCGCAGGAATGAGGGAAGGCCTATGTCTAGCAGTGAAACGCCTATAGGCTTTTACACCATATTTTTTTACTTTTTACCGGAGCTTTTGGGATATGTGTATATATATATATATATATATATATATATATATATATATATATATATATATATATATATTCTTATTCTAACGATATTGTAGCAGTTTTTCATTGCCTAAAAACACGGACAAAAAGACATTTTCTAAAAAATAAATCCTAGCTAGATCGATTTATTGCCCCCGAAACTCTCTGCACACAAAATTTTATGAAAATCCTAGAAGAGCATGTAGTCCCATACGCGGGTTTTGTTGGCAATGGATTTACATTAATGCACGACAAAGCCCGCTGCCATACAGCATTAATTGTACGTGATTACCTTCAAGAGGTCGGGATCTCTGTTATGCGATGGCCGGCGCAAAGTCCAGACATGAAGCCGATAGAGCACCTCTAAGATGATGTAAAGCAACGAGTACGGACTCGTGATCCTGCCACTACCACACTGCAAGAACTCGAGGAGGCTGTCATTGAGGAATGGGACAACATTGCTTAAGAACACATTGTTACGTTGATTAGATCAATGAAAGACCAAATGGAAGCAGAAATTAAGGCAAGGGGTGGTAACACTAGGTTTTAGGCCGTTTCAAATCAAGTTTTTATTTAATTTTGTAAGTTGCAATAAATCGTAATTTTCTTCTTGTTGACATTAACTTTTTTTTCTAATGAGTAAATTTAATTACCTTTCCAATGAAAAAAAATATTCATAGACTTACCATTGATTAAATGGATTTAAAAGTAATTTGAAGAAGAAATTTAAAGAAGTGCGATTTTTGTAATGCCGAGTGTATCTTACCCAGATTACGAACTGGAACTCTAATTTCGCCTCGGGTCGGAGTTTATGCGAACGTCTATGGCTACGATGGCTATGACGGCGACGACCACCCCCGCGTCCATGGGTTTGCATTTATAGTTCCTGTAGCGATAACAGCGAGATACACAGATTCCGTGTTACAACAGATCCGCAGAGATCATTCAGATTCAGATTCAGATTTCAACGCCCACCACGCTGAATAGCTCTGTTTTCGTACTACCGATGCTTTGATATCTGTATAAGACTTTGAGTTAGCATATGGTCTAATAAAACTGGTCACTTCACACACCTTCTCTATTAGACCTTCTGCTGACTTATGTTCCGAACGAGTATCAGGTTTCCATTGACGCCCTCTTGGCTCTTCGAATCACTGTTCGATTCTGAGTACAGTGTCCATGATTTGCTCATTGTAGGTGCGATGTATAGGCTGTCGTCGTGTGTGGCAATATAGGTTAGCAAATAGAGATGAGATACGGGTTTTTTTTTTGCATCCTAACCATGATTTTCTTCTAGCGGGATGATCCGAACATTGTTGCTGTGTGTGTCACAGATATAGTGTAGATCCCAGTTCTGGTTTAGTCGCTCCTGCAAAATTGCGTCCTGGCAAAAACAGGAGTGTATCGAGGTCTGGGCCGACGCATTGGCATCCCGGAGTTCAAACACTAGCTTACTCTAAAAGAAGTACAAATTTGCTTCCAGGTCCTTCAAAAGAGTTATCACTAGGGCAAAGTCGAAGCCCATTGAGAGATTTGGCGAGAAACTAGTTTACCTTTTGTCGGGAACTCGTGCATTGTGGTCTCTAGCTAATGTTGCCTAAGGAAATTTCTGTAAGCCATCATTATGTCCTCTGGGTAAAAAGGATGACTCGCTAGTCCACGCGGCAAGGGAGAAAGCTGATCTTTTAGATTCTGTTTTTGCGTCCAACTCGACTTTAGGTGACAGGGGGAGTCTACTCCCCTCCATCCCGCAGTGTGAATGCCCCGAGCAGGATATTCGGTTCACACAGTACTCCGTAAAGCACTACTTGCCCTGGACATCCACAAGTGGAGTGGGACTAATGGAATCCCCCCAATTGTGTTAAAGCGTATGCTCCAGAGTTAGCACCGGGACTTAAGCATCACTTCCGTATCTCTTACGCTTTAGACGTCATCCCAAGTTCATGAATGACAACCTTAGTGCACCCGATCCAACTCGGCTAGACAGAATTTGTAAGATTTTTTTATAGAATAGGGAAGACAAACGAACATACAGTTCATCTTATGTTAAGTGGATACTGTGGCTCATGGACAGCATTTCATCACGAGGAGCTAAGGTGTTTGTAGTCTTTATGTATTAGTAAAACCCGCAGATTTTTTTCTTTTTTTTTATAGAATAAGGGTATGGGACATAGACATTAAATCTATCCTCGCACAAGATTCAAAATGCAGATAGATGCGTTGTCACCCCTGAGGACTATGATGGAATGGCGTGCTTCCAGTAAAAGAGGGTCTCAGGCTCCCACTTTCAGGCTCAATCTCAGGCACCCATTCATACTGCAACCATAATATAGCTGCAACGTGGCTCTACCACGTTGAAAAAATAACGATACATCGTCTCGTCACGTATACTTCAAAGCTGACGACGAATAAATCTGGTACGTGTTATGACAGCATGATTAAGCTCAAGTTCCTCTCAATCTCTTGTTCCAGTTTACCCTTTGCATTATCTTTTATATTCTTCATCTTAAGCCAACAGAATGTGTTAGTGCATTCTCTTACGCCACAACATGATACTTATAATAATTTAAAAGCTTTATAATAAACGTCGTCTATATAATAACAAAAAAGTCAGATATGTATTAATATGTATACTTTTTGCTCAGCTTATAAAACAAAAGCAAATTTTGGTAAAATAAACCGTTATTTAAAATCATTTACATCAGCTCATCACACGTATTCTATCAGCTGAGGAACATCCTGTGGATTATGCAGTAGGTATGAATTTTATCATAGCGTCCGCTCCGGCCTAAATGGTGAGATTGGACAAAAAACGCGTTCTGTAACAGGAGTGTTCTCTACATGAAATCATGCGTCTTCTTGTGTTACTGGCTGTTTCTGTACTTAGTGCCCATGGAAGTGACTTGAAGTGTAAGTATTATTGTTCCTTTTATTTATTTTTTAAAAGTTAAAAGTGAAAGTAAAGAGTTGAGGCTTAGTTAATGGCCGTTTTGAGATTTAGAATTTATTAACTTTTAGAAACTTTTAGGCTTTAGGTTTTAAAAAGTACATGCCTTAAGAACTAGTAGATTGGAACCTCCATTTAAGCAAATAATGCCTGTGTTTGGAGGGTCCGTCCTTCCATTAATATATCCATTTTACAAGGCAGTATGGGTAAACATTTTATTTTATTAAAGTTTATTTAAATGGCGTGGATCATAAAATAATGATTTGTGAATTTTGAGGATTGTCCAGAATATATACAACTTCTTAACAGAGAGTAAACCACTGGTACGGTGTAGAAGATCGGTAGAAAGGCGTCTCTTCTAAAAGTACATAACTTTGATAGGAGAACGCGGCACCCTCTCTAACTCCAGAAATTGAGTTTTTGCTGCACTACCCCAGACAGGAATACAATAGGCCATGACGGATTGAGCAAGAGCAATGTAAATTTGGTTGAGGAGATAATTTGGTGAGATCCCGTCTGATTTGTCCAACATTATATGTCTGAGGGTTTTAAAAATCCATGTTAGTTTCCTCGTTCTATTGATGACATGATCAAGTTGTGGGTACCAAGATAGTCCTTGGTCTACCATTACCCACAGATATTTTGTCTAAGCTACCTTATCGATTCTAGGGCAGTTGCAGGTGTTTTTATTAGTGTCTATTGCACGTTCATGAATTTTTATGCTGAAGTCGGCCTGAGGTTGAGAGTTGTTGTTAGTACTAAAACAGATATAATTTGTTTTGAGAGTATTTAGCATCAGTAGGTTGTGTTTCAGCTCACAGAGCGATTCGCAACAGGCCAGCCTCAGCACTAGTTTTGACCTCCTCCCAAGAATCACCGGCAAAGACTACGGCCGTATCATCAGCGTATGACAAGACTCTGGCGTTATAGATCTTTATATTACATAGGTCGTTGATGTAGATGAGAAAGAAGGTAGGTCCTAAAATGCTGCCCTGCGGTACGCCACACGTCACATTAACAGCTTCACTAGTGCAGCCAGATAGTCTTACTCTTTGTCTCCTGTCCGATAACTCTCAAAAAAAGGCAAGCGGAGTTCCTCTTACTGCCATATCTTCAAGTTTATTCACAAGGATGGGGATGGACACAGTATCAAAAGCTTTTTTCAGATCGAGGAAAACCGACAGACATTTTTTACTTTTGTCAAGTTGCCCAGTTACAAAAGAGCTTAGCTCCATGATTGCATCTTCTGTCGATTTTCCCCGCCTGAAACCCAATTGTGATGATGATAAATTATTAAATTTATGTAAGTAATTTAGTAGTCTAGTATTAAGTAGTTTCTCTCAGATTTTAGATATTGCTGGCAGAACCGAGATCAGCCTATAATTACTACATACAAATTTTTTATTACAAATAATGGTATCTTTAACTTAAAGTTTAATAAATAAAGAGATAAACTCTAGAACATCTAGAAATATATAATTCACCGTTAACGTATTTAATATATTTTACAAGAACAAATACAACGAGTTATTATGAGATGAGAGTTATTATACTTGTTCTCATATCATAGCAACGTTTTTATTAAATATTTTCTGATGTCTCACTGCTGTGGGAAAAATCCATTACTCCTGCAGAATTTAGTATCGCATCCAGTTAATTTAAATTGCAATAATCCCATTCATTAAATTAATTTAAATTTATTGAATAGAATAATTGCAATATTATTAAGTGTTACACTTTATTAAGGAAAAAGTAAAACATTATTGTAATTTTTGACCAGAAATTCTGTATAATATATTTTAAAGACAAAGTTTGAGTTAGAAATAAGTAAATTCTCCAAGGTAATTATATCTAGGGCATATATATATATATAAGGCATTCAAATACAAAGTCTATTCCTTGCAAAACGGAACCGAAAAACGCTTTTGCTGTTGGAAATGTTCACGGGTAGCGGTAGTCACATGCCATCAGGAATGCATCATGCTCGTCACTTCTTTATTTATTTTTATTATGTGCGAGCAGCTATGCAGGTCTCGGGAAAGATACCAGTATCACTGCGACCTAAAATATCATGTGATCGCTGCTATGGATATAGGTCACTGCTAAGCCCTATGTTTTCAATGAATCGAAGGAGTTGCTTAGCCGTGAGCAATTTCACTTCTTCTGGGTGGAGTAGATAGCTTCCCAGATGAGTGTTACGTTTGCGCACTAAGGGTCCGCAATATGTTAGGATGTGCAGAGGCGTTTCCTTCGTTATGGAACGGAACCGACACATCATTGAGTTGCTTAGACCCAGGATGGACATGTGCTTTTTAAGACAGCAGTGTCTAGTTAGGGCTCTTACCAGAATGCGCAATTTATTTTTACTTAATCCCAGGGCTTCCGAAGCTAATTTACGATCAAAAGCATGGATCAAGTTTTTAGAATGTTTTAAGCCTGGTGTGTCAGACCAGATCTTAAGTGATTTATTGTGATAAAGAGTTTCAAGAGTCAATCGGGATAGGCTTCTTGAGATTCCACAAAATGGACCAGGTCCAAATTGTGTGCACTGGAGCCCTCCCGTGCAAGTTTGTCGGCAAATTCGTTGCCTACAATACTCGCGTGACCCGGAACCCAACGTAAGACGACCGTGTTGTTACATCCAAGGGTGTTTAAACGGTTCACACAGTCTCCAACTAGCTTTGAGTTTACTAAGTTCAACCTCATCTCTAGCAGTGCTGCTTGACTATCAGAGTTTATATAAATTATATGGCTGACGTAGTGTTTTTGCAGATTGATTTCCGCACACTGAAGTATGGCGGAAATTTCTGCCTGGAAGATAGAGGTGAATCTACCCAAATTCATACTAAGTTTCAATTTGGGGCGTTCCTCGTAAATTCTAAAGCCTACGTCGAGGTCTATTTTGAACCCATCGGTATACCATATGAGGTTACCGATCTCACAGATAACCTGGTCATTCAGCTAGTTTTCTCTGGAGGGTAATTCCACTAAATACTTTCTATCAAAAGTGTGTAGTGGACGCATGATATCTGAGATCATGCGTAAGACCGGTGATTCCTTAATTGAGTCGAGCATGGATCTCAATCTGTAGGAGAGCAAGCTCAGACCGCTCTGGGCGTTAATCCAATATAAACCAGCCCTCGCCTCCTTGTCTAGATCTAGATTAAGGGGCGTTAGGCATAGAAGTGCATTAAGAGCCGCTACAGGCGAAGATCGCATAGCTCCAGTTTCCATTAAGCAGGCAGTTTTTTGTAGACTATTTAGTCTGGCCGCAGTCGTCTTTTGGTTGGCTTTGTTACACCAGACAATGGAGGCGTAGGTAAGAATTGGCCTCACTATGCTGCTGTACAGCCATAGGATCATACTGGGACGCAAGCCTCAGTTGTTCCCGACTAAACGACTGCACGTACCTAAAGCAATTTCTTCCGACGTACGACTACAAGCTGAGAGGTGTTGCGTCTTGATCCTCAGTGATGGTGACCACGCATCTGTAGCCTTCTTTGTGTGAAGTTGGCTGCAATTGAACACGGGGTAGAGCCACGCTGCAGCTATATTATGGTTGTAGCAGTAATGGGGCGTCTCGACCAGGAAAACAATGCTTTCACAGAACACCAGCGTAAAATAGCAGCTTAATGCTGCTGTGTTTCATATGGTGAGTGTAGAGAACCGGAGACCCGTTTTACTGGAATCGGGGCATTCCAGATTATACTCAGGGTTGACAACGCATATGCATTTTGATTCTTAATCGAGGTTTACTGTAGATATCTATGGGCCACAACATCCACTAACCATCAGGTTAAGAGCTTACTCCTTTCTAAAGGGCCGGCAACATACCTGCAATTCCCCTGGTGTTGCGGTTGTTCATGGGCCGCGGTAGTCGCTTAACATCAGGTGAACTCTTCTGTAAAATAAAAGTCGACTGTGTACTCGTTTGTCACACTTATTCAATAAAAAAATAAAACGTGTACATAGCCCGGAAATTTACCATGAGATGGACTGCTAATTAGGACTGTTAGATTATTTAAAAAAGAAACCTACTAGAAATCTGAAGGACAAAATATTTTCGAAAATAAGTGAGGACCGCTAACACGCACTTGAGCAGCGCGCCGGACTAGCTGCTAGATCTCTCTGTGGCCAGCAGTGGGATGGATTCAGGCAATCACTTTATAGCTTTTTGTTTTCACAGCCTTCTTAGTGGACGCTTCATGGGAAGACGTCATATCTGCAGGCGGCATGCACATCGGACACGGGAGAGCAAAGCGGTTCGTTGGGCTAAATACGACGCAGGTATTTTACCTCCTTTTATGTCTTTATTTTCATACTTATTCTCGTTATGCAACAAAAAAAGAAAAATAAATTTAATTTTTTTTAATAATGCAAAACGCGATTACGATCCGCCAGATGAGACAAAAATAAAAAATTACACTTTTGCGTTGTAAAGTCACGCTGGAGCTTTATTAAGCTGGCAGTATGAATGAGTCGGCTCCATCGTTGCAGGACCACGCTCTCACAGAATACCAGCGCAAAATAGCAGATGAACGCTGCTGAATTTCGTAAAGTGAGTGTAGGGAACGGGAAACCCCTTTCACTGGAAACGAGGCATTCCATCTTAGTCCTTAGGGGTGACAACGCATCGGCATGGCATCGGATGTAAATGTCCATGGCGCACAGCCTTATTCTTTTATGAGGAAACTATTTTTTCTTATTCTTTTATGAATACTCGCCAGTTAATAGGTTTATGTTCAAAGACAATTATTCTCATAAAGACATTTTAAACGCCACTTACATGAGAACATAAATAAAAGTAAATCTAAAAACAAAATTCGTTGCCGTACCTATGTTGTTGAAAAATAAGCAACATCAAAAACAGCTATCGACGAGAAAAATCTATACAAATAAAATAATCACTATCACCTTAGCAGCACAATACCAGCAACAAACCCGTCCAACGCACTCAGATAGATATGTTTGTGATTACATGATTTGCTAGTCGTTTTTTGAATACATTGAACGAGTCTACATTTTTTATTTCCGAGGGCACCTTATTAAAACCTTCGCATGTAATTATATTGTAATATGTAGTTAATATGTAAAAATGCATTCAGAAGTAAGTATTTACATAATACTTTAGCATCGAAAAATGTCAGGAAAACACAGGTACATTAGCAAAACAACTCACAGGGTCCTTCTCGATGAAGAAGTAGGGCTAGAGTTCTCCACTCTTTCTTCACGTAGAGCGCAATGGAAACACTCCGTACGCACCACAATCACGTGTAGGGAAGAGAGCCTAATATGCTCCGCCCCGGCGCTCAGCTCTCTGACTGCGAATAAGGATATCTGCCATCCTTTCCCTCTCCCTCTCCGCAGCCTCCTTCCGCGGTATTTGTTGTTCATAGAATCCGCGAAATCCAACCTTAGCTTTAATCATAGCTGAAAGAGAGAGAGACTTTGTCCCCCATTTTATAATGGTTGCAGCACGAATAGGTCGGCTCTACCGGGGAAATACCACGCTCTTACATAATACCAGCGTAAAATAGTAGCATGACGAAGAACCTCTTTACTGGAAACGGGGCATTCCATCTTAGTCCTCAGGGATAACAACGCATCTGCGTTTTGATTCTTAATTGAAGATAGATAAAGATGTCTACGGGCCACAGCATCCACTTACCATCAGATGAACAGTGTGTTCATTAATCACCCTTATTGTAAATTTAAAGAAAAACCACCGCCACGGTGTCACGACGCAACTCAGCCCAAACTGGGCAATCCTCAAGGGTATGCTAAAATGTGTCATCACAGTGATGGCACTCGGTTGTCGGCTCCATTCCTGTTATACGCCATACGTTTATAATAATAATATAGTGAATATTCCCGTGCATATGTCCTGTGCATAAAGCATATACAGGTGTAGCGCTACAACATCCCGCAAATTGATACCACCCGATAGTATTCGAAAGATACCGTGGCCAAAACTTGCTTCGCAAATATTACCGTTATCTTTCTAAATCTCACATATCATCTCATACATCAGACGCTTATAAACAAAACAATTAATACATTCTCTTAACCGGCAGATAAGTTACAAAAGAATATGTTTAAGTTAATGCTCTAACTCTAGCTGATTCTAGTTGTTTACATTTCAGCCTGATATCCCATATCAGCCATGTTTCCTACCGAATGGTAATAAAGGTCGCTGCAGACACCTTCACCACTGCGTCTTGGACGAGTTCAAAAGTGACTTTATGAAGTATATGGACTACCTTTGCATAATAAAACGATCGTACGTATAGAACATATCAATTTTAAAGTAATTAGTGATGGGGTAAAAGAAAATTTGTTTCAGATGGTTCTTTTCTTCGACTTATTTGTACATTTTCACTCTTAGCAATTTTAAAGGTAACACTTATATTCTGATATATGTTTTTAATTGCATAGAAAGAATTAAAAAAAAATCTAGGATACTCTAAATCAACTAACCACCCATTACGGCAGTGCGAGAGGCTCGTTCTTGACCTTTCAGAATTAAAAACCCCGATATTATAATTTCTGCGCAGTAGTTAGTTTAAAAAGAATACTCTACTAATTACTTGGCAGTAAGACTCCTTTAATATCTAGGAATCCGTCTGTTTAGGCACCACCTTCATACATTCATACTACTTCATAGATTTCTGCCGCCAAATTGCTGGCATTAATTTGTTTCAATCTAAAGGATAAACAGAGCCACTATAATGACAGTCCTTAAAACATTCCATCTTAGTCCTCACAGGTGACAACGCATCTTTTGCCTTCTTTACTTGAAATTGGTTGCAGGTGTCCAGGAGCTACAATAGCCTATTACCATCAGATGGACTTTAACGGACGCAAGTTCGTTTCTCATTTCATTTTGAAGAAAGTTCTCCAACATGAACTTCTCATTGACAAGCTCAGTGCAAATAAAACCATGCTTAAAAATATCAACTATTGCATTCATAACGTACAAACCTAATTTTTGGTTTTATTTCTTAGTTCTTTGGGAGCTTGTTGTCCGAACGAATTCGACTCGGGCCCAGAGGCTTTAGCTGGAGATCTGCCCGCTACTGCACCCAGGGACGAATTGCAAGTTATGACCAAACTTGTGTTCGCTGAGAACAGAGGTTTGTAAAACGTGTAATATTAAATAGGTTGAAATAAATAATATATGTGTTTTGTTTTATCCCGAGCTAATTCGTGGGCACTTGAAATTCAAGTTTATTTAGAAATATCCATGGAATTATGATTTACATAATATACATGACCGGTATTATTTTGTATTTTAACATATAAACTGTTTTAGTAACAATAAAACTAGTAGTACCAGTTTTATGTGGTAGAGCCTCGCTGCAGCTCTACACTGCTGTTTCACGCATCGGCTCGACAGGGGTAGGAAGTCACACAAAATACGAACATCAAACAGCACAATAATGCTGCTGTGATTCGTATGATGAGCGCAGAGAACCTGAGATCCTTTTTACTGGTATCGGGGCATTCCAGCTAAGTCCTCTGAAAACGCACCTGCACTTTGAAATTTTAATCCAAAAGAGATGTCTGTAAGACAAAGCATCCACTTACCATCACGTGGACTGTGTGATTGCTTATTGACCCTTATATTATAAAAAAAAGGAAATAATATTGAAATATTTATAGATGATTTTTTTCAAACGTCGTCCCATAATAAATTACTCAATATTTTTAAGGAGTTGAGATTGATGAACGCTTGTTCGTCAACATAGTTCACCTAAATTCTATAGCACTTACACACCTAAATCTCTCAGTCACCACATAACATATTATTATATCGTTATTTTACGCCCGTGTTTCGTTATCTTTAAATGTCTTTATGTACCAGAATGACTACATACTCAAATCATGAAAAGGTAAATGACGTATCATATATACGAGAAATAACGCTCGTTAGCAACGCGGCTAACTTTGTAAAAAGATTCACATCAATGTGTATTTTGAACTAAAACGTCATAAACGTTTTCACAGCTGCCGCAGCTGCCGAAATTACATTTTACAATATAAGCTGTATGTATTACAACTTTTCTGATGTCGGCATTGTATTCATTGACGAAAAAATGTACAGAGTAGGATTCTGTAAGGTATGTGGGATTTTCAAGAGCCATTACACTTGTATTTGGATATTATTTGTCCATAAAATTCAAAAGCAGCTAGCCGCGAAGCTCATAAGTGTTATTTGATTTAACAAGAATTGTAATTATAGGAAATTTTGAAATCCAAAAAAGTATTTTAATTCATATGTAGGATGCGGACTGAGTACACGACCAATGAGCCGCGTGGTGGGCGCGCGGCCAGGTAACCCTCGCGACTGGCCCTGGATGGCATCAATCACGCCCGAGGGCCTTGAGCAGTACTGCGGCGGAGTTCTGATAACTGACAGACATGTACTGACTGCTGCGCACTGCACGAGGAGGTCTTGTTTTTATTTTATTTTTTGTCACGTTAGAAAACTAAAATGAAATTAATGCCTTCAAGTCTACCTTGTTATAATATCATAATTGACGTAATATGTACAATGTACTACTGTATAATTAATATGTACATTGTACAACTACATAATTAATATGTGCCATGTACTACTACATAATTAATATGTACATTGTACTACTACATAATTAATATGTGCAATGTACTACTACATAATTAATATGTACATTGTACTACTACATACGTCATACAATAAGACGACTCCGTGGCGCAGTGGCTTAGCAATGAGTAGCCCTACCCAAATTTTAAACTGCCCCCACATACAAGAGAAAATCTTAGTGTAGGGGTAACGTTTTTTTAAAGAAAATAAAAAAATAATTAATATGTACAATGTACTACTACATAATTAATACGTACGTTTTATTCATATGGCTTACTAAGAGTCAACTTACACAACGACAGTCTTAAATAACAGAAAAGTTCCTTAAGCTAAGTGTAGTGACTCCTTACTAGTAAACACAGATAATAATTTTAAAAGAAAATAACGTAGTTTATCCGTTATGATAGAAAACTAGAAAACACAAGCTGGTTGCACAATCTTAAGTACCAGTACTAGCCATACTGTCGACAATCTTTTTACGGAAAGTGTAAGCGAAATCAAAGTTTACATCAACTGTCTTTCTAGCTATTAAGAACCTTATACACACCAGACAACAGTCTGGGTAGGTAGTCTGGTGGAGTTGAATCCAAGAACGGTTCTGCGGGTTGGAGGTTTCAGGGAAGCTATCAGATGGCGCGGATATCTTGAAGGAGCGCTAAATTCAAACGCGCTCAGTAACTGCGGGCAACTAGTTCTGTTGTTGAGAATTTTGTATAAAAACAACAAGTCTGTTAGCTCCCTACGTTTATCCAAGGATAACATTTCGAAAAGTTTTAGCCTATCCGCATATGAGAAATATCTCTTTGCTTTACCAATTAATTGTGCCAAATGACACATAAACCGCTTCTAAATACGCTCAATGCGTAGACCGCAAAGTGTGAACGCCCGACAACAGAACAGTACACAAGTGTGCTATAAACGAGACTACTGTAAAGTATTTTCTTAGTTTTAATGCTGAATCTATTTGCTATTTCGTATGACAAGCAGAAGCAGCCTTGAATCTTTTTTAACGATGTTTTCGTAAATTTGAGGTACAAATGTCAGTTTCCTGTCAAAAGTAACCCCTAAATCTTTTATAACCTCGTCTCTTGTATTTGTAATATGTATGTATCTTGTAATATGCTTGCGTCTATTTTATAATTAAATGGAATAACTTTTCTGATAATTTTAACGTGTTGACATTTTTTCTAATTTAGTGTCATTCGGCTATCTCTACACCAACCAATAAGATTTTTCAGATCCCTCTATAATAATATTGAGTCTTCTATTGGATTTATATGTCTTAAGAATTTCAGGCCAAGAATACATAGGAATATGTGCCAGTGTTAACAGGGTGTAAGCACTGCTGGAGATTGTTTAATTAAAAATTACACGCACCTGTCTTATATTCATCGGTAGGTAGTAAAAATGTAAAAATCTACTTAGCCTGTAACTGTTAACACAATAGAAAGAGCGGGCAGATTTTGACTTCGTGATACCTAATACGACAAAATCTACCAAAATCACAAGAAAGGCGCGTGCAGTTTTAAAACAGACGATCTTACAAGAATACCTACTGGGCAGAGACTCATAAATCGAATCAATAGATCGCTATATTCAACTTAGCCGACTAGCAACCGTAATAATCAGACCCTTTACACCTAGCCATAAGAGGCAGCTCAACGACATCAATCTAATTGAACGTATATTTTACACCAAAACGTTTTTCGCACATAAAAAATATATAAAAAAAGACTTCGCTCTCAGTGTTTTCACTATTTTGATTACATAATAAAGTAAATAACGAACAAAACCTTCATTTTGTAGATGGAAAGCAAACCAACTTTTTGTCCGTCTCGGCGAATATGATTTAAAGCGCACGAACGACTCACGAACGTACAACTTTAAAGTGGTGGAGATCAGGCGGCACATGTTCGATATGGCCAACTACCGTCACGACATCGCCATATTGAAGCTGCACCGCCCGGCAGTATTCAATACTTATGTATGGCCGATCTGTCTGCCCCCAGCAGGACTAAATCTCCTTAATGAGACTGCTGTTGTTATAGGTGAGATAAACAGCTGTGTAAGAAGACTAAATTCTGGTATTTAACGAGATTTTGGTGAGAGGTAAATTTAAGGTTCATTTGATTGATTTCTCTATAGAGAAATAGCTATAGCATATATGTGACGATCCAACGAACTAATTCGCTTTTCTGTTGCAATTCTAATAAAGATGCTTACTTCTCCATCAGAATCGCAACAGAAAACTGTGTCTGTAAGGGAAAAAGAAAAAAAGCGTACCAGGAAGATTGGTGATGTAAAATACGCCTAGCACCTTTGACGCCAACCTTTGCTAATAGTGTTGTATTTGTATAAGTGAATTATTTCGTATATATTATATCATACAGCCATCTGTCGAAGCTCATAATATCTTTCTGACATATCCTCTAGTCGCCGCTTACGGTACCCACGGTGAAGTAATGGATTCTTAGGTACATTACCATAATAAGCAAGATACTAATTATATTTTGATATCCTATACCTTTAAACGAGCAATTCTTGTATATATATATATATATAAATATATAATAATATATAATATATAATCAGGAATCTCGAAAACGGCTCCAAAGATTTTCATAAAATTTAGTGTCCAGGGAGTTTCGGGGGGCAATACATCGATCTAGCTAGGATTTATTTTCAGAAAATGTCTTTATCCGTATTTTCAGGCAATGAAATTCTGTTACAATATAAGAAGGTAAGTTTTGACACTGTGTTAACGATCGTAATAGCTCAAGTGGATATCGAGCGATCGCGAAATCTTAATGCCTTGGTTCGCGTCCTGTCTTCGGTCCGATTTCTTTTTTCCTTTTTTTTTCAAGTTCCCTTCTTTTGTGAGAAAATCTATTATTTCGAGCCCTTTTTTTATTATTTTTTAAAAATATAAAAATTTAATTAAACTAATTGCACTCATGATTTTTTATTCAAATAACCAGTTCAGTTTTTTCTATTATGTCAATAAGATCAAAAAATATTATTCATCAGTATGTAATTTGTATCTAAATGTAATTAAAAAAAAACCGAGCAAAGCTCGGTCATCCGGTTACTATCTATAAAGCGTCCATATTTTCATCATCAGATACAGATACATTAACAGATACTTTTCTATACTCCGTGAAGTTTCGACATTTCGGATGAATCTTCCGCCATCACTCGGTCGTACGTCGTAAGACACTTGTCAGGCAGGCGCATCGCTTGCAGGAAATGATTGTGCATATTTCTTCATGCACTCCATATCTTAGTTTTGAATTTTATTTTCCATTTAAGTTGAGTATTATTCCACAATATTAGTGGATATATTTATTTTACTATGCTGTCTAAATCTATTATTTCGAAGCAGAACTAAGATTTTTATTGTCTTTATTTTACTTATATACAGAATACAGTTTAGTACAAGAACTAAATATTATTTTCTTTTTTACTATCTGAAACGATGCACGTACATTCAACATATTAGGTAAAACTTAAATATACATTATGCAAATGGCAAAAACCAAAAACCAAAAATATAATCACAATTTATCAAGCCATAGATAGTTGTAATATATACAGCAAAATTATTGCTTTTTTACATTTTATTTCCCTCTATTGTGCTACTGGTCACTTGTACTATGTGTGCTAGTTGCAGTTAAATTATATAAAGTATAATTGTTTTTCTTTCGCATTGTCTTTTATATAAGATATAATGTTATTAGGGCTTATCTGTATCGTTTCTAGAAGATATTAATCTGGATTTTCACTTGCTTAGGTTGGGGAGCAAAGTTCTACAAAGGCCCACACAGTGATGTGCTGATGGAGGTTTCAGTGCCAGTGTGGGAGCACCAGAGATGCGTCGATTCGTTCACGGCTACTATTTTTGCGGAAACCCTTTGTGCCGGCGGACCCGAGGGTGGCAGGGACTCTTGTCGTGTAATGCTTTATTATAAAATAATAAAAATAATATTTTCACGTCTATTGTGGAAGTATCGTACATACAAAAATAATACATGAAAAAACACCCAAACACGGAACAATTATTTTATATTACAAATTAATTATGCTGATTTCGAACCTGCACACTGCAACGCCGCAGCCTAATGCTGAAAAAGAGTAAGAAGATTAGAATTTTCTTTCTCGTACATCCTTATAGAGTCATTTACCAGCAGCGATTTTTTCGAACTGATACAACTTATGTATTTTCAAGAAACATGCTTACTCCTTTTTAAAAGTTCGTGGGCGGCAGTCGATACTTTCAAAGAAGTTTTACGCACTCTTAACAACTTAATCTGTATAACTTAAATATACAAAGCGGAACCAAGGCCAAGTATTTCATGGTTCAAATTAATAAAATATGAGATAATGTCTTATATTTTAGCAAAGAAATTTTATGACATTCACAACGTCAAATGGTTTTATCCGCTATCAATTTTAAGCACTAGAGTGGCATCATTACCAAACAATACTTTTTCCAATAAGTTTTTAGTGTAGAAAGGAAGAAAATTTATGTACAAAAAATAGCAATGGTATCAATATTAATCCTTACTTTACCCATAATTAAGAGTTCTTCGAAAGACTCAGTTCCATTAATAAATACTTTTTGCAACCATTCAGACAAGTATGATTGTATATGGTAAACCAATTTTCAGTGACACGAAAATGCCTTAATTAGTTTAAAAGTGTGTGATTGATTGAATGACATGATTTACGCAATCGAAAGCCTCAGATAGATACCAAAATATCTATAGCAGGCGCTTATGCTTTATTAATATTAAAATTTTATAGATTTGTAAAATTTATAAAATATTAATATTAAATTATTAATAAAAATTAAAAATTCTTCTTCTTCCATCCCTGATTCCGTTATTTGGGGTCGGGTCTCCTCACTTGTCTGCGCCAATACAAACGGTCTTGGGTTGTCACATCCGGCAACTGGGCTTTCCTTAGGTCTCTTGCGATATTAGACCACCATGTCATTGGCGGGCGTCCTCTGCTTCTCTTTGTTTCTGGCAAGCTTAGAGCTATTTGAACTGCATGATCTTCGCTGCGTCTTTTAATATATCCATACCATCTTAGGCGATTTTCAATGATTTTATCTGTAATAGGTGCGACTTTAAAGCTGCCACGTATATGTTCATTACGGACTTTGTCAAGCCGAGTCACACCTCCCGCCCACCTAAGCATCTTCATTTCGTTAGTATGGACCTTTTGCTCATGCGTCTTTTTTGTTGTCCAACATTCAGAACCATACAATAGCACGGGACGTACTGCGGTTTTATATACTTTGCCCTTAGTTTTTATGGGAATACGTGGATCACACAATACCCCTGTAAGTGATCGCCATTTCAGCCACGCGGCACTTATTCTATGGGCCACGTCTGTGTCAACATTTGCATCTGTGGTAAGCATAGAGCCCAAGTATTTAAATTTATCTACTATAGGAATAGGTGTTGTCCCAATATTTCAATAATAGTTTCAGATAATATAATAGTTTCCACTGAAAGGGCATTTCAAATACTCAGTTTTACTCCTACTCACCCTCAGGCCGTACTTTTCAAGAGCGTGTGTCCACGTATTAAGAGTTTCCTGCAAATGGCTTGCGGTATCAGCAGCTAAGACAATGTCATCCGCGTATAGAATAGTCCATGGCAATGGGGCAAGTATATCCTTAGTGAGGTAGTCCATCACTAGATTGAATAGGAGGGGACTTAGAGCAGATCCCTGATGGACACCCACTTTGACTTCAAAAGCTTTACTCACGCCGGGTGGGCTTCTGACTTTCGTGTTGGCCTTGCAGTACATATCTTTTATAAGTTCGATATAATACTCTGGCACCCTTTGGGCACGAAGTGCCTGCCATACCAGCCTACGTGGAACTCGATCAAAGGCTTTTTCTAGGTCTATGAATGCTAGGTGTAGGTCTTTATTGTTTATTTTATATTTTTTCATCAGTATTCTAATCGTTTGGATGGCATCAATAGTTGATCTGGATGCTGTAAAACCAAACTGATTTGGAGATATTTCAGCAATGTCAGTGAGCCGTTTATTAATAATTCGTTCCCATATTTTAAGTGTATGTGAGGTCAATTTAATACCTCTATAGTTTTCACACTGCGTTACATCGCCCTTATTTTTATAGAACGGTAGTAGATAGCTTTGACGCCAAGAGTCCGGAATACGATTAGTCGTTAGAATAATGTTTAACAGCTTGGTTAACCATATTGCCGCTATTGTACCAAGGCCTTTCCATAGATCCGCTGGTATCTCGTCTGGGCCTGTAGCTTTTCGGTTTTTCATTTTGGCTATTGCCTGTTTGACTTCAGCTATATCCACCTTAGGTATTGGTCCAGATGTAGATTTGCAGGGTGTAGGGTCTTCATTTGGAAATTCTTCATTTAATAGTTGTTTATAATATTCATACCATCTATCCATAATTTGTGAGTTGTTTGTTAACAATTTTTGGTCTTTACTCTTAATGTATTTGTTTGTCTTTATATCCCTAGTGGTCCTGTTTTTAAATTTTGCTACTTTTAATACTTCATCTACAGTTTTAGCATTTTCCAAATTATTGTAGAAGGCTCGGTTGCTAATTGCTCTTTCTATGGCTACACATTTCTTTGCCTGTTTCTTCGCTTCTCTATATGAGTCTTTGTCTTCATCTAGTGGCGAGCTTTGCCATTTCTTAAAGAGGTCCTTCTTATTCGCTAGAGTCTTTCTTCACATTGTCATTCCACCAGTTAGGATCCTTCTCATTTCTGGGTGGTCCTTTGGAGACTCCCAGGATTTCTGCTGCCTTAGCTCTACAATGCGCTTCAAACTTAGACCACATATCTTCGGCGTTTTCGTAGTTCACTCCAATATCAGAGTCTAGGTATTCCGTTATTACACCTCGCAGTAATTCGCCCTTAGAACTATTCAGATCTTTCCACTTAGTACGCGGTGTTCTATCTAAAAAAGTTTTTATAGGTTTGAACAGAGAGTAAACGGCTACGAGTATACGGTGTTGTGACGTTAGAGACTCTCCAGGGATTACTTTGCAGTCCTTGAACTTTTGTTTGGCATCCATGTCGGCGATAATATAGTCTATTTGTGACACCCGACCTGCACATTTATACGTGATTAGATGTTCTTCTTTCTTTTGGAAATTTGTGTTTATCAGAGTTAAAGAGTGTCTGGCTGCAAATTCTAGAATGTCTTCTCCCTGTTTATTTGCCTCGCCTAGTCCAAAACCGCCATGTACCGCTCCGTATGTATTACTTTTAGCTCCTACGTGGCCATTTAAATCCCCTCCTATTATTTTACGTTCATTTAATGGTATTTCATGTATTAGATCGTCCAAGTCTTCCCAAAATTGAGATTTCTCGGACTCCACGCAACCCGTCTGTGGTGCGTATACTGATAAGATGTTAATTATTTGTTGATCATCCAGTGCCAATTTAGCAGCAATTAGACGGTCGCTCTTCCGGGTGATGTTTACTATGCGGCTCTTAAAGTTTTTATCCAAGGCTATTGCTACCCCATTTCTTTTACTGTCTATACCGTGGTATATAAGCTGATAATCGTTTCCTATGTCTCGAGATTTTGAACCTTTCCATTTCGTTTCTTGTATGCAGCAAATATTAATGCATCTTTTCTTTAGGATTCTGCTTAATTCTTGGCTCCTTCCTGTAAGAGATCCCAAGTTCCATGTTGCCAGTCTTATTTTGTTAATAGTATGTAAATGCGAATGTTTGTTCTTGTCTAAGTAATAGTCGCTTCGGGGGGGACGCCCTAGCAGTTTTGACATTGAGTATCTGATTCATCGTATCGCATTTGCGTCGCTTGGGGGGTACGCCCTAGTATTTTTTGTCCTGTATTATAGTCTTGTGCTTTCATGTGAGGAGAAAAATGTATTGGCTATTTGTTTTACGGCCGGTTGCCACCTGACGCCAATGCAGTAACCCTTCTGAAGGGCTTGGGAGCCGCCGTTGGACTGCGGTCTCTTCCGCCGCCATCCCTACTACATCACCCTGCATGGTGTTGTAGCTCCAGTGTAACCTGGTGTCTCAATATGTGAGAGCAGCTTTCCACTGGGTTTGTGCTTCTTCCGCCTGCTCCGCCGTACCGATAACTATTATCTTCGCCTTCACAGCCGTTGAAGTCTTCACCCGTAACCCTGGGTAAGGGACTGTGTTATACCCCACAGCACTGGGTCCCTGCCTGAACTTGGCCACCAATTTACTCCGGCCTACTGAAGTAAACGGCGCCCACCCCCGCGGCGTGGACGCGCCAGGCAGGAATTACCCTAGTGCAGTGGGAGATAGAGAGGATGCCTCTACCTCCCCCAGAGCCGGGCTAATGGTTGTGTCTGAAGCCACAACCAAGGGCATTAATAAAAATTAAAAATATTAATAAAAAATTATTTTAGAAATCTTGGCTTTATCTTAAGGGGAAATATAATCTCAAATGGCTTAGCAAGATCCTTCGTTATGCCGAAAATATTGCAGCATTAATTTTGAAATAAATATATGGTAAAGTTGAGGATTAATGTTAAAGATTATGTTAGACGAAAACACGATTTCGTAAAATTTTCTCGATAGAAAAAAAAATCCATAGTTACCTCCAAAATAAACAATAAACCGCTGTTATTCATAAAATACTTTAAATAAGATCATGAAACTTTGCATACTAACTGAACTAACCATAAAGCAATGCTTATGTTATTTACTTTTTTTTAAATACCATTATTTTCACTGTAAAAAGAAATTACCTAAACTATCGGCGCGTAAGCTTGATTCCTGTCGCCCCGTTAGTATCGCTCCGGCTTTTGAAGGGAGAAGTTGTGTCGCTTACGATCAGAATACAAATTACGCAACAGGACGACGTAAAATTAAAATGGGAAATAACCGTGATAAAAATAAGAAGCGACTGGCTTGGCGTTAAGAAACAGGCATAAATATGATAAACCTAATGAAATAAGTATTTAACGACCTCTCTACCTACAGTATTGGTGATTACAAACATGTCGGTACATAGCATACGACACGCGTGCAAGTGGGGACGAAATTAGAATTTGAGTTGATTTACTATATCCCCTTAAGACAGTGCAGAGGTTTTCGGAATTTACTTTATGAGGATGTTATATAATGCGAGAGCATAAAAAAAATTAAATAATTAGGAAGTCAACTAAAACGAATGCCGCTATTTTGAATCCACATGAAAACAAATACAGTGTCATGGTCGATATAACTCAAAATAAATTTACACGATTTTTATAGTTCAAGCAGTACGGAATCCATCCTTGTTTTCTTCTGATGTATTTAAGTCTATTAGTACTGGGTATGGTCGGTTACAGCCCCCGAAAGGGTTCGCTGCGCTAAAGCTGTGTATATCTAAATATTACGTGTATGCTCGTCGCCGACCATCGTTACTCCTCGTACCTACTGCTAGAATGAAGTTGCTTCAGAAAGCACCATTGTCACATGCTATACGCTGTGTTACTATCATCTCACAGAATTTTGACATATTAACATGCAGTCAGACAAAATTCATAATTGCAGCGCCACAAAGCGTTGGAAATCGTATTTTTTTAATTACTATAATATTTTACAGTCATGTTTATAGTCTTATTATTTATTAGTCAGTGGTTTTCTTATAAAATATACAGGTTGGTTATAGCGTCGAATTGGTTAATATAACTGTAATAATGTTATAATTATGTAAGAAATAAATAAATGAATAATTTTTTCTTGTGCAGCAGAAATTAGACACGCTACTGGAAAGAAAAGTCGTTGGGTATAAGTGGAATTCGATGGACAAAGACGTCTCCCCCGACATCACACCTCATTAGGACCTCAGTCTCCATTACGTTCCACTGCATAGTCTTCTTTTTAAGTTTTGGACATTACTTTATTATGTTCAGGTTTCCCAATAGCATAATAAAGTCACCGATTTTTGAGATAAATCATTAACCATTTAGACGGAATAAGTTTATGAGACAACCGTCAGCAATGTCTGCCAACGCAACGTATATATGAGTTGACTTTACGCGCCTTTTCTCCTACGCGGGCCCCGTCTTTGCCCACGCAAACCCTAACATTATAAATGAACTCCAAATAGTTCAGAACCTCTTCTGCCGTCGAGCTGCGAACGCACCTTGGTACGTCCGTAATGCCGACCTTCATCGGAACTTAGAGCTCCCAACAATTCAACAATTCCTTAAAAAACTCTCTGAGAACTTCTTCAAAGTCTCAGAGTCGCACCCAAATCAATTAACTCGTGAGGCAGCTTCTTATGCAGCCCCACCGCCCTCTCGCTATCGTGTCCGCAGGCCGAGAAACTCTCTCTCGGACCCGCCTAATAAACTGTCAAACGACCTGAACTGTCTCCTGGCGGCTCAGGCCAACTCTAATTAAACTAAATTATTGTATTAACCAACTTTAATTTGCCTTCGTAGGCACTCCCTCAGCGGCTCTTAGCCGCCTGCGCCCTCTTTTCCCAAAAGAGGGTCGCTCATGATAAGGCACAATAGAGCTTAATCAGCCGGTTGCCTGTCCCCAAAGGCGGTTTTTAGAGGGTATCACTTAGGGTCCCCGGTAGGACAGTGAGCCCCTCATAACCACGATAGACCGGCTATCGTGGTATGCGTAATGCATTTTCTGCCTCCCTACCCTACGTATAGGGTAGCCCTTTAATTGCTTCGGGCGCAAAAAAAAAAAAAAAGCGCCTTCCCCCAAACAGTTCCGTTTGCGCGCCGCCCCCGAGCGGTCGTGCACACAGTTCTTTCGCGCTCCGACCCCTCGGTAGTGCAACCGCTCGCCCGCGCGCCCCGCTCTCCCCGGCTAACACCGGCCGAGCAGACGCCGTTGGTGAGTCACTTTGTTTTTCGCATCGTTCTTGCCCCCTTGCTCCGGCGGGGAGGCTTGAGCGCGCTTTGCTTTGTTTTGTTTTATATATATATATACTGTTCTTAGAAGATCGTCTCTTGCTCTTCTCAGAGCGAGCCCTTCTTCTTTTCAGAACATAGGGACCCCAGCTTCTTGGAATAGAACGTCAGTCCTCCCCATCTGCCCCCAAGGCCCTGTTCTTCTCAGAACAGGGACCTCCAGTTTTCATAGAATAAATCGTCACCCCCCTGTCCAGATCAACATGTCTTCCATAGACATAAACACTCTCATGAGCCAAGTTGCGGCCACGATCGTACAAATGATCCAAGCCGCAGGAATACCCACAACCACCCAAATTGACGAGACCCTTCTCGCCAGAACCATTTTCCCCCCCGCTGCCTCTAAGGCATGTGTACCCCCGCCCGCCGTCGCGGCTTTCCTCGCGAGCCAAGCGGCTGCCCCGCAGACCAACTTGCCCGCGTCCCCCGACTCCGATATGGAGCACTCGGACACCACGTCCGTTACCTCCTCCTCCCGGAAGAGGACCGCCCTCAGCTCCACCGGCTCCTCGGATTCATCCGACTCCGAAGGAACCATAACCGACTCAGCCCAATTCACGCTAGTGAAATCTAAGCGAGGCCCGAAACGCGCTGCGACTTCTAGCACTCCCCCCGCCCCGGCGGCCGCCGCCGCCGCCTGCACTCCCTCCGTCGCTGCCTCTAACTCCGCAGCTCCGATCGTTGCCCCTACTCCCGCAGCCCCAAGCGCTGCCGCCTCTCAGTCGAAAGACACTACCGCCAAGCCAGCAACCCGCTGCGCTCCCAAACTGGCTAAAAACCAAGTCCCGCCCCCTGTCTTTCTCAGAGACAAGGCCAAATTCACTCAGTTGTCCAAAACCCTATATGATAAGGGTTTCAAATATGACCAATCCACCAATGTCGGCGAGGCCATTAAAATCATGCCGGCGTCTATAGAAGACTTCTGGAATATAACCCGTCTATTCACGGGCGAGCGTGTGTCCTATCACACATACGCCGGAGGCGAAGGCCATCTTCCGCGAGGTACGCACTGTGTGCGGCCTGTCGCGTGTAAAGGTCAAAGCCCCACACCGGCGCGGTTACCCAGCGCAGTTCCACCGCTGCCAACTCTATGGGCACGCGGCATCCAACTGCTTAGCTCCACCCAGGTGCGTTAAGTGCCTAGAACCCCATCACTCGAAAGAGTGCCCTCGGCCCAAAAACGCTGAAGCCCCACCCCCATGTGTTCTTTGCGGACAAACAGGCCATCCGGCCAATTTTAGAGGTTGCCCTCGCGCTCCTCGCCCACCTCCGAGCCGCAAAACTCCACCCCAGGTCAATGACCGAACCTTCCCGGCTCTTGTAAGCCGAAAGTCCAGCCAGGGCCAGCTCCTACCTCAGCCCCCTCAGGGCTCATCTCAGCCCACACAGGGCATCTACCGGCCCCCACAGGGCCCCTATCGGCCACCTCAGTGCCCTCCTCGGCCCCTTATGAGCCTTCCGCTCTCCCAGCCTGCGCCGCTTCCAATAAACCCTTGGTTCCCAAAGGAATCAAATATCCCGCGGCCCTCCGCCGACCCACAAAAACAGATAGACTCTGTAGTAGAATCTCTAAACCTAGTATACAACACTATGAATAGGATCAACTTAGACGAAATCCTTATCCTTGCGCGTAAACTTCGCACCGCTCAGTCCCCTCAGGACCGTCTCCTTGTTCTTACTGAGCACATTAACCTACTAAGGTCTTTGTAATTAAACTATGCCGGAGCCCTCTGCTCCCGCAATATCTCACGGTTTTGGGTTCTCAAAGGGTTTGTCGCTTGTTTCATTCAATATCCGCGGTTTGCGAAATAACCTCCCAGAGCTTAGACTATTTCTTCGAGATCGCGAAGCCGACCTCCCTCCTCCTTCAGGAGACCCACCTCAGCCCCAAGGTCTCTAAAGGCCTTTCTATTAAAAATTATTCACTTCTACGTAACGACAGACCCGACCGCAAAGGCGGCGGTACTGCCATCTATTACAAAAAGTCCCTTCATTGCTCCCACATATCTACTCCGACGCTTACCAGTATGGAAGCCACTATCACTAGATTAGCTATGACTGGACACCAGTCAATCATTATAGCCTCTTGCTATATCCCTAGCGGAACCCTCCCCGTTAAGAGTGATTTCGAAGCCATCTTTGCATTAGGCGACTCAGTCATTATGTTTGGAGACTTTAACTCCAAGCATACTGAATGGACCTGCCGCACTACTACCAGTAGTGGCAGGGTGCTGCTCAATATCACTCAGTTTCTCGACCTGACTGTCTACAGCCCCCTCGCTGCCACCCACTATCCCGACATTGTTAACTACGCTCCTGACGTGCTAGATTTTGCTCTAGTTAAAGGAGTCTCCCTTAACCTTAGAGCAATCGAGTCTCTCGATGATCTAGGATCCGACCACCGTCCTATATCCCTCCTTCTTGGCCATCAGCCATCTCCAATTCCCACTTCCAAAACCTACACCAACTGGAAGGGCTTCAAGAAGTCTCTAGCCTCGACTATAGATTCTCAGGACCCTCCCATAAGCCTTTCTTCCGACGCCCTCGACAGTACGGGGAAAATAGACACCGCGGTCGAAAATCTTACCTCACTTATAACATCCTCTCTTAAAGAGAATGAAAAAGTTGTCCCGGTTGCTAAAACTAGTCTTCCCCTAGATATTAGCAACCTGCTAAAAGCCAAAAAAAGCTGCCCTCCGTAGAGCTGCACGCTATCCCACTCCCGAATATAGACTCGCAGCCCACCGCCTTCAACGCAAACTCCGTTACCGCCTCCAAGATTACAGAGACCACGAAAGGGGCAATCTCATGGAGAAAATCTCTCCCTCCCACACAGCGTACTACCATATGGCGAGAGCCTAGAGAGAGATAGACACTATAACGCATACTCCCCCCTCTGTCTCGTCCCGACGGCTCCATTGCTTTCGAGGACGAAGAAAAGGCTGAGTGCTTCGCTGACAGCGTCGCCGCTCAATGCTCTCTTAGCTCACAACCCACTGACCCCATACACATCCAACTAGTGGAGGACGAGGTCCGTCGCAGGAACTCGCCCCCTACCGCCTCTGACCCTATCACTGTGTCCAAAGATGAGATTTCATCCACCATCAAAGGACTTAAGCCCAAAAAAGCACCGGGTGCGGATGGTATCTCCAACCAAGCCCTCAAACACTTCCCGGAGCAGGTAATCGCCTTACTGGCCATTATCTTTAACGCCTGCTTCGAATTCAGTTACTTTCCCACCTCTTCGAAAGAGGCAACTGTCATTGGCATTCCCAAGCCAGGAAAACCTCACCACCTCCCCTCCAATCACCGTCCTATCAGCCTCCTTAAGGCCATGGGCAAACTTTTTGAACGAGTTATTCTCGTGCGCTTGAGGCGCCATTTGTTTCCCACAGACGGCGACCCTCTTGTCATCCCACAACAATTCGGGTTTCGAGCCAAACACTCGTGCCCCCAGCAAGTTCACCGCATGGTGGAATACATCCTCAGCGGTTTTTATCCTCGTCGTCAAAAAACCATCGCGGTCTTTTTTGACATTGCCAAGGCATTCGACAGAGTCTGGCACGAGGGCCTTATCTACAAACTGTACGATTTAGGCCTCCCGGACCGTCTCGTTCGCCTTGTAGCCTCCTATCTGAAGGATCGTACCTTTCGCTTTAGACACAAAGGCACGCTATCCTTTACTAGTCAAATAAAAGCCGGTGTCCCTCAAGGCTCTGTGCTTGCTCCCCTCCTATATATACTATTCACCAACGACATCCCTATCCCGTCGAATGGTGTTAAACTAGCCCTCTTTGCAGATGACACAGCCCTTTACTCTAAAGGCAACTCACTACCACAGATTCGGAACAAGATCCAAAAGTCAGTAAGCGACTTAGGTGCTTGGTTCCAAAAATGGCGTATCGACGTAAACCCGGAGAAAAGCTCCGCCGTTTGCTTCGAATATAAACGACGTCCTCTCACCACCACTCCGCCAATCAGGATGTTAGGAACCCCTGTCCCATGGCAAACTAAAACCAAATACTTAGGCGTCACCCTTGATGCAAGGCTCACTTTCGAGCCCCATATCAAGAAGGTTACTCGCACCGCACGATTTTACATGGGTAGGCGCAACAGCATGTTGGGCAGACACAGTAAAATGTCCCTCCGCAACAAGCGAACCCTATATAAGGTCTGCATACGACCTGTCATGACCTACGCGGCTCCCATTTTCGCACATGCTAAGCCCAAAGCTATAAATGAACTTCAAATAGTCCAAAATCTATTCTGTCGCAGGGCCACTAACACGCCCTATTATGTCCGTAATGCCGACCTACATCGAGACTTAGAGCTCCCAACAATCCAGCAGTTCCTTAAATCACTCTCTGAGAGATTTTTCAAAGCCTCAGAGTCCCACCCAAATCATCTCATTCGTGAGACAACTGCCTATGCAGCCCCTATCCACACTCGCTATAGTGTGCGCAGACCGAGAAACTCTCTCTCGGACCCCCCCCCCCCCCAATTCGGCTGACCTGAACTGCCTCCTCCGGCTCAGGCCGAGCCTACATAACACATCCCTTAATCTGCCTTAGTTAGGCACTCTTCTAAGCGGCTTTTCGCCGCTTGCGCCCTCCTTTCTGCCAAGGAGGGTCGCGTTCGTATACGGCTTAGAGATCTCTAGTCAGATCGTTAAGCCAGTCCCTAAAATGTTGAGTTTAGTGGGTAAAAGTCACCACATAACCACACAGCCGGCTGCGTGGTATGCTATGAGCATTCCCAACCTCCCTCCCCCCGTTTTCCGGAGGGTTGCCAATATTTGCTTCGGGCGCAAAAAAAAAGCGCCTTCCCGCATTCGGTTCACGTAGTCGCATAATTTTTGACGATGTTCCGCTTCCGGGCTCTACGGTTCCTAATTCCTTTATAATACCTATCATACGGGTCGGCTCCCGGCGGTCATTCGTAATCTTGTGTAATAAGAGGACAGTAAGAAACCACACACAGCTTCAATTGAATAACTTTGTCATGTTTCAAGATAATAAATTTTACACCACAGTTTATATTTTATTATTCTGTAATATATATATATATATATATATATATATATATATATATATATATATATATATATACATACATATACAGGGTGTCCCAGAACTCAACGTCGAGCCGAAACAGGGTGACAGGAATGATTGTTACGATCATGAGAAAAATCAGAAAAAAAAATCTATCCCATGCAGTTCGGAAATTATGGGCATTTAAGAAAAATCTGGAATTTTGGTGAAACTGTAACCATTTTTCGGTTTTTTTGGTTAATTTTCATTATTTTTGTTCATTTAAACTTTGGAACCGTAACCCTAAATAACATTTCTAGAACAACAGTCAAAAATAATGACACAACTGCCCCAAGTTTTCTAGAATTAAGACTATTTGTTAAACTATGAATTTAAAATTTTTTACATTTGTCGACTTTGAAAGGTCCTCCTTTAAAAAATATACTAAAGTGTGTTGGCAAGTGCCATTAAAAGTTTGCGCATTTAACCAGCATTGTAAAATGGTATAATACTTGTTGGTTTCATACTAAAAAAAACTAGTTAAAAAATAAAATCATCGAGTAACCCGATTTTTGCTAACCCATTTTACTCAGTTCAAATGTTTTTTATTCACACAAGCTCTTGGTAGGTTCTTAATTTTACGGAAAAATGATGAGAGAGATGGATAATAGACATGATTGCCGTGAGCGACCGAGACAGATAATGACGCCACGCAATGAGACGGAGATGCGTCTGACACCAGTTAGTACGATTCGCTCATTCGTCTACTGCGCAACTTTCTGTATTCGCTTGTGTTGATTTAGTACTGACAACTTGGCTTCTCTTTTTGGACTTAGATTATTGTGAATTGGACTTGTTGATTACATACCGGGCAACTTTGGCTTCTCTATTTTGGAATTTCACTTTTGTGTTGGCATCCTTGTTATCTACCATGCCTACGCGCTACACTTCACAAGAATATGCCAACATGCACCTCATTTATGGGGAATGCAGATGTAACGCAAGTGCCGCCGCTAGACTTTATCGTGAAAGATATCCAACTTTAGAGCGCTATTCGGATCACCGCGTGTTTGTTAATGTGCAACGTTCACTTACGGAGGGCGGCCATTTCCCGAATCAAATAAGGGCTGGAGGTAGAGCTCGCTTTCCTTACGAGGAAGAAGTGTTGCAAGAGGTCGCAGATGATCCAAGTATTTCCGTTCGTAGAATTGAAGAAAGAACGGGAATACCCAAAAGCACATCACATCGTATTTTACAAAGAGCCGACATGCATCCGTTTCACGTACAACGCGTTCAAAGTCTTCTTCCTCGAGATTATCCTGAAAGGATTTCATTTTGTAGAACAATGCTACAGAGGCATAACGAAAATCCCCAATTCATCCAAAAAATTCTCTGGTCAGATGAATCTACATTTAAAAAAGATGGTTACATAAACTTACACAATTTTCACGAGTGGCATGTGGCGAATCCACATTTAATGCGAGAAGACAGATCCCAGTATCGCTTTAAAGTAAACCTGTGGACCGGAATTTTAAACGGCAAAATTGTTGGGCCTTTTGAGCCGCCTGAGAACTTTAATGGCACGAATTACTTACATTTTTTTACGAGAAAATTTACCAACTTTGTTAGAGGACGTACCACTAGCAGATCGTCGCCACATGTGGTATCAACAAGATGGCTGCCCAGCGCATTACACGGTGCAAGTAAGAGATTTTCTTGACCAGGAATATCCGGGAAGGTGCATTGGACGTTCAGGCACTATCTCGTGGCCAGCCCGTTCCCCAGATTTAAATCCCATGGATTTTTATTATTGGGGCGTTCTCAAAGAAAAAGTTTATTCAAAGCCCATTGACAGGGTAGCCGAGCTGCGTGAACGAATTTCTCAAGCTGCTGAGGACATCAACTCTCGAGGATATGCCCGACTAATAACTACATCTTTTTTTAAGAAGATGTAGGGCGTGTATTGAGGCTGATGGTAAACCATTTGAACACTTATTGTAATAAAAAAATGTTATTTCCCTATCTGACTTTTATTCCAATAAACCTAAACTAAACTAGGTCAAGATTTTTCATTATTTTGTTAATTTTACTGACTTTTGTTGACTTTTGTAAAATTGGCGTCACTATCTGTCTTGCTTGCTCATGGCAAACATCTCCACTATCCATCTCTCAAATCAATAAAAACATTTGAACTAAGTAAAATGGGTTACCAAAAATCGGGTTACTCGAGGTTTTTATTTATTTACTTGTTTTTTTTTAGAATAAAACCAACAAGTATTGTACCATCTTACAATCCTGATTAAATGCGCAAACTTTTAATGGCACTTGCCAAGGCACTTTAGTACATTTTTTTTAAAGGAGGACCTTTCAAAGTCAACAAATGTTGAAAATTTTAAATTCATAGTTTAGCAAAGAGTCTTAATTCTAGAAAACTTGGGGCAGTTGTGTCATTATTTTTGACTGTTTTTCTAGAAATGTTATTTAGGGTTACGGTTCCAAAGTTTAAATGAATAAAATTATGAAAATTAACCACAAAAAACCGAAAAATGGTAACAGTTTCACCAAAATTCTAGATTTTTCTTAAATGCCCATAATTTCCAAACTGCATGGGATAGATTTTTTTTTCTGATTTTTCTCATGATCGTAACAATCATTCCTGTCACCCTGTTTCGGCTTGACGTTGAGTTCTGGGACACCCTGTATATATAAAGTACGACGCAATTAAAATTTTCAAAGAATTTTTGCTGTACGGATTTCACCTAGGAAAATTTTACCTTGTATTAATAATAATATATCATATTATTATTAATTAATATAATCCGATGTCTAATTATAACGATTGTTATTTTTAGGGAGACAGTGGCGGGCCGCTAATGTATCAGATGCCAAGCGGCCGCTGGACGGTTATTGGCGTGGTTTCTTGGGGCATTCGTTGCGGTGAACCCCAACACCCTGGAATTTACACACGGGTCGACAAATACCTCTCCTGGATAGTACAGAACACTGTGTTCTAATGTCATATTTCAATTTTTTAATACATTTTGCTTAAAAAACATACTTCTTTGAATTGTCTTAATATGCAAATTAATATTTTCTAATTTTTTATAAAATAACGAAAATTTGCAATTTTCCTTATTTTATAAAAAATGTTGAAGATTGTTGAAGAACAGACAATCTGTGTATCATGAATTTAAATTAATAACATTAAATAAATCATCCTTATTTTATAACATTTCCTTATACACATAAGGCCAGCTTGATTGCAGCAGAAGTGGCCCTGTAGAAGAATTATGACTGAAAATGACAACATCTGGAATACCTATTCCAGTTTAATATATAATAAATTTTAATTTAATATCTTATAACTTACTAACTTACTTACGAAATACTATTCTAATTGGGTTAAATCTATCTTGTCTTCTGTTTTATATAAAAATATTCACATGAAAGGCTCAACCCCTTCTCATTTATTTTTTCTCATGTAAACCTTTATTCTATTTAAAACCTAATGATGCTGGTGGAGCCACGTGTTTAAGGCTGCCGAAAATCTAGTTCCCCGGTCGAACCTTAAACCTATTACGCGAGATATTAACTAAAGTGGACTGTATATGCGATTGCTTCTACGCTTACGTAAAAGCGACTACTATAGCATGCGGTACAATGCACTCGCTCTTCCCTAAACTAAAACTATTACTTGCCAAATCGATGAAAGGAATCCTGCTTGATTAGGAAAACACAAAGTTGGAGCGGGTTAAAACTATTATCAAGCAGGTATAATAATGGATATTGACTCACCGGGGTTCTTCTATCCTTTAGAGCACTATAGCGGCGACTTCCGGAACTTCTTCTGGACAGACACTCTGGGGCCCCAGGGGTGCGTCGGGAGAGAAGCGTTGTAGTTCAACGACGGCTGCGGCGGGAAGAAAGAGGCCGCGCATCGGTCGCGCGTGCCTTATATATCCTCGGCTCCGACGATTACGCGATGTTCTAGAATCATCTTCTTTCCCCTCCCACCCCACCACCCCGATGTGTCGATAGGAGGGTACGAATGATATCGTTTTGGAAAGGAATAACGATTCGGCAAGTCCTACCGTCATACAAAAAAATGCGAATGGTTTTCCGCGCAACCATCTCCCCCGCCCTTGAAGGATTTCCTTCAAAAAATAACTAAAACAACTAGAGCTAAGATCAACTAACAAATAACTAACTAACGCTAAGATTACCTAAATTCAACTACAATTTTAATCTAGAAAGCTAATTTAAATTATGGAAGAGGCAAGGGGCACAAACGGACAACAGGACGTAGGTAAGACCCAACCGTGGTCTTAACGCGAGCTATCCTAATTACTCTTTCGGAACCGGGAAAGACCTCTTCGACAATTCCTAACGGCCAGTGGAGAGGCGGCGCATTCTCCTTAGTGAGCACAACTACAGTTCCTACAGCTAAAGGCTCTGTCGCTGTGTTCCATTTTTGCCGAGACTGCAAAGTATGCAAGTATTCCATCCTCCATCGTTTCCAAAACGATTGCACTAACCGATCTAATAATTTGTGGCGTGCGGAAATGCTAAGTCTGTTCTCATTCATATCCGCGGCGGGCAGATACCTTAGAGGCGTTAAATTCAAAAAATGTGCTGGAGTTAGAGCCAGCGGTTCCGAGGGGTCACTAGATAACGTCCGACAAAGTGGGCGGCTATTCATTACGCATTCAATTTGAGCGAACACCGTACTTAGCTCTTCGAAGGACAGAATTTGATCTCCTATTACTCGGTGTAAGTGGCTCTTTAGACTCTTGATATTGGTCTCCCAATTGCCTCCAAAATGACTCGCGGCTGGGACGTTCAGAGACCACTCAATGCGGTTCTCGGCTAGAATGTGAGCGAACTCCGAATTATAATACTTGCTAGCTAAGAGCTCATGTAGTTCTGATAGAATACGTTTTGCACCGACGTAGTTCGTACCGTTATCCGAATATAATTTACTTACAGGGCCTCTACGGGATAGAAATCTTTTAAATGCACCCATAAAGCCTGCTGTAATTAGATCACCAACGAGTTCTATATGCACCGCTCGAGTAGTTAGACATACGAAAATGCAGACGTAAGCCTTTGTGGATTTTATACCACGCCCGCTAGTGAGCGTGACCTTAAACGGACCAGCGAAATCAGACCCGGTGTGCGTGAAGGGCTTTACCGATTGTATCACTCTACAAGATCTAAGTTCCGCCATTTCCGGAAATGACGGCTTGGGGCGTGCCCGAAAGCAAGCTATACATCTGTGCACCCGATTGCGTATTAAACTACGTGCAGAAAGAATCCAATAATTCTGACGCAAGATCGATATCAATAAATCGGGGCCAGCGTGTGAGTTCAATTTATAATGGTAATCGACTAATAAGTTCATGATATGGTCTTTACGCGGTAAAACTATAGGGTGCCGTTGGTCGAAACTCAACCGCGAGTTGGACAAGCGTCCACCTACCCTTACAATCCCATCCTGTAAAAATGGCTTAAGGCATTGAAAGGCGCGACTACAAGCTCTATTCGATTGTAATCTTGTAATTTCTTCAGAGAAATGCGCACGTTGAAGTTCACGTAATACTAGCGACTCGGCATAGTTGTAATCGGACGCTAAGACATACGTATGTCTTTTGTATTTTCTTAATAATTTTTGTAATAATTTCGACCAAGAGGACAAGCGGTTCGCCAAAGCAATGATTGGAGAAACCTCGCTCGAAACGTTCGCCACTAGAGCGTGTCTCTTCTCTTCCGGCGGTTGTGACACTGACGAAGGTTCGAAATCGGTTATCGGCCATTGTGAGGGATCCAAGTGAACCCAAGAAGGTCCGTGGAACCAAAGCGGGTGGTCCATTATTTGCATCGGGGTGAGTCCCCGGGATAGACAATCGGCAGGGTTTTCCGTACCGGACACGTGATAAAAGTTCCGCGTTTCCAACTCGTCTTGGATCTTGGCCACTCGGTTCGCGATAAACGTATCCCAACGGTGAGGCGAAGAATGAACCCAGCATAAGGCGACGGTGGAGTTGGAAAAGGCAAATATCCTTTCTATGTGAACTCTATCCCTACATGCTCTGATAACTGCGGTAATAAGCTTGGTGAGTACTAATATTGCGCAAAGCTCTAAGCGCGCCAGAGAGACAACCTTACGGGGGGAGACTCTCGACTTAGAACTAATGAGGCTAATGGAATTTCTACCATTATTCTGAACGTGGAAATATACAACGCCCCCGTAAGCCTTCTTGCTGGCGTCTGCAAACCCAACGACCGTTATGCTACTATTTCTATCGACGTTTATATGACGCGGTATTTTAATTTCTCTTAGTAAAGGAAGTTCCTCTCTAAAGCGCTGCCACAATCGAACAATGCTGTCAGGCGGCGAGTCATCCCAATCGCATTCAAATAACCAAAGTTGTTTAATCAAAAAGCTTAGCGTATAATACCACTGGAGCTACGAAACCCATGACATCCCATAATCTAGCAACGCATGACAGTATTGTGCGCTTTGTGCATTTCTCTACGGGCGGATTTACCTTAAGGCTAAACACGTCGGACTCTGGTGACCAACACAGACCGAGCACCTTGTGTGTATCGGAATCGTCGAATTCCTTTATCGCCGAAAGACGGTGTGATAGTGGGATTGTATCTAAAACCGGACGCGAATTACTATTCCACTTCACAAGATCGAATTGACCCGATTTCATGAGCTTTATAACCTCGGCGGTGGTTAGGGTGGCCTCCTCCAATATACAAAATCATCCATATATAATCCGCTCTCAATTGCCCTCTTAGCTTTAGGGTAAGAGGGACCTTCATCGTGGGCGAGCTGTTTCACCGTGCGTAACGCATGAAATGGGCTCGACTTTAAACCAAAACAAACGCGGTTAAATTCAAACACCATTAGAGGTTCCTTTGGGTTGATACGATATAAAATGCGTTGGAATCTACGGTCGCATTCACGGACCCCTATGCAAAGAAACATATGGCGAATATCGGCGGATAGTGCTATACTAAACAAACGAAAATTGGCTATTATATTAAATAAACTGCCCTGTAAATTTTGCCCACTATAGAGGATATCGTTAAGCGACAGGTGAGTGCTAGTTTTAGCGCTAGCGTCGAGCACTACACGTAACTTAGATGTAAGTTTGTCCTCCCTAATGACCCCGTGGTGTGGTATGAAATACGACGGTGTGTCTTCGTAGTTATCTAATTTCGAAGCCACGAGTGATATGTAACCTTCTCTTATATATTCGTTAATGACGCCGTCGTAAGCTTCCTTTAACTGGGGTGAAGCGAGCATCCTACGCTCCAAGCTGTAGAAACGTTTTTCCGCCATTTGACGCGAATCGCTGAGAGATAAAACATCTCCTTTAAAGGGTAGCGCTACACTATATCTACCGTCGCGATCACGAACGGTCGTGCGGACGTAAATTTCCTCGCATAACCTGTCATCTGAACTAGCTATGGGTGGGACGTTCACCTCCTCCATCTCCCAAAATTTGCGGACTAACGACTCGAGCGGTTCGACAGCCATACCACAATAAGAGGTTGCCGAAATACTATCTAGGATGGGGGCGGAGCCAAGGATCACATAGCCCAATACGGTTTCCAGTGCGTAAGGCGCGGTATGCGAGGAGTTGCCCATGACCTTATTGTTTAACAAAAGATGAGGGAAAAGCGATGCTCCAATGAGCATGTCTATGTTTCCAGGAACGGCGTAAGTGTCGTCCGCCAGAGTCAAATTTTTAAATTCAATCATTGCCGAGGTGTCAACCGAAACGGTTGGCAACCGTTCAGTGACCCTATCTACTACTAGTGCATTTATATCAAAGTTAACATTACGATCTATCCGAGAATAAAATTTTAAATTTATATATCCCTGTGTCCCTTTACTAGTACCTCCGATGCCTTTAACTACAGGACATGAAAGTGACCTATTTATTACTAAGCCTAAGCGCTGACAACATTGTCGCGTTATAAAGCTATTTTGGGCTCCGCTGTCCAGCAGTGCACGGACGCTTTGTTCGTTTCCACGCGAAACCCTAACCAAAATACGCGCCGTACCCAGTAACACGGTTGAAGGAGGTTGTGCTCCCATATTTGCCAATGAGCACAGAGCGACATCACCAGGTCGACCGCTAGAATCGTTGACTTTAGTAGGGGTGAATTCCTTGTCCGCTTTACTTGACGCCGCTATGTTGCTATTTTCAAAATGTAATAGCGTGTGATGTTTCCTGGCGCACTTGCTACATACGGAACTCGAATTGCATTTTACAACTAAATGCTTATCACTTAAGCAGTTCAGACATAGCTTGTTTGTCTTTACTAATTTATAACGTTCGCTTGGTGAATATTTACGAAAAGTCGCACAATTATATAAATTACCGTGTTTATCTTTACATACGATACAAGTATGCTGAAGTGATGTTGACGTAGCGGTTACGTAAGTTAACGACCCTGCTATTTTAGATGGTTGAGTCTGTCTACGGTCGACGCACCTTTTAATCTCTTGTTTAACGTTCGGAGAGCGCTGCATCACCTTTATTTGATCTCGCACGAACGATGCTAATGAATGAAAGGAAGGCATCTCCGAGCTACGATGCTCCATTTCAAACGCACGCACGGTGTCGGGGTCTAATTTCTTTAGTGCAATATGGAGAAACACCACGTCCATAAGGTCATTAAATTTTAAATTCTTAAGTGCAGCCACCGATGCCACAAATTTATCTAGAAACTGCTCTAAGCCGTTGATGTTCGCGGATGATATAGGTTTAAGATCGAATATCTGGTTCAAATATTCGGAAGCTAACATTCTCCTATCTTCATATTTAGTTTTAAGCGTTTCAAATATTAATAAGTAATTGTTTGCTGTAGGTGTAAAACCCGAGCAGATCGACTGTGCTCTGCCACTAAGTTTACTAATTAAGTAATATAATTTTTCAGCGTCCGATAACGATGGGTTGTTGTGTATATTGTTTTGAAAACTACTGAAGAAGAAGGGCCGCGTCTTAATATCACCATTGAATACCGGAATATCTATTGGCGGTAACCTAATTGAGTCACGAGGACGTACCTGTATTTCCGGCTTTGCTTCGCTTTGAGATTGTAGGAGTTTTGCAGTTCTTTTCACGCGACACAACATATCTTCGAATGCCAGCAGCGGTTGGTAGTTCACTATGTATTTCGGGTCGATTTGTAATTCCAAATGATTAATTTGGTCTAATATTCTTTCGTAATCTATCCGCAAAGAATCTATCGTTTCGATTTCATTCAAAAAGGTTTCCCGCACTGCTTCTATATTAATGTTCTTTATATAATCACTTATATTCTGCATACGCGAAAACAGTATGTCCCTCTTGGCTGCGGCGGGAAGAAAGAGGCCGCGCATCGGTCGCGCGTGCCTTATATATCCTCGGCTCCGATGATTACGCGATGTTCTAGAATCATCTTCTTTCCCCTCCCACCCCACCACCCCGATGTGTCGATAGGAGGGTACGAATGATATCGTTTTGGAAAGGAATAACGATTCGGCAAGTCCTACCGTCATACAAAAAAATGCGAATGGTTTTCCGCGCAACCAGATGCTAAACACTTCTTTCTTTTTTGTTATATTAAGTTACATAATACAGCTCGAATGCAACAATGTGCCGGTCTAGATTTTTTTTAAATGCCTGTAAGCAGAAATTTCTCTATATTATTTTCTCGTCTTAATTAATATAATAATTAATTATTATCTAATAATTACTGTTTTATATCGCTTTTTTATATCGATCATAATTATTTATTGTTTACCTTCTTTACTGTGTTTTTGAATTATATTTTGTTAATTTTTTAAAATTGACAATAATCTAAGTCATGAAAAATTTACGGGCTATCTGTTGTTTTTTTTTTATTACTCTTTTAATAATTTAACAAATTTATTGTAATTCAATCTGATGGTTACAATATACTATTTTTGTTTTGCATATCTGTCAAATCTGGTTTCATTAGCACCGTGTAGAGCCAAATATACCATAAGGGATATAATTAGAATAATAGGTTTACTTCCATCTTTCAGATTTTTCTAAGCAGCCTTAAAATGCTTATTTTTTACTTACTTTTTGCTTACTTATTTTTTGAGCCTATTTAAACTTGTAACCTTTTGATATTCAATATCAAGGTAAAACAGTTCTCATGTCACATTTTTTCTTACTTTCATGTCATATTATCCATCCATCCATTGCAGTCTATAAAAGCCCACAACTGAACATAGGCCTACCACCCCCCCTCCCCAGAACGCCTGATAGGGGTGTCACATTATTTGGTTTTTTTTAACTTGTCTACAAAATAATATGTAATAATATACTGTCTTTAGATTTGAAAATTCATCTATTAAATCTCATGAAAGTTTAGTTGTAATCTCAGGGTATATAATATATGTTATAGCTCTAACGGTTTAAAGCCTGCTGCGATTTCTTCCGAGTCGTAGTCCATTTAATGTCTTCATTCAAGTGGTGTTGCTTTATTTGTCAATTCAAACCTGTCTAATCTCTAAGTGATAGCTCCAAGGTTGAATAGTTAACCATGTCTAACCTCAAATAATTGCTCTAATGGTATAAAGCCTGCGGTGATGTCTTCTGAGTCCTAGCCCATCTTAATGACTTTCCCCTAATGGTAGCATCTTATATATGAATTAAGACCTGTCTACCTTCTATCACTTAGAAGCGCTAAGGTCTGAATAGTTAACCATGTCTATCCTCATAAATGATAGCTCTAATGGTCTGTACATAGCGTTTTAAAGAACTTATGCTACATATTATTCCCAACAATTTTAAGTCTACAGTAATTACTTCTGCCTCTCTACACCGCATAATGTCTACCAGAAAATCCTGTCCAACAAGATGTTGATGGCATTTCAGCCTGAGTATTTTTCGTTCTTATTTTATTATATATACATCAATCCATGTATATATTCTAAGCGATAATTGTAACGGTCTATATATAGCATCTATATAACTCATGTTAGATATTTTTCCCAGCAGTTTTAAGTCAATAGTGATAGCTTTTGTATCCCTATCTTCTTAGTATTATCCTTTTCCTATTTCTTCAATACTGTCTGAAACCACCTGCATGTTATAAGTGGGAATAATTTTGCACAATGACTGATAATGGCGACTGCCCAACGTAAGTGAATGAAGGTAAGAAAAACATTAATATGTATCTCAACCCATATTTATAGGTTACAAGTATCTGTTTACTATTTCATATTACATATATGAGTGACGAGGTTATGTAATTAAACCTTGGTAGCGAATTTGTTCGATAATTTATCATACTTGTTAATAAATGCTTCGATACACAGTGAATCTGATTTTATTATTTAACAAGTGTTTTAATTTCATTTATTTTTTTATCCACGTGCACCTACCTCGAACAATACGATTCTTGTTTACCTTTGATCAGTTTGCTCCATATTGAATATCTTCCTTTCCCAAGTATATAATCCAATTATTACCACGCAGATACGTAATAAATTTATTTGTAGTAGGTTTTGGATACAAAACATTTGATTTTACACTAAACATATTTAATTTTTACAACAAAAATTATAAAAACACACCGTGATGGCTGGCACAAAAAAACGTAATGAAATTGCATTGACGGACGGGTTGATACAGTATTGCCATATATGCTGCTCCTTTTTTAGCGAGCTTGGATAAATTGTGATGCTGGCATGAAATACGGCGTACTACAATTGTTAAAAATGTCTAGGACAAGAAGAGAGTATAATTGTAACTGTATAGTTTACGTGGTACCGCGGAAGGACTACGCCCTTACAGAATATCAGCGTGAATCCCTTTTTACTGGAAACGAAGCATTCCGTTTTAGTCCTCAGTGGTGACAACGCATATGCATTTTCATTCTTAATCGAGGCTAGATGTTTTACTTCAAAAGCCTTTCTATTTCAATTTCAAAAGCCTTTCTATTTCAATTTCAAAAGTTTTCGGTGTTATATTTCATTGCCGATAAAACTGTGGAAGGTAGTGTTAGCTTTAAGGACTAAATGTGGTCGAAAAGACATATGTATTTGTTTGAACTTACAACTTTTAGTTTTTTTTCACATTTACTGGCATGAAATCATGTATAAATTGCTTTATATTTGTTAGTTTATTAGGACTTCAAGCTGCAGAGCTTGAACTGCTGTGTTCCGGTCTGATGGTATAGAGAGCAAGTATAATTACAGGCTGTGTACATCACAGTCTTCTTTGTGAAATCGGCTGTCACCAGTGATTGTTCTAGATCTTCAGTAAAGAGCCTACACTTTTTTAACGGACTTGCCACACCTGCGAATCGTGGCGTTGAAGATGTTCACGGGCGGCGCTAGTCACTTATCCTCAGATGATCCGCTTGCCGTGGTTTGCCCTCTCCTATAAATAAAAAAGTTTGATTGTCGCCCTTATTTTATTATAAAAGATATTATGTAGATAACAGTTATAGTTAACAACCAATCCAGTCATTGTCTTTTAATGATGAATATCTTCACTGGTATTTCATATCAATTACACGATTTATTATGATTTGACCATGTATACTTATTGATATTTAACTTAATAGTTATGCATAACAAAATGTCTAACAAGGGAAGTCTACCAACCAAGAGGTCAACCGACAAACACAACTCGGCTACGCCGCGTTAGGGATTATGCAACATATCTTCGCGTCGAGTATTTCTCAGAACCTTTAAACAAATGTGTACAACCAGTACGTGTTGAAAGTGATGAATACTGGAACTAGAGCATCGTTCTTCGCTTCTAGCCGTACGAAGAAGATGAAAGTCACTCAAAAATCTTAATATAACGGAGAATGGTATCTTATTGTGACGAGAATATCCATAACACAAGATTGACATAGCTGAACGAATAAGTAAATCGAAGTAGAAGTGGCCACGGCCGTCGAATTAATTCGAAGAAATCGAAGAATTAACTAAAACTAATGTCATCCACATTGGCTGCTTTTGAACAGTGCGCCACGAGCTCTTGCAGCACATTAGCTCAGAAATGGATCCGATGCCATAGCAAACCTGGGTGACAATCTAGAGCTATTTATTATCTAGTATCAAATGAAATTGTGTCAAACAATAATTTACTAAGTACAAAGGAAGGCTATGGCCGACCCGATAGCAGATGTAGTGACGACTTGATACTCGATGGCTCTTGCAGCGAGTCAGTCGCCGCCGGTGGTTCAATGCCATGCTTTGTAGCGGTCTTCCGCCTAAACTAATAAACCTAAACTATTTACACTAGCTAGGGCGACAAAGGATCACACAGTCAACCTGTGGTAAGTGGATATTGTGGCCTATAGGCATAGAAATTTATTGATTATGGATCAAAATTACATGGGTTGCCTCACCTGAGAATAAAGATGGTTAAAAGTAAAAGAGTTTCCAGTTTTCGTTACGCACGTATGAAAAACAGCAGTATTATATTGCTTTTTGCGCGGATATATTGTGCGTTCGTGGTCTTTCCCCGATCTAGACTACCCATACGTGCGAGACTTTAATACCTAACAAAGACTCAACAGTGGAGATCCACAACATAGATATTCGTGATGATGTTAACAACTGATATGATTAGTTTAGTGGAAACATTTTCCGCACAAGGACTGTTGATCAACGATACAATGTCAAAACAAAAAAAACAAATTCCCAAATATTTAATTACAACTAATGCCACCTGTTAGTCGGTAGATTAAACAAATAGTACATAGTACAATACATTGTATCACTACTCACCACTAGATTTCGTTAAGTGTCACAATACACAATAGTAATTGAAATGCAAAAAAGCGTATGTTTGCTTAGGTTGCGCATTTTGCGACTAGTCTAGTTTTAAACAGTTTTAAATTTTCTGCCCTTAACTATATTTCGACTAGATTAGAAATATAGTTAAGAGCAGAAAATTTAAAACTATTTTGGCTTTTGGAACATACTGAAAATATTATTAAGGCTCTAAGGTTTCAAAGTTTGGAAGCCCCTGCTCTAAGCGTAAGATACCCAGGCCAGCGACAGGGAGCAGAGTTTAAGCCAATGCGAGACGTCTAATACTATCAACAATCCGCCTGGTACGCCTGACGACGGAAATTATGTACTTTTTTCAACGAGAGAGACATTTATGGTCTACTATAGAATAAGAAGATACCTACATATTTTATTATAAGTAATAATGATAAAGTAAATAATATGATATATTAAGACGTGACAGCACATGAGATCCCTGTTATAAAAACGTTAACCACATAATTTCGTTACATTTAGACTAAGGGAACGTAACAAATTTACCGCCGACGAAAGATATATCGACTTTCTTGATAATCCAATAAAAACAGCGTGGGTGCTAAGCGAGAACTATTAACGGTAATGGACCGGTTTTTTATCGGTTGATAATAATCAAATGTTTTGCTACACATAAAATAATTTTATTAATTCACCATTCATTACCAACCAACTGACGAAGTTGAAGACCGATTGTGGTAGCGTCAGTTTTAAGACACCTGAGATTTTCAGTGGGATTAAGGGGTTCTACAAACAGCTGTACACATCATTGTTGGAGCTATACGTAAGTGTGAGTGACGATCCAAAAGCAAATCTCAGCCGACACTATACCGATGATATCCTAGACGTCAGTCTGAGTGATGTTAGAATGGCTCTCCATTACCTTACAGACGGCAAGGCCACGTGCACGGGCAAGGATTGAATTAGAGCAGAGCTGAAAGTGGATAGGAAAAGGTTCTTGAAACTTCCTCCATGGTGGCAATACTGGAGGAGTATTTTTAGCGAGCGATTTCCCTTCTGAGCTGCGTCTACGTACTGTTGTTGAGTGTCATTACAAATTGTCTCACTCACATACTTGATGAAGTCCAGCTTTCCGAACAAGCCGGTTTCTAAAGTCGATTAAACATTGACTATATACCCTTTAGCATATTTTATCGAAGATCGAAGAGGCCAATCTGACACGTTCTCTTGATTATGGACAGATAAGAAAGCCTTTGATAGCGTCAAAACGGTGCCAGATCGACTGTCCCCTACAATGGCTGTCCTGGTACAGAACCAAAATACTAAGCAACCTATCCAACTGGTGGTCATTTTGTAAGACTGAGTGACGTTATATTCTCGAAACACTTAACCGACCGCTGCATTGGAAGATGCTTTCAAGCAACTGGACTAAAAAAGATACGGTATCAACATCAATGACGATTGCATCACTCAACTTCGATTTGCCGACGATATAGAAATTACGGCACCATTGCTGGAGGACTTCAGCACTTAACTCAATGACCTATTGTCTTCTAGCGGATATGTCCTAAACTGAACATGGAATAAAAAAGGTCAAGTGTAACGTCCTTGTCACATCTATGCCAGTAGTTGTTGAGAGTATTATGACCAAAGTTTTTGACGAGTATGTTTACCTAGGACAAATTGTCGGCCTAGATAAGTCTAATCTTTACCGAGAGGTTAGTCGATGGATCCAACTCGGCTGGACAGCATTTGTTAGATTTTTTTATAGAATAAGGGCGACTAAAGAACAAACAATTCATCTTATGGTAAGTGGATACTGTGGCTCATAGACCAGCATTTCATCACGAGGAGCCTTAGCTCCTACTAACTATAACTACTACTACTATACTACTGGACATAAAGACTTCAAGCACCTTAGTGCTTGAAGTCTTTATGTCGATCGAACCCGGTCGAGTCGAAGCCACAGATTTTTTTCTTTATATTTGTAGAATAAGTGTGTGGGACGTAGACATTAAATCTATCCTCGCACGAGATTCAAAATGCAGATAGATGCGTTTTCACCCCTGAGGACTATGATGGAATGCCGCGTTTCCAGTCAAAGAGGGTCTCAGGTTCTCTACATTCGCCATATGAAACATAGCAACATTAGGCAGCTATTTTACGCTGGTATTCTGTGAGAGAGTGCGCTTAATATAGCTGTAGCGTGGCTCTACCACGTTGAAAAGATTACGACACATCTTCTCGTCACGTATACTTCAAAGCTGACGACGTATGAATCTGTGACGTGTTATGTCAGCATGATTAAGTTCAAGTTCCTCTCAATCTCTTGTTCCAGTTTACCTCTTTTGTATCTTACGACAACAGAATGTGTTAGTGCATTCTCTTACGCCCCAACATGATACTTATAATAATTTAAAAGCTTTATAATAAACATCGTCTAGATATTAACAAAAAAAGTCAGATATGATAATATGTATACTTTTTGCTCAACTTATAAAACAAATGCAAATTTTGGTAAAATAAACCGTTATTTAAAATCATTTACATCGGCTCATCACACGTATGCTATCAGCCGAGGAACATCCTGTGGATTATGCAGTAGGTATGAATTTTATCGCAGCTTCCGCTCTGGCCTAAATGGTGAGATTGGACGCAAAACGCGTTCTGTAACAGGAGTGTTCTCTACATGAAATCATGCGTATTCTTGTGTTACTGGCTGTTTCTGTGCTTAGTGCCCATGGAAGTGCCTTAAAGTGTAAGCATTATTGTTCCTTATATTTATTTTTTTAAAGTTAAAAGTAAAAGTAGTGTTGAGGCTTAGTAAATGGCCGTTTTGAGATTTAAATTTATTAACTTTTGGAAACTTTTAAGATGTAACAGACATATAAAATTTTTAAATAAAAATAATGGTACCTTTAACTTAAAATTTAATAAATAAAGAGATAAACTCTAGAACATCTAGAAATATATAATTTACCGCTAACGTATACAATATATTTTACAAGAATAAATACAACGCGTTATTATGACATGAGAGTATTATACTTGTTCTCATATCATAGCAGCGTTTTTATTAAATTTTGATGTCTCACTGCTGTGGGAAAAATCCATTACCCCTGCAGAATTTAGTGTCGCATACAGTTAATTTAGATTGCAATAATTCCATTGAATAAATTAATTTTAATTTATCCAATAGAACAATTTCAATCTTATTAAGTGTTTTTACACTTTAATAAGGTAAAACTGAAACATTTTTGTAATTTTTGAAGTTCTATTTTAAAGACAAACTTGAGTTAGAAATAATTAAATTCTCCAAGGTTATTATCTAGGGCATTAAAATACAAAGTCTACTCCTTGCTAAAATGCTGATAACCCAAGATAACGCTTTTGCTGTTGGAGATGTTCATGGGTAGCTGTAGTCACTTACCATCAGGAATGCGTCATGCTCGTTTAACACTCTTAAATAAAAATATATTTTCCCTTGATTTACCATATTGACATCCTAGAATATGATAACCACTACTTCTTTATTATTATATTGTTCTAAAAGAAAGTCACACTAGGATTTTTCCTGTAAGCGTTGATCTATACATAAGTTGTACGTGGACGAATTTGACCTAACCAGACCATGAACAATTATTTATAAACCATACGAATAATATCTGTAAGAAATTTAGGGCAAGGAAAGGTTCCTTACCTTTCAGAAACAAGAACATGCCTGCAGTGGCGTAGCGTGGGGTCAGGGTGGGGGCAAGAGGCCATGGTCTCTAGCGGCATACAAAAGGGGGCGGCGGCAAGTGCCACGATTTTTTCAATTGTAATTTTTTTTAATACTCCAAATGGTGCTCGCAATATTACGTGCTTAGTGAAACCAAGGGTGCGAAGAGAGGAGGCGAGATGAAGTCGAACCGAACGAGAACCTTTCGACCTCATCGGTTGTCAGTTCTTCGAGCTATATGGCCGGCCACTTCAGCTTACTAATTCGTTGAGCTACGTCGGTTACTCTGGTTCTACGGCGGATATCCTCGTTTAGTCAACCACGCGGAGAAACCTTTCCATAGCTCGTTGAGCGACCTTGAGTTTCATACCAGTAATGAAGGACCACGTCTCAGATCCACTGACAACACGCACTGATTGTACAATCTTATTTTGAGGTTTTGTGGTACGCCTGACAGGAAGATGTGTCGTAATCTCCCGAACGTTGCCCAGCCGAATTGAATCTTTCGATTGACCTCTCGGTCGAAGTTGGATTTACCTAGTAGGACTATTTGTCCCAGGTAAACATAACTCTAAACATCCAGCTAAACATACTCATCAACAACAACTACTAATAACTACCGGCATAGGTGTGACATGAACGTTTCACATGACATTTTGTCCATGTTCATCTTAAGACCTATCCGTTGGGAAATAGTATTGAGGTAATTGATCATATTACTTAAGTCTTCCAGCGATTCTGCCATAAGGACTATATCGTCGGTTAATCGAAAGTGAATGATGTACTCGCCATTGACGTTAATACCGTATCCTTTCCAGTCCATTAGCTTGGAAACGCCTTCCAATGCAGTAGTGAAGAGTTTTGGGGTTATTACGTTACCCTGTCTTAAACCTCTGTAAAGTTGGATAGGTTTCATACTCTGGTTCTATACACGGACAGCCATCGTAATCCTACTGTACAAACACTTCAGCACTTCGATATACCGACAGTCAACATGGCACCGCTGAAGGGACCGCAGCACCGCCCAAATTTCTATGGAATCAAAGGCTTTCTCATAGTCCGCATAGCAAGACTTGCAGATTGTACACTTTGGTCTTCTGCACAATTTGCCAAAGGGTATGTATGTGGTCTATAGTGCTAAAATCTGTTTGGAAACCGGCTTGTTCGGGAGACTGTGATGATACGTGACGATACGTTATGATAGAAAAACAGGAGGTTGAGAAATCTTTTATAAATTTCATTGAAACTAAAAGCAAAACTGCAGAAGGTATTAGTGACTTGATAGTAAGCAAACTTATAGCTGACGTGGTCGACATCATCAAATGTAGGGGACAAGGTTACGATAACGCTGTCACGATGGCTGATATTATAGATATCAATCCTTATGCAGAATTTATTCTTTGCTCCAACCATTAATTTAACCTAGTTTGCCTACGCGCAGCTGCAGTGGAGGTAAATTCGGTGACTTTATTTATCTCGCTAGAACGCTGCTACACTTTTTTTTCTACGTCAACTCACCGGTGAGAAGTTCTTCTTGCACCAACAGGGAAAAGTTTGAAAAAAGTTCAGGACACACGTTGGAGCGCTAGAGGTGATGCTGTAAATTCCATTAAACCTCATTATAAAGAAACTTTGACTGCACTGGAAAAACTGACGGAAACGAATGAAAGCTTGAACACACGGACAAATGCAAGAAGACAAATAGTCGCTATGAAATCATTTTCATTTTTATGTTACTTAAGCTTCTGGCAACCGGTATTGCGTGAATTTGAGTGAACATACATCAGTGTACTCAGAAAATAAGTGTTTTACAGACCGTATTAGAAGCAAAACGAGAGGAATTTGTGGACGACGCTCTACGATATACTAAAAGCTTATGTGAAGAGCTTGGAATTTATTTTAAACCCTCAACACGAATCAGGATGAAGCATATTTATGGCGTCGAAATGTAGATGTTGGATTATCGTACGAGAGCGAACTCAAGGCGAAAAATGTTTACTTCAGTAGACAGAGTAACTGCTGAAATTCGTGATCCATTCCAACAGCTGTTTTGCCTTTTTATTGCCTGCAGTAATATTTGGCCTGAGGAACTTAACATAGATCAAGCTCCTCGATACCTAAATACAGAAGAGTTTCAACATGGGCGCGCACGTCTACGATGGTTCGTAGCGGCAACAGACCGAAATTGTATAAAAGAGTTTATTAAATCGCTCTCTAGGTTTATTAAAATACGTAATTAAATACAAACTAGAAGATGGCTACCAAAAATAGTCATAATGTTGAGGATTTCTTTAACATCTGACATTATTTATGCAAGTTGCGCGAGAAGCTTCTTTAAACTAAAGTTAATAGAAAATTATCTGAGATCGACTATGTCCACCTTAATGATTTCTTATGTTTACGCGAACACTACACATTGATTAAAACTACTTTTACAGATTTTATCACGTTTGTACTATGCTCACAAGGTTCGTTAAATAATTTTTTTAAACTTAAAGGTAATAATTAAAATAGGAGGGGGTAGAAACGATTTTCCGGTCAGCCCCGGGTGGCAAAAACCCATGCTACGCCATTGCTACTGCTGCGGGACGTATATAGGCTGTAACTTTAACCTTTTTCATACAAATAATTGTTCCGTGTGAGATGCGACCCCACGGCACAAAATAAATAATATTACTAATGTACACACGTACAATGAATGGCCACTGCGCTAATACAAGTTGTACACTATAAGTACTCTCTGCAAGCAGCAGTGTACGTGTTCCGGTCTAAATGGTATTATAAGCTAGTACGACTACAAGCTGAGAGGCGTTGCGTCTTTATCCTCAGTGATGATGACAACGCATCTGTAGTCTTCTTTGTGTAAAGTATTCTCGGCGAGCAGCAGTGTACGTGTTCCAGTCTAAATGGTATTATGAGCTATTACGACTACAAGCTGAGAGGCGTTGCTTCTTGATCCTCAGTGATGGTGACAACGCATCTGTAGCCTTCTTTGTGTGAAGTTGGCTGCAGTTGAATACGTGGTAGAGCCACGCTGCAGCCATGTTATGGTTGTAGCAGTAATGGGGCGTCTCGACCGGGAAAACCCGTACTTTCACAGAACACCAGCGTAAAATAGCAGATTAATGCTGCTGTTTTTCATATGGTGAGTGTAGAGAACCGGATTTACTGGACCCCGTTTTACTGGAATCGAGGCATGCCAGCTTATCCTCAGGGGTGACAACGCATATGCATTTTGATTCTTAATCGAGGTTTAATGTAGATGTCTATGGGCCACAGCATCCACCAACCATAAGGTTAAGAGCTTACTCTTTTCTAAAGGGCCTGCACCACACCGGCAATATCCACTTAAAATCGGGTGAACTCTTCTATAAAAAAGTCGACTGTGTGCACGTTTGTCACACTTACTCTATAAAAAAATAAAAGCTGTACATAGACTGGAAATTTACCATGAGATGGACTGTTAATTAGAACTGTTAGATTATTTAAGAAAGAAACCTACTAGAAATCTGAAGGACTAAATATTTTCGAAAACATGTGAGGACCACTAACACGCACTTGAGCAGCGCGCCAGACTAGCTGCTAGATATGTGGCCAGCAATGGGACGGATTCAGATCACTTTACAGCTTTTTCTTTTCACAGCCTTCTTAGTGGATGCTTCATGGGAAGACGTCATATCTGCAGGCGGCATGCACATCGGACACGGGAGAGCAAAGCGGTTCGTTGGGCTAAATACGACGCAGGTATTTTATCTCCCTTTATGTCTTTATTTTCATACTTGTTCTCGTTGTGCAACAAAAAAAGAAAAATAAATTTAATTATTTTTTACTACTGCAAAACGCGATTACGCTTATACCGCGCAGATGAGACAAAAATAAATAATTATACTTTTACGTGGTAAAGTCACGCTGGAGTTATATTAAGCTGGCAGTACGAATGGGTCAGCTCCATCGTTGAAGGACCACGCTCTCAAAGAACACCAGCGTAAAAAAGCAGATGAACGCTGCTGAATTTCGTGAAGTGAGTGTAGGGAACGGGAGACACCTTTCAATGGAAACGTGGCATTCCATCTTTGTCCTCAGGGGTGAGAACGCATCTGCATTGTGAATCTTGTGCGAGGATATATGTAAATGTCATCCTGCCCACACCCTTTTTCCATGAAAAAAATCTGCGGGTTTGACTATGACATAAGGAATTCAAAAACCATAGCTCCTCGCGACCAAAGTTGCTGCAAAGTAAGTAATTATTGACTACGGAACTGATAACAAACCAAGAGGGGGATCAACCCCTTCAATTTATTGAAGATATAGAGCTTATCATTGACCTATAGCCATAGCACCGATCACAATAGATCTTACAGGTCACAGTGATACTGATCTTTCTAGACCTGCATATATATACAATACACACACAAAAAAAAATAAAAAAAACCACAGGATCATATTTATATGGGACATGAGAAGCACCAGCTTTCGAATAAAAAAGAATCATCAAAATCCGTTCACCTAGGAAAAGTTTGAGGTAACACACATAGAATTGTAAGTTCTAAGGTAACATACGTAGAATTGTAAGTTCTGAGGTAACACACATGGAATCATAAATTCTGAAGTAAAAAAAAAAAAAAACAACATAAATTGAAGTTGGTTGAAAAAAGGGTAGGATAAATCGCGCCTCCATGCCACAAACAGATTTGTTGGATCGAGGTAAAAAAGGGTAAATTTACATTACGTATAACGAGAGTTAAGCTTCTTCACTTAGGTCGAAAGTTCTTGTTATGCTGCATTGCGGGCTTAGGCTATTAACGTAGCAAACTTGCTAACTGTAACCGACGCAAATGTAGAGTTGCACCTTCGGCTCTACCGTACAAATATTTTAATGAGTGTGCCATTAAAACATTTGTAAACACTTAATTTTAGCAAACTGGCTCGCAGGTTGATTTTAAGGAAAATTATTATTGGTATTAAAAACAATTTAATATTTTTATTCAATATCTAAAATATAAAAATTAATGTTTATATGTTCGTATTTTATGCGCTGCCATACCGTTCATAAGATTGCGCTAAAACTTTGTAAACTTATTGCTTGAACTTGCGCGAAGGTTATAGCCATAGTCCAATTAAATTACAGTAGGTGGCGCTTGTATTAACTTTAATGAATCTTTGTAAATGTTCATACATTGTGAATGCTTGCACCAACTCGAGAGATAGGATAGTCTTTATCCCGATATGTGATCCTCGATTTTTATATTGCGAATTAAGGAGTTTTTGTAGGATAAAGGATAAAGGTTGGCAAAACGTCTTAAAAAATCTATTCGAAAAAACTTTTGTAGCAAAAACTAGAAAGAAACCTATCGAGCATTTAATTAACTCTGTAAAACACCATTAGCAATAACTCCATCAAGGCTATATAACTGTCCGAAAGTAGTTTAAGAGATTGTTAAATTTAAACAAGACAGAGTACTGTGTATTTGACCGTGACGAGTGAAGTCGACTGGCGCCTTTATGGCGACGCCCACACATTTGTATTGCTTTTGAATGCTTTTTGATTGATTTCTTCACACTCGACGACTCTTAACAATTTTATCTTAGGTGAGAAAACAAAAACGGGTACACTGAAGTGACAATCAAAGTTATAAAATGTAGATATCGAGGAAACTATTTTTTCTTATTCTTTTATGAAAACTCGCTAGTTAATAAGTAAAAATACATTCAGAAGTAAGTATTTACATAATAATTTAGCATCGAAAATGTCAGGAAAACTCAGGCACATTAGCAAAACAACTTACAGGGTCCTTCTCGATGAAGAAGTAGGGCTAGAATTCTCCACTCCTTCTTCACGTAGGGCGCACGGGAAACACTCCGTACGCACCACAATCACGAGGAGGGAAGAGTGCCTGATATGCTCCGCCCCGGCGCTCAGCTCTCTGGCTGCGAATAAGGATATCTGCCATCCTTTCCCACTCTCTCTCCGCAGCCTCCTTCCGCGATATCTTTTTTCGCAGAATCCGCGAAATCCATCCTTAGCTTTAATCATAGCTGAAAGAGAGAGACTTTGTCCCCCACTTTACAATGGTTGCAGCACGAATAGGTCGGCTCTACCGCGGAACTACCACGTTCTTCCAAAACACCAGCGTGAAATAGTAGCTTACCGAAGAACCTTTTTACTGGTAACGGGGCATTTCATCATAGTCCTCAGGGATGATAACGCATCTGCATTTTGATTCTTAATCGAGGATAAATGTAGATGTCTACGGGCCGCAGCATCCACTTACCATCAGATGGACTGTGTGTTCATTCATCACCCTTATTGTAAATTTAAAAAAAAAACACCGCCACGGGGTCACGACGCAACTCAACCCAAACTGGGCATTCCTCAAGGGTATGCTAAGCTGTGTCATCACAGTGATAGCACTCGGTTGTCGGCTCTATTCCTATTATACGCCATACGTTTATAATAATACTATAGTGAATATTCCCGTGCATATGTCCTGTGCATAAAGCATATACAGGTGTAGCGCTACAACATCCCGCAAATTTATAACACCCGATAGTATTCGAAAGATACCGTGGCCAAAACTTGCTTCGTAAATATTACCGTTATCTTTCTAAATCTCACATATCATTTCATACATCAGACGCTTATAAACAAAATAATTAATACATTCTCTTAATCGGCAGATAAGTTACAAAAGAATATGTTTAAGTTAATGCTCTAACTCTAGCTGATTCTAGTTGTTTACATTTCAGCCTGATATCCCATATCAGCCATGTTTCCTACCGAATGGTATAAAAGGCCGCTGCAGACACCTTCATCACTGCGTCTTGGACGAGTTCAAAAGTGACTTTATGAAGTATATGGACTACCTTTGCATAATAAAACGATCGTACGTATAGAACATAATAATTTTTATGTAATTAATGATGGGGTAAAAGAAAATTTGTTTGAAATTGTTCTTTTCTTCGATTTATTATTACAGTTTCGCTCTAAGCAATTTTAGGGGAGCACTTATATCCAGATATATGTCTTTAATTGCATAGAACAAATTTAAAAAAAATCTAGGATACTGGAAATCAACTAACCACCCATTAGGGCAATGCGAGAGGCTCGTTCTTGACCAAGGACCTCTCAGAATTGGAAATCCCGATATTATAATTTCTGCGCAATTGTTACTTGGCAGTAACACTCCTTTTTCATCTCGGAATCCGTCTGTTTAAGCGCCACATTCATACATTTATACTACTTCATACATTTCTGCCGCCAAATTGCTGGCACTAATTTTTTTTCAATCTAAAGGATAAACGGAGCCACTATAATGACAGTCTTTAAAACTGTCATTATAGTGGCTCTATCTATATATATCTTAGTCCTTAGTAGTATTTTAGTAGTTATTTGCACTGAGCTTGTCAATAAGAAGTTCATGTTGGAGAACTTTCTTAAAAATTAAATCAGAAACGACCTTACATCCACTAAAGTGTATCTGATGGTAATAGGCTATTGCAGCTCCTGGACACATGCAACCAATTTCAAGTAAAAAGTCAGTTTCTAGTAAATTAGTATTATATATATATATATATATATATATATATATATATATATATATATATATATATATATATGTTGGTTGCATGTGTCCAGGAGCTGCAATAGCCTATTACCATCAGATACACTTTAGTGGACGTAAGTTCGTTTCTCATTTCATTTTTAAGAAAGTTCTCCAACATGAACTTCACATTGACAAGCTCAGTGCAATTAACTACTAAAATACTACTAATGACTAAGATATATATAGATAGAGCCACTATAATGACAGTCTTAAACTCTGTCATTATACAAGCTCAGTGCACATAAACCGGTGCTTAGAAATATCAACTATTGCATTCATAACGTACATACCTCAGTTTTGGTTTTTTTTCTTAGTTCTTTGGGAGCTTGTTGTCCGAACGAATTCGACTCGGGCCCAGAGGCTTTAGCTGGAGATCTGCCCGCTACTGCACCCAGGGACGAATTGCAAGTTATGACCAAAATTGTGCGCGCTGAGAACAGAGGTTTGTAAAACGTGTAATATTAAATAGATTGAAACAAATAATATTTGTGTTTTATTTTATCCCGAGCGAACTCATGGGCACTTGAAATTCAAGTTTATTCAGAAATATCAATGGAATTATGATTTACATAATATACATAACTGGTATTATTATAATGTTATATTATATAAACTGTTTTAGGAACAGAAAAACCAGTGGTACCAGTTTTACGTGGTAGGGCCACGCTGCAACTCTACATGGCATCTTACGCATCGTAGGACCAAATAACCAAAAAAATGCTGCTATGTTTCGTATGATGAATGTAAAGAACCGGAGGAACTGAAAACGAGGAATTACATCTAAGTCCTTTGACAGCGCATCGTCACCGAGAATTTTAATCCAGAAGAGATTTAGATGTCTATGGGACATAAATTCCACTTACTAACAGGTGGACTATGTGGTCGCTAGTCACCCTTACATAATAAAAAAAGGAAATAATATTCGAATATTTATAGAATATTTTTTTCAAAAGCCAGCTCATAATAAATTGCTGAAGTGTTGAGATTGAGGAACGCTTGTTCCTCAACATAGTCCACCTAAATCCTACAGCACTTAGATACCTAAATCTCTCAGTTACCACACGACATATTATTATACCGTTATTTCACGCTATGCCATACGTGTTGCAGCCGAAATATGCTGTAGCGTAGCTCGGCCTTATTCAAAAACAATGTCTTTTTTTTTTAATAACTCTGTTACCGTCTTGATTATTTTCAAAACCTTTTATTATCAGCCGCTATATTATAGTGATGATATGACATCTCCGTGGCGCAGTAACTTAGCATAGCTGAGGGCAGCAGGTTCAAACCCCGCGCAGAAAAAGTATTTCATTGCCTTAAAAACAATTCCGTACTTGTAAAATTTATGTATTTTAGCTGCTACCACCATACAAGATAAAATCCTTTAATAGGGTTACCTTTTATAAAAATTAAAAATATGTTATTACATTTAAAATAAAGTACTCCAGAAATATGTGATTGATTACTTCATTATCTATATGTACCAGTAAAATACTATAGACTTACATGATAAAAAGGTAAATGACGCATCATAAATACGAGAAATAACGCTCGTTAGCAACGCGGCTAACTTTGTAAAAAGTTTCACATCAGTACGTATTATGAACTAAAAACATAATTAACGTTTTCACTTTTCACAGCAGCCGATATTACATTTTACAATATAAACTGCACGCATTACAACTTTAAGTGACATTTTATTAATTGACGAAAAAATATACAGAGTATATTATATATACGGGGTGTTAGTGTAAACACCGTTATCCTTGAAACCAGTGGTTTGGTTTCACTTATAGAACGTAAATTCAATGAAAAATATAAACATTTTTTTAGTAAAATCTCAATTTTTCCTTAATTCCTCAATTTTGGATTTTTGATTGAGAGAAAAATTGAGATTTTACTAAAAAAAATGTTATTTTTCATTGAATTTACGTTCTATAAGTGAAACCAAACCACTGGTTTCAAGGATAACGGTGTTTACACTAACAACGTATATATATATATATATATATATATATATATATATATATATATATATATATATATATATATATATATATATATATATATTTGTGTGTGTGTGTGTGTGTGTGTGTGTGTGTGTGTGTGTGTGTGTGTGTGTTTGTGTGTGTGTGAGTGTGTGTGTGTGTGTGTAAAGGATGTGGGATTTGCAAGACCCATTACACTTATAGTTGGATATTATTAGTCCCGCAAAATCAAAAACAGCATATGTTTTATTTGATTTAACAAGAATTGTCATTACTTATAAGAAATTTTGAAATTCTAAAAAATATTTTATTTTATATGTAGGATGCGGACTGAGTACACGACCAATGAGCCGCGTGGTGGGCGCGCGGCCAGGTAACCCTCGTGACTGGCCCTGGATGGCGTCAGTCACGCCCGAGGGCTTTGAGCAGTACTGCGGCGGAGTTCTGATAACTGATAGACATGTACTGACTGCTGCGCACTGCACGAGGAGGTCTTGTTTGTATTTTATTTTTTGTTACGTTAGAAAACTAAAATGGAATTAATGCCTTAAAGACTACCTTGTTATTATATCATCATTGAAGTAATGTGTACAATGTACTACTACTTAATATGTGCTAGTGTAAACGTGGTGTAAACATTGCTAGAGAATGTCTAATTAAAAATTACACGCACCTGCTATAGTTTTTGGTAAGTAGTAAAAATGCTAAAATCTACTAAAACACAATAGAAGGAGCGGGCAGATTTCGACTTCATGATACATAATACGACAAATTGACAAAATCTACCAAAATTACAAGGAAGGCGCGAGCAGTTTTAAAATAGACGATCTTTTCTAAAATACCTACTGGGCGGAGACTAATAAATCGAATCAATAGATCGCTATATTCAACTTAAGAAGCCGAGATCTTAATAATCAGACCCTTTACACCCAGCTGTAAGAGGCAAAGGTAAGAGGTAGCTCTCCGACATCAATCTAAGTGAACATTTTAGATCACAACGATTTTTGAACATAGAAAGTATATAAAAAATGACTTCCTTCTCAGTATTGTAACTATTATAAATACAAAATAAAGTAAATAACAAACAAAATCTTCATTTTGTAGATGGAAAGCGAACGAACTTTTCGTTCGTCTCGGCGAATATGATTTGAAGCGCACGAACGACTCACGAACGTACAACTTCAAGGTGGTGGAGATCAGGCAACACATGGGGTTCGATATGTCCAACTACCGTCACGACATCGCCATATTGAAGCTGCACCGCCCGGCAGTATTCAATACTTATGTGTGGCCTATCTGTCTGCCCCCAGCAGGGCTAAATCTCGTTGATGAGACAGCTGTTGTTATAGGTGAGATAAACAGTCGTGTAAAGTAAAAAAAGTAAAGTTACAGCCTATATACGTCCCACTGCTGGGCACAGGCCTCCCCTAATTTCTGAGAGAGTTTTAGGGCAAGAAAGTGTCCGCCATGCTACTCCAATGCGTGTTGCATAAAATTTAAATTATATTAAATGGCACTAACCATTTAAATGCAAATTATTAGCATTAAACCAATTCACTAACTTAGATAAAGCGTTATTTACTTCATCATAATTTAGTAATTGTCTTTTAAATTTGTTTTTATGATTTAATTAAATTAATGAAGTTTCATCAGCATATTTTGGTTATCTTATATACAAGAAACGGAAAAGGGCCGAGTATTCAGCCCTGAGGCACGCCCATTTGTACTATCCACCCGGAAGAACTCATATTATTAATGACAACTTTTTTCGTTCAGTTATTTAAATAAGAAATAGTTTATTTAAGAGCGTCAATGTTTGCATTATGTATATATATATATATATATATATATATATATATTTATACGTGGTAGAGCCATGTTGCCATATATTAGTAGTATAGTTGTAGCACGAATGGATCAGCTCGACCGGGGAAGGACCACGCTCTCACAGAATACCAGCATAAAATAGTAGCTTAATGCTAATATATAGTGTTTCATATGATGAGTGTAGAGAACCGAAGACCCTTTTGACTGGAAACGAGTCATAGCCACCTTAGTCCTCACGGGTGACAACGCATCCGCATTTTGATTTGTAATCGAGGATAGATGTAGATGTGTATTGACCGCAGCATGCACTAACCAGCAAAAGGTCACAGAATATACCCAAAGCATCTTGTGTATTCTCTCATGCACTGAAGCTATATTTAATCAGCTCACACTAGCTTCAGCTTTCAGTATGCCATACATATTATATCATACAGCAATCTAGCGAAGGTCATAATATGTTTCTGACATATCCCATAGTAGGCTCTTACGGTACCCACGGTGAGCTAATGGATTTTTACACGGCCATCATAAGCAAGATTCTAATTACATAAAGATCTCTATAAAGTGTCCATATTTTTATTATCAGATACAGATACATTATACATTAGCAGATACTTTGCTATACTCTATGAAGGATTTAGTTTCGACATTTCGGATGAATCTTCCGCCATCACTCGCTTGCAGGAATTGTTTGTGCATATTTCTACATACACTCTATATTTTAGTTTGGGTATTTTTGCATTTTAAGTTTAGTATTATCCCACAATATTTCCTGACATATTTATTTAACTATGCTGTACAACAAAAACTAAATCTATTATTTCGAAGCAGAACTAAGATTTTTATAGCGTTTATTTTACTAATATAAATAATACATGTTTAGTACAAGCATAACTAAACCTAACATCAATTATTTTCTTTTTTACTATCTAAAACTATGGATGTAGATTGAACATATTAGATAAAACTTAAGTATACATTATACATATGGCAAAAGCCAAAATAAACACAAGCACAGTTTATAAAGTCTTAGATAATTGTAATATATACAGCAAAATTATTACCTTTTTACCTCCCCTTTATTGTGCTACCGGTCATTTGCACTTTGTGTGCTAGTTGCAATTAAATTACGTAAAGTATAAAATTCTTTGTTTCGCATTGGCTTTTACACAATATATAATATTATTAGGACTTATCTATATCCTTTCTAGAAGAAAATAAGCCGGATTTTCACTTTCTTAGGTTGGGGAACAAAGTTCTACGGTGGTCCACACAGTGATGTGCTGATGGAGGTTTCGGTGCCGGTGTGGGAGCACCAGAGATGCGCCGATTCGTTCACGGCCTCTATATTCGAGGAGAACCTATGTGCGGGTGGACCCGAGGGTGGCAGGGACTCTTGTCAAGTAATACTTTGTTATAAAAATACAAAAATACTATTTTTATGTCTATGGTGATTGTATCATATATACAAATATATCACATGGACTAACATCTAAACACGGAACAACGATTTTATACTACAAACTATTTGTGCTGATTTCGAACCTACACTCTGCAACGTCGCAGCTTAATGCTAAGAAAGAGGAAGAAAAAAAATTGCGCATTGACGCTACTCGTCCACTGTGCAATTTAATAGGAATTTTCTCTCTCGTACGACTTCCTTACAGAGCCGTTTACCATCAGCGATTTTTCCGGACCGATACAACTTATGGATCTTCAAAAAACGAGCTTTATCCTATTTAAAAGTTCGTGGGCGGCAGTCGATACTTTCAAAAAATTTCAGCGCACTCTTAACAACTTAATCTTTATTAGTTAAACAAACAAAGGGCAAGGACAAGGCCTTAATATGAGGTCCTCATTATAGGCAGAGTCAATTTTGATACCAAGAAAGACTGTGGGATCTACTAACTCTAGTATTTCATCGTACAACTTAATAAAATATGATATGATGCCTTACATTTTAGCAAAGAAAATTTATTTCATGTTATTTATAAAATTCATTTCGTGTTATTTATAAAACAGTATAACAGAGCAGAGATATATAGAGATATATTCACAACGTCAAATGAGGTTTTACCTCTATCAATTTTAAGCACTAGAGTGGTATCATTATCAAACAATACTGTTTCACGTAAATTTTTAGGGTAGAAAGGAAGATAATTAATATACAAAAAAGAGCAATGGTCCCAATATTGATCCTTGGGGTAATTAAGAGTTCTTCGAAAGACTCAGTTCCATTAATAGGTACTTTTGCAACCTGTCAGACAAGTATGATATTATAAGGTAAACCAATTTTTGTGTCACCAAAATACCTTAATTAGTTTAATAGTGTGTGATTGACATGATTTACGCAATCGAAAGCCTTAGATAGATAACAAAAAAAAATTATGGCGAACGCTAAACTTTATTAATATTAATATTTTAAATATTTGTAAAAAAATATTTTAAGGATCTCGGCTCTATCAAATTTACTTTGTTATAAATGTATATAATGCGAGAGCATATATGAAATTCAATTATTAACATTTCAACTTAAACGAATTTGGAATCAACATAAAAGCGAATAAGTACAGAATCATGGTCAAAAAAATTCAAAATGAATTTACACGATTTTTATAGTTCATGCAGTACTGAATCTATCCTTGTATTCCTCTGATGTATCCAAGACTATTTGTACTAGGTATGGTCGGTTCCCCCGAAAGGGTTCGCTGCTCTAAAGCTGCGTGTACCTAATAATTACGTGTATTCTCGTTACTCCTCGTGCCCGCTGCTAGGACAAAGTTGCTTCAGAATGCACCATTGTCACGTGCTATTGTGTTAATATCATCTCACGGAATTTTAACATATTTACATGTAGTCAGACGAAATTCATAATTGCAATGTACAAATGTTTATAGTTTCACTATTTATTAGTCAGTAGTTTTCTTATATAATATATAGGTTAGATATAGAATCGCATCGGTTAATATAACTGTAATGATGTTGTAATTATGTAATTAATAAATAAATAGTTCTTGTATAGCAGAAATTAGACATGCTTAAACTGGAAAGAAAAATCGTTGGGTAAGTATAAGTGGAATTCGATGGACAAAGACCTCTCCCTCGACATCACACCCTGTTAGAACCTCCGTCACCATTACGTTCCGCTGCATAGTCTTCTTTTTAAATCTTGGGCCGTTACATTACTTTGGTAGGCTCAGGTTTTCCAATAGCATAATAAACATACCGATTTTTAAGATAAATCATAAACCGTTTTGACAAGTTTATGACAATGTGTGTCGTCCACATATATGTGAGCTGCCTATATCTTCCCGCGTTTAGTTTACGTAGTTGCATAGTTTCTGATGATGTTCCGCTTCCGGTCCCCCCCGGTTCCTAATTCCTATACAATACCGATCATACGTGTCGGCTCCCGGCGTTCATGCGTAATCTTGTGTAATATAGGTACAGAATCAATTGAATAACTTTATCATTTTCAAGATAATGAATTTTTAAAACCACTGTTTAAATATTATTGTCCTGTAATAATATATATATTTTCATAAAATATTCTTAACCCGGGAAAAGTTTTACTTTACTTACTAGATTACCAATAACCTAAGCATGCATAATATATATCATATTATTATAATGCATATAATCCGATGTCTAATTATAATAATTGTTCTTTTTTAGGGAGACAGTGGCGGACCGCTAATGTATCAGATGTCAAGCGGCCGCTGGGCGGTTATTGGCGTGGTTTCCTGGGGCGTTCGTTGCGGTGAACCCCAACACCCTGGACTTTACACACGGGTCGACAAATACCTCTCCTGGATAGTACAGAACACTGTTTTCTAATGTAATTTTTTATTTTTAATAAATTTTGTTTAAAAATTTGAAGTTCAAATTAATCTTTTCATTATACCCAAAGAAAAAAGTGAGTACATGGGTAACAAAGCAAATGTAATTCTATGTGTATCTGCTTCAGACCGTGTAGTTGCAGTGTAAGAATATCCACTAACCCATAACACACCGTGGGTGTCGCAAGAGACGACAGAGGGAAACTAAAACTAGAGAAGGACAGCAGCATCTTCCTGCTAACGAATCAAATAATAAAAACTGTGGTTGCCGACCAGCTTACCGAGCGAGGCTACAGCGGCATTTACTATATGTGGTAATCTGTGACGGCATTTACTATATGTGGTAATCTGTGACGGCATTTACTATATGTGGTATGGCGCAGAATCTGTGACGGCATTTACTATATGTGGTAATCTGTGACGGCATTTACTATATGTGGTAATCTGTGACGGCATTTACTATATGTGGTAATCTGTGACGGCATTTACTATATGTGGTAATCTGTGACGGCATTTACTATATGTGGTAATCTGTGACCGCATTTACTATATGTGGTAATCTGTGACGGCATTTACTATATGTGGTAATCTGTGACGGCATTTACTATATATGGTAATCTGTGACGGCATTTACTATATATGGTAATCTGTGACGGCATTGACTATATGTGGTAATCTGTGAGACAAGCCTATGTTCAACGATTTTTATTTGGCGGTAAATTATTTGCCTTGTGAAATTAAGAAAGTGAAAAGAAAAATAGAAATTAAAGTTATTCAATACAGATAATCGAAAAATATAACATTTTGTGCCATTTTTGTACTGTACTTTAAATATAGCTTATTAAAGTATAGAGAAAGAGAATTTGACAAAAATACAAGGGGTAAAATTAAAAACTTTGTAAAATCAACTTCAATAAAAATAAAATGAGAACATCATCAATGTATTCGAAGTAAATTAAATACGCATTATTGAGGAAAATTCAAAAACTACTGGTCAGATCTTGATCAAATTTATATGGAACCCTACGAGAAGCACCAGCTTTTAAATAAAAAAAAACAATCATCAAAATCGGTTCACCCAGAAGAAAGTTCTAAGTCTCCTCCATTTTTGAAGTCATTTAAAAATGAAATGTTTTATGCATATTTTTTAAGCTATTTTACAAGTTTATCAAATCGAACTACATTAAACGTTGTGATATGGTCGTGTATGTTTTTTTTAAACACATCACCAGATGTAGACAAAATGAGATGCAGTTTGTAAAAAATATACGACACATATAACATGTTTAATTCTTTACTGTTTTAAATTCCATATTGTAAATTATACAAGGGAATATTGAAAATAAAATAAAATCGGAATAAGACAAATATTTTTACTATGCTTATACTTATAGCTAATTCTAAATAAAATCACAGCATCACTAAAGTGACAATTTCGCCACAGTCCTCGATAGCTCGTAACATGTCCAACACATCCACTTCCTCTATCAAGGGGTGAAAAGTAAACGCGAGACGGAAAAAATTCTTGTGATGTCTCAGTGGCATGTACGCTACCATTAGACGTGAGCTCAGAGTCAATAATTCTTTGATCTTCTTTGTTATCTAGAATATTAAGCAAACAGTTAAAATTATTAAATATTAAATTGTTAAAATTATTAAATAGTTAAAGTTAAAATCATCGGATTGGGGGCGACTAAATCTAGTCCAGTTTAACCCCCAGACGACACAAGTTTGCGCGTTAACCGCTAAAAAGAACCCCTTTGTCGTATCTCCTCAGTTTCAAGCCTTCCCCTTGTTGCCTCAGCCACTATCGGAATCCTCGGCGTCGACATATCGAGTGACGTGCAGTTTCGAGGTCACTTGGAAGAGAAGGCCAATTTGGCCTCTAAAAAGCTTGGCGTGCTCAGCAGAGCAGGACAGTATTTCATGCCGGCACACCGCCTGCGACTTTACAAGGCGCAGGTTAGGCCGCACATGAATTACTGTTCCCATCTCTGTGCTGGGGTTTCCCAGTACCAGCTCCTTCCACTTGACCGCATCCAGCGCAGAGCAGCTCGAATCGTCGACGACCGAGTGCTTTCCGATCGGCTCGATTCACTGGCACTGCTAAGGGATGTTGCATCTCTTTGCATTTTCTTTCGTATATACCATGGAGAGTGCTCTGAGGAATTGTTCGGATTAATCCCAGCCGCCAAATTTCGTGAACGCACGATACCACACCATCTGGATGCTTGGCGGTCCACCACTGTACGTTTCAAAAGGAGTTTTCTTCCGCGTACAATCTCTCTGTGGAATAGTTTACCACCGGCGATTATTCCGGACCGATACGACCTGGGGACCTTCAAGAAAAGAGCTTACTCCTTTCTAAAGGGCCGGCAACGCACCTGCAATTCCCCTGGTGTTGCGGTTGATCATGGGCGGCGGTAGTCACTTAACATCAGGTGAGCCGCATGCTCGTTTGCCCCCTCTTCTATAAAAAAAAATTACTTCAAAAATAAACTATTTTTAGGGGTAAGAAAACTGCACATAATTAATTTGTTTTAAGAGTCGCAAAATAACGTATACAATAAATAACATATATAATACAATTCAAGGGAAAAAAACAGCAATGATCCATTAAAGCACCTTTTATAAAATTCATAGGCTACAAATAATTAAGTATTTAAAGCGGCAAGATCTCTTGGTAGAGAAAAATAGAGTTCTGTAGGCGAAATATGCGTTGTAATACTTATATAAAAATTAGTTGACTCGACAGACATTTTCCTGACCTCTTCAGTAGGAGAGTTAAGAGATTCCGCGACACCTAGTTGACACTGAGGAATACCACCGTAGGATTTTATTCGGTAGGTGTCAAGCATAACTCACCTGCCTGCCTCTATGGTAGCTCTAAAAGCACTTTCTTGTTAAGTTCTCAATCCAGGTCTGTACTTAAAAAGGACGGTGATGCATAACTACCACTTTTAGTTGTCAGATTTATTAACATATTTTTTCAAGTAAACTTACTTTGTGCATCAATTCCCACCATTCAGTATCTTCAGTCTTAGATCGCATAAAGGTCGGTATATACCAAAAACAAACGTTTGGGCACTGTAGTTGGGCTGTAACTAGTCTAAAACCCGGCTTATTCTCTATTGTTTCCAAACAAAATTTCGCAACCTCCATAACGCGATCAGCAAGTAAAGCAAGGCCGTCATCACCTCGAGCTTTCCACATCATCCACAGTTTGAACGCGTCAATCTGTAAAATAATATCTCAGAGCTTATAGTAACGCCATGCTTACAGTAATGCCATGGTCAATATTTGGATAGAGTAGTTCTTTATTTTCTAGCAGTTATTACTGTCGCCGTCTGGATTATACCCATACCATTCAGCCTGAAAGACTGCGTTGAAGATACCTAGCGGTGCATTTACTCGTAACACAAATATGAATGCTGAGATTTGAGAAACTTCCTGATCCTGTACCTATATCAATTTTTGAGCTATCTATGAATATTCTCAGTTATCTTTGGTTCAGACTTTTTAGATTGTTTGTTTCATTTAATTGTATTTTGTATTTCTTATCAAATACAAATTTTAGGGAGCCTGGCTATACTTGTCTTGTAAGATAGGAACTTTTTTGTAACTATCAGTTATGCCAGTATGAGCCTATCCTACTGTTGCTCCAAAAGTGTAGTTTTGAGTCTGATGGCAGCTAACATTGCTTCTTTTTGTACTCGTATGTGTTGATGAAGCAGAGTTATTTCCAGTATAGCTTCCAGGGCTACTGTTAGAGTAGTCCTTATGCAGCCCGTTTTAGCGCTACAGACTAATTTCTGGCATCGTTGTAATTATTTCCCGTGGTAACATGGTTAGTTTTGGTCCACCATTACAGAGTGCCGTAAGACATCATGATTCTTTATTTTATTTTATTATTTTATTAATAAGGCACACAAACAGATTGAAGACAATACAAAACATATTTACAGTAACAAAAATATTGTAACTAGTCTATAATCCAATAAAGTGTGCACAGCAAAAAAAATATGACAAGTATGACAGAAAAATAAACTAATAATACAAAGTACTAGTGACAGTTAAAAAAAGAACTTATTTTATGATATTCGTGAAATTTACATATTTAACGTATCAGTTATAGATCTTCTAAATATTACAATTAAAAATGTCCAGATCAGCGTTACGATGTCTCAGCTCGTCAAAATTTCGACAAATTCGAATGACCGGATTAAAGAAAGACGTTTTGTTTCTGTAAACATTAAAGCGAAAGATACGCGGGTTACGTGATCGACCGTCAAAATTAATTAAATTAAGCAATTCTGGGCAATCAATGGAGGAATTAATGATTTTGTGAAGGTAAATAAGCTCAGAATATTGTCTATGTTTATCTAATTTCGTAACTCCAAAGTAATTCACTCTTTCATTATACGATGGCAACTGGCGGATCAATCCATGTTTACGACATAAGCTCCGCAGAAAACATCTCTGGACTCGTTCAATATTAGCTATATGTACTTCGTAATAGGGTGACCAGACTACTGAGGCGTATTCAAGGATCGGTCTCACAAGAGTGTTAAAAAGATATATTAGACTATGGGGTCTCTTGAATTCCTTCATAACTCGTGTAACAAAACCAACTAACTGATAACCACGTTGCGTTAAGTGATTGAAATGTTGCTTAAAATCTAGTTTAGAGTCAAAGATAACGCCCTAATCTTTAGCAAAATTACTTTCCGAAAAAGGTTGATCATTGATATGGTATACTTATATACGGTATACGTATACTTTAGACGAGTTTTCTTAGTTGTGAAAGTTACAAAAAAACATTTAGTTACATTCAAATGCATTTTATTATGAGAACACCAGGTATGAATATTGTTAAGGTCCCGTTGCAACAAGAGGCACTCATTAACATCATCGATTATACGGAAAACTTTCATGTCGTCTGCATATAGTAAACATTCATTTGTGATATGGTCTACCAAGTCTAATAAATATAATAAACAAAAGAAGGACAAGGTGGGACCCTGAGGAACCCCGGATGTTACATGTTCTGGTTTGGAGAGGAAACTTTTTATTGCAACGATCTGGCTACGTCTAGAAAAATACGAAATTATCCAACGCAACAAATTGCGATGTATCCTGTATGCTGCTAATTTAGCCGCGAGTATTCTTGGTTGACTTTGTCAAACACCTTTGAAAAGTCAGTATAAATCGAGTCTACTTGGCATTGGGTAGCAAACGCTTGACAGATGTAATTTTTGTAGACAAGTAAATTACTAACGGTTGATCTACTAGTAACAAAACCATGTTGTAAGTTTGATATGCTTTGTTTCACGTGATTGTAAATATGGTCATAAGCCAACGATTCAAAAATTTTAGCCATACAGGATAAAATGCTAATTAGCCTATAGTTTCACATTTTGTTTTATCACCAGTCTTATGAATTGGCAATTTATAAATCACATAGGCATTTTTCCAAACGGAGGGGAATATTCCGCTCTTAATAGACTTATTGAAAATTATAAATAACGGCAAACCAAGTTCTTTACAACACGCCTTAACAAATAATGATGGAACATCGGGACCGGGACCTTTGTTAGCCTCTAGTGTTTTAATCTTTCTAATAATGTCATCTCTACTAATGGCTATATTTGATAGTGCAAGATTAGACCTGTCCGGTATATTAAATTTGGGTTCACAGTTGTCAGGTTTTTCATAAACAGAAACAAAATACGCTGAAAAAAGTTCACAGATTCCTTGAGGATCTGTAGCAATTTTAGCAACATGAGATTCAGGGATACCTTGATTTTTTGTTATTAACGAACTTAAAGAAATGTTTAACGTTTTTACCTAAACTATTCTCAATTCAATCGATTTGTAGCAGGCTTCAATTAAGTGTTTACTACGAGTTCTCAGCATATTGTATGTATCATAATCCGAGGGTTATTAATGATTTCTTAAATTTACGCGAACACATTGAAATAATACTAGTTTTTACGGAATTTATCGCGTATATTTAACTTTTTAATTACCCGACGTTTCGAACGCTTTACAGCACTTATGGTCACGGGCAGGACTGAGATGTTCAACGTCCATATGTCATAGTTAACCGCGGTTACCATAGATTAAAATTTAACTTTTGTTCCGATCTATGCAGTATGAACTTATGGTATCTTGAAGTCTTGCAGTTGTATGCTTGGGTTGGGATTTAATTTTATTTATTATAGGATCCCAAGCAGATGGTAGCACCTAGCCATCTTCTCTATTGAAATTAGGATGTTTTTTGATTTCAATAGCCTCGCGAATCATCCTTGGAAGGAATCGGTGTTCTTTAGCGAGGATCTGCGGTCTATCAAATCTGATGTAGTACGGGGGCGATCCTGTACGTGTTCACAGACTGCAGACTTCCCGGAGCGTCGATTCTTCACATCAGCTATATGTTCTTTAACGCGGGTTTTTATTGATCTTTTAGTTTGTCCTATGTAGGAGAGACCACATTCACAATCAAGCTTGTACACTCCTGCATCTTGAAGAAAGTTTTAACGACGTTTGACTATAATTTTTGCATGGAAACATTAAATAAACGCGAAATTAGTAAATATAATGAATGCAAAAACAAACATATAGAAAAATATCAAAAATTAACGAACAAGTCAAATGTCAAACATCTGAATCAATGCCAGAACCGAAAGCAACTATTGACAAACACAGATCATAGATTAATCGCGCTCTATAATCTGTCAAAACAAACACTGGATGATGCAACAATTAAGGTTTTATCCAAAGGCCTCAACTTTGCAATTACACCCCGCAAATTACCGTACGAAGAAATTATCTGTAGTGTCGAGGACTGTTTATTTAAAAACAATATGCGGAAAGAAGATTTGGAGGCGATACGTCAAGACATCTCGTCTATGTTACGTCGATGTTCAGTGCCTAAACCGAATCTTCCCAAAGACGAATTTATAGCGTTAAAGAACCTACGCAATAAAAACGAACTTACGATTCTCCGCGCAGATAAGGGAAACGCCACGGTAGTCATGGATACGTCAGATTATAATTCTAAAATACAAGAACTTTTGTCGGATGTAAGTACTTATAAAAAGGTTAAAAACGACCCAACAAATAGCACACTAAAAACAACTAGTGACCTCATAAAGAAACACTCCGAAAAATTAAATCTGGACGTAAAATGGATAATACCTACGTGCGCCAAATCACCAAAATTGTATGGGTTACCAAAAATACACAAGCCCAATGCTCCATTACGTCCCATAGTGAGCCAAATCGATTCACCAACTTACAGATTGGCTCAACACTTAGCGAAAATACTCTCACCACTCAGGGGACATACAAGAGCACACACAAAGGATTTCTACCATTTTGTCAGCGAGATTAAAGACCTACATCTGGCAGACAATGAAACTATGGTCAGTTTTGATGTGCAGTCATTGATTACATGCTTACCTGTTGAAGACTGCATCTCAATTGTAACTAGAAGGCTGGAAGAAAACAACATGCCCTTAGAATATGCAGTATTACTCAGACACTGCCTTACTTCTGGCTACCTATTGTGGAAGGAGGAGTTCTACAAGCAAGTAGATGGTGTGGCGATGGGCTCACCTGTATCTCCCATTGTCGCCGACATATTCATGGAAGACTTTGAGGAGAAAGCCCCTGCTTAGTTCTCCCATAAATCCAAGGTTCTACAAGCGGTACGTAGACGACACTTTCACAATTCTACCTTTAGATAAAGTAACTGCATTTTTAGACCATCTTAACTCTATAAATTCTAAAATTCAGTTCACAATGGAGTTAGAGGCAAACAATTCCTTAGCTTTTCTAGATGTGTTAGTAATTCGGAATCCTGATAACACCTTGAGCCATACTGTGTATAGAAAAAAGACCCATACAGATAGATATTTAAACGGTGATTCTCACCACCATCCTTCACAGTTAGCTACCGTGGGTAAATCTTTGTTTCAGAGAGCACGAGGGATCTGTGACAGTAAACACCTGGCTGCAGAGCTCCACCATGTCAAGCAAGTTTTGCATGACAACAAGCTTCGAGTCCTGCGCCTACGTCACAGTGAACGAGTGAAGCCGGCCACAGTCGAACGTGTACCTGCTGTACTGCCATATGTTAGAGGAGTCACTGACAAGATTGGCTATATCTTGAAGCGCGCTTCCATCAAAACATACTTCAAGCCGCTGAAGAAGATTGGGCAGTTTTTACCATCGGTCAAGTGTAATGTCCCTCTGCAAGATGCAGGAGTGTACAAGCTAGATTGTGAATGTGGTCTCTCCTACATAGGACAAACTAAAAGATCAATAAAAACCCGCGTTAAAGAACATATAGCTGATGTGAAGAATCGACGCTCCGGGAAGTCTGCAGTCTGTGAACACGTACAGGATCGCCCCCGTCACTACATCAGATTTGACCGCAGATCCTCGCTAAAGAACACCGATTCCTTCCAAGGATGATTCGCGAGGCTATTGAAATCAAAAAACATCCTAATTACAATAGAGAAGATGGCTGGTGCTACCATCTGCTTGGGATCCTATAATAAATAAAATTAAATCCCAACCCAAGCATACAACTGCAAGACTTCAAGATACCATAAGTTCATACTGCATAGATCGGAACAAAAGTTAAATTTTAATCTATGGTAACCGCGGTTAACTATGACATATGGACGTTGAACATCTCAGTCTTGCCCGTGACCATGAGTGCTGTAAAGCGTTCGAAACGTCGGGTAATTAAAAAGTTAAATATACGCGATAAATTCCGTAAAAAAGTACTATTATTTCAATCCGAGGGTTATTACTTTAATTATCAACGAATAAGAGGAAAGTTAAACCAGTATGGGTATTAGTTAGGATTACATTTTTTAAATGGCGCAAACAGCAAAATAGCTGAATTAAGTTCTTTATACATAGCATCAACAGCACTATCAGGGTCCAAGTCAATTAACAGTTCATTCTAATAAATCTTGGGAGAAACCCCATCGTTTGCCAATCATGTTTCTGCATTGACAGAATGTAACGTTATTTTGATTTTCTTATTTTCGAAGTGTCTATTCCAATTAAGTTTGTAGTCCAAGACTTATGAAGCGAATTTACAATCATACGCTACATCTTAATTTTAGGTGACCGCGTAACTTGGTGATCATTCACCGTGTGTGTTCAAATCTCTGTCTAGAGTTTCTTTGCATGATTAACTTTGTATACGATACCCGCGGTAGATCCGATATAGCCAGGATTAGTAAACTGAAGTGGCAAAGGGTCGGCAATATAGCTCGAAGAACCGACAACCGATGAGGAAGTAAGGTTCTCAAGTAGCAGCCCACTGGTAAGTGAAGTGTAGGACATTTGCTGCTAAACGTAGTGACATCATCATCATCATTATCATAGCCTATAAAAGTCCACTGCTGAACATATGCCTCCCCCATAGATTGCCTCATAAGGGGGATTTTGCCATAGTTGACACGCTTGACGAGCGGGTTGTCAGCCGCAGTTTTTACTTATTTTCAGTTGGTATTAGGAAGGTGCTGCTGCCCATCACCTATTTAAATTTTCCTTTGTCGCCTTCTAGGACACCCACGGGACGATATGGGGTATTGGATATTCTTACATCGCCCCTACATGATTTAAACGTAGTAACAACCTTGTAAGAAATACTGGATGTCGATGGATGAAGGTGTCTCAGGACCTTACTTTGACCGTGCATCCGTGAATTCCTTTGGGGAGCCCTATGTTAAGTTATGGTATAAATAACATGATAATGATGAGTTTGCTTTTAATGTCGTTAAAACTCGTTGTCTATGACGTCGTTATTATTCGTAGACAGAGAAACCTATAGACAAATTACCGCCTTCTTTCGCATTCGCACACGAAAAAGATATATTTATGCATACGTCTTGCATAGAAGTGAGACAGAGCAGTGTGATTGTTTGTCCCTTTCACCGTGCCGGTTTTTTTATTTAGCAAACTACACTTTGCTAAACAACTTTGACAGTTCGTAGCGATCTAAAGAGTTTACAAGTTGGTTTAAGTGAAAAAAAAGTGTTTTGTGAGCTTAAGATTGGTGAATCTTGTTCAGTTCAGTTCTTAGAACAATTAAAAATGTTATGTTTAAAAGTCATAAAGATTATTGTATAACCTAAAACTACGTTATCGTCCTTTCTCATTCAAGGCCCCGCTAATCATTAGTCTATAGGTTTCTCTGTCTACGTTATTATTCCAGTCTACCTGTAAACGTATCGGGCACAGATTATGCTAGACAAGTGAGGGCCTCTGTGTTTTTTGATGTTATCAAAACCGTTTATGAGAACATTGTAGTCATCATCCTGCACTCTTTAAGAACCAAGTGACCTTGTGACTATAAAAAATAATTGAAACACGACAACTGGTATTAAATTAAGCGAAATTTGGTATTAATCATTCAACGTTGAATAATGTAATACTCATAAAAGATTTGTTGTAATCACCACGCCCAGTAAGTAGCCATGGGATCGCGGTAGCAGATCTCTTCCACTTTCGACGCTACTCACCATCATTGGTCAGAATATTTTACATCTGCTCATGTAAGAAATAACCATCTATGAGAAACCAAAAGATCTTACTGGCTTTTCTCCAAGTCACCTCTTATGACATTTTCGAAACAAAATATGGTGATGAATTGTCATGGATTATAGTAAGTTTCTTACCCCGTAACAGCATAAAAATGTATAGTACAGAGAGTGACAGATAGCTCGGGAAACTAGCCAAAGAAAAGTTTAGCTTTAGTTCACCTTTCGACCACATTGTACGCTTTTATCGCCAGTATCATAGGTGATGTCGTAGAACTTGTCCTGCTGAAAAAGGTATTGCGCTGATGCAGAATTAGCCGCGTGGAGTAAACCTTTCTCTCGAACAAGAAACACGGAGCATTGAAGCGGAGCGCCTGCCATCTTATGAGGGTTCCATGATATAGAATTCGCTCTGAAATTTTTACAAAGATTTATTCATTTTAAAGTCACGATTTTCAGAATTAAATACGACTAATACGTGGAACTTTTCACTCAATGCTACCACCTAATCAGGTAAGAGAAAAATCTCGAAAATTTTAGGACTGCAAATCTTAAAAAGATTATAAGAAATAATCGACAATATATTCGGGCCGGTAAAGAACCAAAATCTACGGTGAATGGATAGCCAACTATAAAATTGATTATGGTAGAATTATGATATCAGAAGTATTACGGTTTTAGTCAATTCAATCGAACGATTACAGCCAATAAAATCCACTGGTGAACATAAACATCACTCATAGATTGCTTCATACAGGGCACTTTGCCACAGCTGCCACGCTTATGAGGCGGGTTGGCAACCGCAGTATTTTTATTATTTTGAGTTGTTATCAAGAAGATGCGCTTCCCGTCTACTGTTTTAGATTTCCTCTATCGCCGATTACAGCACCTACGGGAGGATATAGGGTAGTGGATATTCCTACACCGCTACGCCGGTCTAACGTAAACTTGAATACCAGCGATCAAAGGTTAACTTATTAGGTGAATACACAATAATTTAAAAAAAACAATTTTTTATCTATTTCAGTACTCAAGACCAACATAAGAAGATGACGGAACGCTGTGTACATTTCAAGTAATGCCGAAACACACATCCTTTTTACTAGGGATGCACCCAATACCGATACCGATGCAGATATATCGGCGATACTCGAAGTTTGCCGATATATCGACATCGGCGATATTTTTATGATCGACTCAACAATATTTTTCAAATTTCGCACTTCAATAATGTTATATAAACGCATCTATTTTGTTGCAAACGAAATTGTCTATAGTTTTAAACGATGTTATTTAGTTTGTCCTGTTATTTGTTATTTTTATAATTATTGAAAAATAACCTGACTAGTATTTTATTTATTTTATCTTCATTTTTAGATTCTATAATACTACTAGATTTATAGATATAATACTACTACTTTTAGATTCTATATACTACTACTAATAATAAAATCCTGGAATCGGTATCGCCGATATTTTAATGAGAGATTCGGTATCGGTATCGTATCGGCAGAAAAGCGTACCGAGGCATTTATACTTTTACTTTTTTTTCTTTATCGGCCCGTAAATATTCACTACTGAACGCATATGATTTTATGATGGTTGCAAATGATTTTAGACGATTTTACGTCGCTCACGTACTCACTTGTTCTTACAATAATAGGTTTTGGCTCGCTTGTAGCGTTACTTGAAATGGTCGCACCGCTCCGTATTTCTTTACTTGTTAGTCTGAATTTTAATAATACAAATTACCTTACCTTTCAATACCTTTTAATCTCTGTCTATATTTACGTGACAATATTAAACTACCGCCCCAACAGGCCTGTAAATAAAATTATTTTAAATTTTTTGGTTTCGTTTTTTATTAAAAATATATAGATATTTTTTCTTGTAACAGACCTAATAAGCAGTGTTTTTATGACATTGAAAAATAAATAATTTCAAGTGTTCTTACGACAATTAAGAAACAAAATAGACATGATTTTTTTACACCCAAAACCCCTCTTTTTAAAATTTCCAAAGTACAGTGAAAATACATAAATTTTATAAAGTAGGTACATACGACACGTTTGAAAAATAAAAAAAAAAAAAAAAAAAAAAAAAAAACAAAAAAAAAAAAAACGAATATCAAAGAAAACGAAAAAAAAAAAAAAAAAAAAAAAAAGGAAAAAAAAATAAAAAAAAAAAATTAAAATTGTTAAAATTCATCAAATAAACAAAAGTTCTGCAAATTATTTTTCATCAAATATATAAATATATAATAAAGGTATCTTTTCAAAATTTCAATAAAGGTAAAGTATAAGTACTCGTACATCGACATGCATCCATACGCCATGTTTTTCGCACACGTCTGCAACATCTTCTAAGTTATCTATGGCACCAAGAACAGTAGTTCCTGCAGTTGCATTCACCAAAACAGGCTGTCTACCAAGATCTTTTTCCATTTGTATAGTTGCGTCGAGTTCGTCTACAAGCATCTGACCTAGTTCATTAGTTTTAATCCGTCTGACGCTGTCAGTTCCGAAACCGAGCCAATGGGCGCCTTTCATGATTGAATAGTGACTCTGTAAATGATATAAAATATTATAGGCATCACCTCCCATAACGGCTTTTGTGTACAAAAATACTCGTACTGAGTAAAACTAGCACCTTTGTGGGCCATGATAACATAACGAATACTAAAAGTTCACCGCTGAACAAAGATCTTCCCCATATATTACCCCATAGGGAAGATTTCGCCATAGTTGCCACGCTTGGTTGCACGCTTTTATAATTACGAGTTGCTTTTAGGAAGATGGTAATATCTCTTTTTTATAGGATAGGGCAACAAACGAGCACACAGTCCACCTGATGGTAAGTGGTTGCTGTGGCTCATAGACATCTACATCTATCCTCGATTACGAGTCAAAATGCAGATGCGTTGTCATCCGTGAGGACTTAGGTGGAATGCCTCGTTTCATACGATCGCCGGTTCTCTACACTCACCATATCTCTCCTGTTTCAGTTTCCCTATGTCACCTGTTACGACGCCCTCGGACCGATATGGAGTAGTGGATATTCTTACGCCACTACTAAGCGGCCATTAGTTATTAAAATTGGAAGAAAATAACAAAAATACATATTTCTATTTATTACAGCCCTTCACAAGTCCACTGCTGAACATTGGCCTCCCCCAAGTGAGGCTACAAAGCACGGTCCTGAGTCACCTGCATCCATCGTCTTCCTGCATGTCTTACCAGGTCGTCACTCCATCTAGTGGGGGTCGCCTACACTTCGACTGCCGGTACGAGGCTGCCACTCGAGAACCTTTCTTCCCCATCAGTTATCGGTTCTTCGAGCTATATGGCCGGCCCATTGCCACTTCAGTTTACTAATCCGTTGGGCTATGTCAGTCACTCTGGTTTTACTGCGTATATCCTCATTTCTGAGTCTATCACGCAGAGAAACTCCGAGCATAGCCCTCTCCATAGCTCGCTGAGCGACCTTGAGCGTCCTCATACGGCCAGCAGTGAAGTACCACGTCTCAGATCCGTAAGTCATCACTGGCAACACACACTGGTTGTACACTTTGGTTTTCAGAGATTGAGGTATACTTGACGAGAAGATGTATCGTAATTTCCCGAACGCTGCCCAGCCGAGTTGAATCCGTCGATTGACCTCTCGGTCGAAGTGGACTTACCTAGTCGGACTATTTGTCCCAGGTAAACGTCAACAACTTCGAGCATAGTGCTCCCAACAACTACCGGTATAGGTGTGACATGGACATTAAACATGATCTTTGTTTTGTCCATGTTCATCTTAAGACCTATCAGTTGGGAGACACTATTGAGGTAATTTAGCATAGTACTAAGGTCTATACCGTCGTCGTCTATATCTACGGACTATATCGTCGGCAAATCGAAGGTGAGTGATGTACTCGCCATTGATGTTAATACCGTATCCTTTCCAGTCCAGTAGCTTGAAAACGTCTTCCAACGCAGCCGTGAAGAGTTTCGGGGATATAACGTCACCCTGTCTTACACCTCTCTGCAGTTGGATAGGTTTCGAACTCTGGTTCTGTACTCGGATAGCCATCGTAGCCCTACTGTAGAAACACATCAGCACTTCGATATACCGACACTCAACTTGGCACCGCTGAAGAGACTGTAGCACCGCCCAAATTTCGACGGAATCAAAGGCTTTTTCATAGTCCACATACGCCAGGCAAAGTGGCAGATTGTACTCTTTGGTCTACTGTACAATCTGCCGCAGGGTACTTATGTGATCTATGGTACAGAAGCCTTTTCGAAAACCGGCTTGTTAGTGAGGCTTCGAAGGACGGAATCGAAGAGCTTCTGAAGGACTTCAAGTACCGGTGTTCCACCCGCTTTCAGAAACTCCGCTGTAATTGTGGCCCTGCCATTTTTAAGGTGCTGGAGAGCCATTATAATCTCGCTCAGACTGACGTCCGGGATATCATCGGATTAGTGTCGGATAAGACTTGCTCTTGGATCGTTACTCACACTTGCGTGTGGCTCCAACGATGATGTGTACAGCTGCCCATCTCCTCTCAGAACCTCTCAATCTCACTTAAAATCTCAGGTGTCCCGGAAACGATGCTGTCACATTCAGTCTTCAGCTTTGACAGTTGGCTCTTTCTGGCAGACAGATCTCTGGCAAAGACTTTGGAGCCCTGGTTCCGCTCGATCGCTTCTTTAATACGAGCAGTATTAAAGTTGCGTAAGTCTCGCCGCATGCATTTGGAGATCTGTCTGTTCAGTTGCCTGTATGCTGTCAAATCTGTTGACGATTGCAGCCTCATCTCCCGTCTAACAGTTAGACGATTAGGAGTGTGATCGGAGAGTTTTTGTGTTCTTCTGCGGCGGGTCTTGCAGAACTTAGCTCCGACCGCATGGGCAGTTTCCACGAACTTGTCATTCATATCGTCCACTGCATTGCAATCTTCTAGGCACTGAAAGCGGTTACGTAACTCGAGCTGAAAGGTTTCGGGATTCTGAATTAGAGCACGAGAAGGACGGAGCGTTGACTTCATTAGACGAGACCTCTCCAACTTAACATTTAGGTTCAGTGTGCCTCTAACCATTCGGTGATCGCTGCCAGTTTTCACGCTTGCGATCACTGAGACATCACTGAACAGTTGGCGTCTGGTCGTTATAATGAAGTCAATCTCATTTTTTGTCGAACCGTCGGGGCTCGACCAGGCCCACTTCCTATGGGGCCGCTTCTGGAAGAAAGAGTTCATCATAAAGAGTCCCTCTTTCTCCATAAAGTCGGCCAGCTGCTGGCCCCTTCGGTTCCGTTGTCCGCCCTACTTCAAATTTCCCTAACTTCAGCTCACCGTTTTCTCTTGTGCCTAGTTTTGCGTTGAAGTCTCCCATCAACACCGTGTAGTGGGTTTTGTAGGAATGCATGGCTCTAGAAATATCCTCATACATTTCCTCCACCTCCTCATCGGGATGTGTCGAGGTTGGTGCGTAAGCCTATATTACCTTCAGCGAATACCGTTTGGTGATTCTCAGTATCAGGTACGCTACCCTCATCGACACACTCCCAATCTTTACAACGTTATTGACGAGAGACTTGTGGACGATAAATCCGATACCTCCTTGGGACAGATGGTCGCCCCCCCGGTGATAGAACAAGTTGCCGGAGTTGAGGATTACCGTGCCCTCCCCCTCTCTTTGGATATCTTCGGATAATCGTATTACTTGAAACTAAAATAATGAAACAAATCGATTCGATGGCTTAATCTGTAACCTGTAATATTGATCACTATACTTTCTATATCCTTCAGGCAACAGCAGGGGAAGTACCGTGTTTTAGTGGCACAAATAGGTACCTAAGAGGATGGAACCTATACCTAAGCAGATAAGGAAACCAATATTGTTACGACCTTAAGGTTCATGACAATAAAAACTGCGATTGAATTACCAAAATTGACATTTTAATTACTGAACACCAATTAAAACTTAAATCACACTAATAATTAATCACATTTAACACTTTAGTTCACTATATTTCGCTTCGAAAGCTTCGCTCGTTTCGCCAATTCAAAACTTCCCCGGTGGCGGCACTGAACGGCTTTATATAAGCCTTTTCCACCGAAACATCTAGAATGTTCCAGCAAATACCGGTCCCGACCGACTAGATGTAGAAAATTCGAGTATGAGGTTTTCTAGAAAGTTAGTTCTTCTGTTCGATACTAGATGGCATTAGTGGGAGAGTTCTAGAAAGATCTTGATGCTCCTATTTCTGCTGCTTGATACCAGATGGCGCTAATAATCAGCCGTCACATACCGGGCGCTAATTATAGCGCGCAACAATGTTAATTATTATTAGTAATTATTAATCCATAGTAAGTTATAAAGGGTCATTCTCCCGTGGCACTGGGTGCTGCGATGTACTCGACACGTCGGAAACATAAAAGTAATCGAATTATATGCGACAAAATCCGCACAAAAATCTAAGGATTTATTATTAAAAAAATACAAGAATTTATTTTACGCATAAAGTTTTGAAATACCCTTAAAACAAAAATTAAATAAGTAAAAATGAATAATCTCACATCTTCAGAAGTAAAAATTACTAATTCCGGGAGATTCTTCAAGCCCTTACTCTTGACTTCGGGAAAAGCCTTATATCGTGCAGCAACAAGCGCGTAAAGCATGGAAACTGAACCACCGGGGCTAAAGATACCATCGCCGTCGGGTATGCCGAAAAGCTGCAAGACATGATTAAGGATTTTCAACTCAATGAGGGTGAATGCTGGCGCTACTTCAAATGTATACCTGAAAAATAAAAAATAATATTAAGAACTTTGTACCACGTAGTTTCGGCGTACGATAATCCACTACCCTACATCATCCTGTTGGTGTCGTAAGTGGCGACAAAGAGGAAACTGTCAAAAATAAAGACAGAAAATAATAAAAAAACGGCGGTTGAAACCACCTGCCAAGCGCGGCAGCTATTTTTAGGGGGTATATCAGCCGTGTAGTGGCGGTTAAGAATATCCACTACCCCATATCTTTCCGTGGGTGTCGTAATAGATAACAGAGGGAAACAGGCAGGAGATGGGCAGCAGCATCTTCTTGATAACAGCAACTGTACGACAAAAAAAACTGCGGTTGCCAACCCGCTCGCCAAGCGTGGCAACTATGGCAATATACCCCTTGGTCTTTATTCAGCAGTGGACTTGTGAAGGGCTGTAATGATGATGATGATAATATTTGAATAAGGCCATCTATGGGGAAACCTATGTTCAGCAAGAGACTTTCGATAGATTGTAATAAATGGACTATAAATATTTATTTCATATTTTGCAAACTACTGTATTACAGACGGATTAAGGTCATAACCCAAACTGCGTCCGGATCAATAAAATCTCTTCGTAGGCTAGTTTATTCGGGAGTTTCGTCGAATCGTCACCAAGATGACTCTCAAAACAGCTAAACAGCTTGCAAACGTGGCTCAAATATATATATACATCATCATCATCATCATCATTACAGCCCTTCACAAGTCCACTGCTGAACATAGGCCTCCCCCAAGCAACGCCACAATGCACGGTCTTGAGCCACCTGCATCCATCGACTTCCTGCATGTCTTACCAGGTCGACACTCCATCTAGTGGGGGGTCGCCCTACACTATATATATATATATATATATATATATATATATATATATATATATATATATATATATAAATAAAAAGCTGAGCTGTGTGAGAGATCTATAGTATCATAGTAGAAGTTATCCAAATGAGATTAGCCTGACATCCAGAATATTATCACAATTGATTTAGACTAGTTTGGGTCTTGTACGGGATTGTAGGAACTTGCAAATTTTGTAGTTCAATGCCGATGTTTACAATATAGGACTAGAAAGGATATAATTTCACTTAAAATCCACGCAAAAAAGGCTGTAACGTAACTAAAATCGTTGGTTTCATACGTGGTAGAGGTACGCTGCAGCTATATTATGGTTGTAACACGAATAGCTCGGCTCGACCGGAGAATCAGGTGGACTGTGCGCTCCTTTGTCACCATTATTCTATAAAAAAAACGTCGGGTTGCACTCCGGGAGTGCCGGCAGAAGTGAAAACTTGAATATTAACGTTGTGCATTTTTGATATTTTAGAATGGTTAGGGAACAATTTTGCACGAATTGCTTTAATTAACAGTATAAAAGTACTATCACTTATGTGGTAGAATACAATATTTATTTATTGCGCTATCGTACACAAACATGACAATTTATATTACATTAAAAAGTTTATCTCTCAGAAAACGCGGCGTACTGTCTACTTTCCATCCGCCTTACGAATTTTCGATCAGGTCACGTGTCATGACGCGAGTTTAACATTTTTTACCCATTACAAAAAAAGTGTACAACGCCGCTAAAGAAGTTTTCACTTCAAAAAAACCAATCGGTTTTCTTAGTAAAATGGCTCTGAAATTATCAGGTTTCTGACGAAAACTGCGTCATTTTTTGCTAAATCCGTGAGTGATCTGCAAACTATTTGCCTCACTACAAACTAACTGACCTTAGTAATATTATCCGTCCTACCGAAGATTGTGAAACTAAACAACATTTTAGTTACGTAACCGAAAAACAAACAAAAAACATTTAATATTCTCAATTTGAAACATTACAGGTATGATGGAAAATAACGGTCATTATTCATTATTACCAACTAGTTTGGTACTTAAAACTACTCGTTTCTTTTTTTTTTTCAAAATAAACAAATCTTTAAAGATAATGTTCTATCTAGCAAAAGAGCAGTTGTTTTATTGAGTTCGTTCACCCGAGACAAGCTTAATATGCAATGCACAGTGTTTACGCATTGTTGACGTCAAAACACGTCTTCATGTTATAGTAACTGCTTTAAACAAGGAGTACGTTTTGCTTGTCACCCTCAGAAAGAGATTTTTTGGTTCAAATATAAACAAAATAACCTCGTTTCGAATTCTACAGGATTACTGTCTACATAGTATATAGGTCGTACCTTACAAATAAATACATACTGGCTGGTATTAAATGCTTCAGCAATCCAGGCGCCCGATAACCCATATGGGTCTGTAGCTCCGTATAATTGGTTCCTGAAGGTAGCCTTGTTGGTCTTCACGCTGTACTGCAATATTTTCCGAACGCATTGCTCTAACTCCTTATCATCAACTCCATTAGCCACATCCAAGTCCAAATTTGCCTGGTAATATAAAATGTTTATAGTTTATTTCCTGGTATGAAGCAGGAGCAAAGCGACCCCTAATCCTACGAGGGGCTTGATTATCGTTATACTCCTAAGTATGAAAGAGGTTCATATTCAGCTGAAGACTTTTACGTATACGAAGGAAAAACCTTCTTTATATAAAAAGGACTATTTGTTTAAAATATATATACAGGTACAAAGTTAATAAAATGCGTATCTAAAGAAACTCAGAGTATAAATAAGCAAGTTTCAAACGTCAATCATCAAATACCCATAAATTAAACCACATACCTAGAATTTTACGCTACGCTACCTGTATCTATGAATGTAACACTGTTTATCAACTGTTTACATGTTATGATAGTTTGCGAATATTTACTATTACGTATTAGATTTCGAAACTATATTATAGTAAAAATTCTTTGTCTTCAGAACATCTTGCAATAAATCCTTGTTCTTGTTGCTTAAAGTAAACAAACACATAAATAAGTTATAGTGTAGGAGTCTTAAATAAAGACTGAGTAAGTAAATTAATCTATCTTTATATAAACAACATTGAACCTACCTCCAACTCCTTGGGATGTTTAAACTGAATGAGAGGAACATCACCATTTCCTTCTTCTCTTACTATGTCTAGAATTTTATTAAGAAAAGAATTATCTTTGTGAGTCATAATTTTAGCACATTTGAAAATATTATTGTATTTTGTTATATAATAAAATAGCGCATTATTAAAGGTGTGTAGTTGCGGCAATGATCGTCACTAGACTGTGTACAATCCAATCCAGGCCTGTTTTATTCAATCGTGGTATTCCATTAAGACAGTCCAACATATTTAACTGGTTTGTTCGTGATGGCATTTATAGTAATTTATGTGTTTATGTTTAAAATAAACTACCAATGTGACATTTCTCTAGTAAAGTATACAATGAATCGAGAACAAAGAAAATAAAATTATCACAACGCAAGTCAATGAAGTGTTAAATTTATTTCAATATATCAAATGAAGTTGATATATTTATTTGCTATTTTAGTGCCATAAAAGTTACAAATTCGCTAGACGTACATTGAGGATTGTGAAGCTGTAAATTTTCATGTAAATTTTCATACAAAAAGCGATAACGAAATTATCCTATGACCCTGATAAAATTTGAAATTCTAATTCAAATTTTATCAGGATCTGTCCAGCCGTTTCCGTGCCAGCAGCGCGCAAAGCAAACAAATAACTTAAAATTGATGAAACCGAGTGTATTGATCCAGATGTGTAGTTTATACGTCGTAACGTTAGTAATAATAATAAAAATAACATGCTCTTGACCGAATTTCGATCACTGGGTTTTTCTTGATAGAAAATCCCAATTAATGAATTTTTTTTCAGCAAGAGACTTTTGATAGGTTGTAATAAATGGACTATAAATTTTTCTTTCATTTTTTGAAAACTATTTTATTGCAGATGGATTAAGGACATAACTCAAATTGAGTCCGGATCAAAAGCACATCCAGTCATAACAGTCTATCAATCTGTCCGCAGTGTTCTGTCGTATGTGATTTAACTATCGTACTGAAATCTCTTCGGAGGCTAGCTTATTCGGAACTTTCGTCAAATCGTGCATGGTGATTCGTTATGACCCTCCAAACAGCTTGCAAACGTGGCTCAAAAATGTATGTATATCTTTTCCTTGATGTTTTCAAAAGGATGATGAACCCCAGACTTTTGCTCATGCCTCCAGCGTAAAATACAAAATTAAACAACTTCTAAATTTAATGGACATTCTTAAAGTTGTAGGAAGTTATCCAAATGAGCTAAGTCTGACATCCAGAATATTATCACAATTGATTCAGACTAGCTTGTGTCTTCTTGTGTCTTGTAGGAACTTACACATTTTTTGGTTCAATACCGATGTCTAAAATGTAATAAATATCTAAAGGAAAAATATTATCGATAGAAGTCCTTAACTTCCCTTAAAATCGTCGATGCCACGCAAACAACGCTGTAACAATCTTTTCTCTTAGTAGGCTCTGAAACTATCAGATCTCTGACTAAAGCTAAGTCCTTTTTTTGCTTAATTCTTGGGTGATCTGCATCTCTCATAATCCGATAGTACAGTAATCCGACACGACAGGAGAGTTCAGGCGTAGTGCGAATAGCTACATGCTTTTCGCACGGGTATGAGACACCGCCACTGAATCCGGGCTGCTACTGAGTTTTTCTTGATAGAAAAACCCAATTAATGAATTTTTGTAACTTTATTAGGAAAGTTACAGCCTATATACTTTCCACAGCTGGGCTACCTCCTTCTATTACTGAGTGAATTATGAAGCAATCTGGCGGACTTAACATCTTTTTAAAATATTTTTACTCTCCAGACTGAGAATATTTTGGTTCTCATCACACAAATAAGCACTAAAAATTGCAATTACCAATCTTGTAGAAGAACACTTGACGTTACAAATTTTAACTGTCACAGATTCCTTGTGCTCTCTGAAACAAAGTTTTTTTTTCCATAGTAGCTTAATATGATAGCAATGTTATTGGTAGTAATGTCAATTCATTGATTCACCATTAGAATATCGGTTTATACGGGTCTTTTTCCTATATAGGTACAGTGTGACTTAGAGTTATTTGGCTTCCAAATTCCTAAAACATTTAGGAAATCTAAAGAAAAAACGTAGTTACATTATCTGATAGTAAAATTGAGAAAGTATCGTCTACATACAGTTTATAGAATCTTGGGTTTACAGGAGCAGTAAGAGGAGCTTTCTCCTCCAAAGTCCACGATCAATATACCGGCAACGTTAGGAGTCACAGGCAAGCCCGTTGCCACACCATCTACTTTCTTGTAAAACTCTTTCTTCCACAATAGGTAGCCAGATGTCAGTATTAGTGTATGAGTAATAATGTATATTGTACGGGAATGTTGTTCTTGTCTAGCTTCCTAGTTGTAATTGAGAAGCAGTTTTTTTATAGGAGAGGGGGCAAACGAGCATGCGACTCACTTGATGTAAATTGGCTACCGCCGCCCATGAACTACTGTAACATGCGTTAGTATCTGCAACTATATTATTGTTGTAGCACGAATGAGTCAGCTCGACCGGGAAGGACGACGCTCTCACAGAACACCAGCGTAAAATAGCAGCTTAATGCTGCTGTGTTTCGTATGGTGAATGTACCGGGTAGAGAACCGGAGACCCGTTTTACTGGAATCGAGGCATTCCATCTTAGTCCTCACGGGTGATAACGCATCTGCGTTTTGATTCTTACTCGAGGTTAAATGAAGATATCTATGGGCCATAGCATCCACTTACCATCAGGTGGACTGTGTGCTCGTTTGTCACCTTATTCTATTTTAAAAAGATATGTGCGTGAAATTTGAAATTTGCGGTGAAAAGTGCGGCGGCCGACGTTAAAGGTTGACTCACGTGTCGGTTCCGAGCCGAGTGTTGGCCGTAGCACGCTCAACTAATGGTACATTTATATTTATATATATATATATATATATATATATATATATATATATATATATATATATATATATATATATATATATATATATATATATATATATATATATATATACTCACGGTATACCAAACGGCAACCGAGTGACGGCCGTGAAACGGACAACCACAGAAATCGTAATATTGTCTTATTACGATTTCTGTGCGGGCAACGCTGGGCAATTACTCGGTCCGGTTTATAGTTGAAGATTTATCAGATTCTTCATCGTCCAGAGCAATTACAATAGCTGCTAATTCCAGATCGTCAAACTTCAACATGATTGTAGTCTAGTAATAACATTGGGTGAGTTTGGCAGAAAAAAGCGCTAGCAAGCGCTTGTAAGCAAAATGGCGATCGTAAGCGGTAAGCGCTGTCAAATCGTAAGTAGCTATTTTCCTCCAGGACACGATGTTAGTTTTAACCAGAGAACCTAACCTAATTTAAATATATGTTTGTAAAGTATTCATATTAAAAACTTACCAATCATGAATTTTTAATAATATATATATGTTTATTCATGTCATTATATTACTTAAAACTAATATTGCACAAAACAATTTATAAACTCTACTTCAAAACAAATAAATTAAATAAGCAAAATGGCGGATTGTGTCAGTGCTACTGAAGTAGCAATCGTGTCCTGGCCGAAAACTATTTCAGCGCTTACAAGCGCTTGCTAGCGCTTTTTTCTGCCAAACGCACCCATTATTTTTGCACATAAACCATTGAGCTATTACGTACTACGTACTAGAGGCGACACTGCATTCAGCTACTATGTTCCACTCAACTGCAGTGCATACACCGCACTTTAATCATTCACTCGCTAGGCGCTTGTAGAGTTGACACGTGATGTGTTGATTTTAAAAAAAAATCTCTTCATAAAAATATGCCGTCGTGTGTACTTAGATATTGCACAAATAATTCAAGAAATGTCAGTAAAAACCAAGGAATTACTTTTCATCGGTTAATAAGATACTTAATCAATAAAAAAGTATTATAGAATAATAATAAAACAAATTATTGCTAAGACGCCATCTCGTGTCATGAAATATAGATTATGAAATTAATATGTTCAGATGCGACATTTCTGTGGATACTTAAGTATAGGACGAATATATTATTATACACATTTTTTTTGTAGAAACATATATAAGTTATAATAATTAGGCTAAATTTTTCATGTTTAAATCTGATTATTATTATTTTATTTTATTTTTAGGTTTCCATATCAAAGTCAAAGTGGAATAAATTCGTCCATATTTAACTTACGCGTGTCCAGCATTTATGAACAACTCTTATTCTAATTTAAATAAATATATTTATAATTTAAATGTTATGTTAATACGTTTTGTTAAATACACATTTAGTATGTTTTTTTATATTTGACGTAGATATCTTTTAAAATATTCGGATAAAAATATCATTAAAATGTAATTGTGATATAATATTATGTAATATTATATTAAATAAGCAAATATAATATACAAAATAAATGACAAAATTTAAATATTGTTCTCGGTATAATTTACCTATTTAACAATGTAAGCTACTATTACCTACGGATCAGTCTACCTATGTTTATTCTATGATAAAAAACCAACCGCGCGAACACAGAGTAGCGCACATTTTTTGTTTGAGATAGCTGTTCTAGTACGTAAGTACATAATACTTCAATGACATAAACCCATTGGTCGCCGTGACCGAAATTCGGTCTGGAGGACATTATTATTATTATATAAGTTATGTATCCTATACCTTTAAACGAGCAATTCGTGTATATATTATATATAATCGGAATCTCGGAAACGGCTCCAACGATTTTCATAAAATTTTGTGTGCAGGGAGTTTCGGGGGCAATAAATCGATCTAGTTAAGATTTATTTTTAGAAAATGTTCAGTTCAGTTTACTAATGATTACAAATAGCTTAATTGGTATGTTGGGCGGTCACAAAATCGTAATACCATGGTTCGAGCCCAGACCGACCGACCGACTTTTTTTTAACTTTTTTTTTCAAGTTCCTTTCTTTTTTTGAGAAAATCTATTTTTCGAGCCCTTTTTTTAGTATTTTTTAAAAACATGAAAATTTAAATTAAACTAATTGCAACCATGATTTTTTATTCAAATAACCAGTTCAGTTTTTTCTATTATGTCGCTAAGATCAAAAAATATTATTCGTATTTCATCAGTATGTAATTTGTATCTAAATATAATTTCCAAAACACACGAATTAAAAAAAAACCGAGCGAAAAATACCGAGCAAAGCTCGGTCAACCGGGTACTCTTATAAATACCAGTAAAACTCATAATTGTTTACTATTGGGATTTTTACTCACATTTTTTTAAATAAATAAAAATAATATTTAAATAATTAATTGATTAAAATTTATAAATAAATTACACATGGTATCTACTGAAATTACATTCCAAAATAATTGAAATTGTAAGTTGAACAAAAAAAAAATTATTATTATTTTATTTAAAAAGTAGAGTTTTATAAAATTAAAACTTAAAATCGACATCCGCATCCGCATTGCGGATGTGAGCCTCTTAAAATCCGCATATGGATCCGAAGATATTAAAATTCTACACATCCGCAAACTGGAACAATCCTGCTTCTAACAACTAGGGCTTACTACATACCGATGAGCTACTTATGTGGGTAGATATGTATACAATTACAGTCGTTTTCATATATTATCTATCTCAATCTTCTTCTTCATTATTATTATTGACCTGTCAAGGCTAGACATGGAGTCTATACCGTTGTGGTAATATTTTTATAAATTCATGAAAATGATAACTATATTATGTAAACGTTAAGTATAAAATGAAACGACAGGCATATTAAAACTCCTCAAATTATTTTATTTACTTCTTTTTTTTCTCCATCAATTCCTAAAGTCCACTGCTTCCTACAGACCTCCCTTTGTAGGAAGAATATGCCTCGTCACGTTTGGCAGGCGAATTGACGATCGCCGTACCAGACGTCCTGCAACTTTGTCGCTTCTCCCTATCGCCAGTCTGGTTATTTTACGTCTAAATGAAATAGTTATTCAGCCATCTATCGAAAGCCATAAGATCTTTTTGGCGTTTTCTATAGTCATTTGTCACAACAACCACGTGACGAACTGCTGTAAAAGAATCTCTCACGCCGCCATCTTACGGTATACTTTTTATTTACCAAATAGCATTAAAGTTCTATTGCGCTTAAGAGTTTAGTGGTAACTGCCGTCCATCTGATGCCAAACAAAAATGGTGGTGTCTGATCTAAGGGAAATGTAATTTTGTACGAAGATGTGATGTGTGAATAAGAGAGCTATTATAATTATAAGTTGTGAAAACCATACACAATACAATATTATCGGTACAGATGCTTTAGTAATACGTGTTCATATATAGGCCAATCGAATACTGCTCATAATCAGTAGAACTACGAGCTAGCTTGTTGCTCTCTTTTAAAGTATCAAAACAACTTAAATTGAATGCGAAATGTGGACATAGCCTCATAGATTTTAACGTCCAAATTTAAACAGTGTTTCATAATTTTCCGGACAAACATCAAAATTCGGGAGTAGATTTTTCAATAATTACAACCATGTACCTCCGCAGACAAAGAATACAGTCAAGAAAAACCTCCTTGAACGCTATAATCAATAGTGAAAAGTGGCGGGTTTACTCTAAAAGAAGCACCCACATAGATAGTGATTTACCAGAAGACTCGACAACCGACGAGGATGAACCGAGGAACAATAATCTAAAAAGCTTGACGGAAGAAATTTTCGGTCGAAAAAGCATATCTGCTGACCAAATCGACCAAGACATAGAAGTACATCTCTCGAGAAAACAGACACTCATTTTAGCTACCATGGTTCCTGATGAAATCCTTCTGTTAGAAAAGTATGGATATATTATGTTTAATTATAACATTTTATTTTCCCAATTAAATAATTAAACAATTTTGACAATTTCGAAAACGATACGGTCGCGAAATATTATGCATTTATGAACCGAAATCGCCATTGTTTAAATTCTTCCTGTACATAGTTAATATAAAAAAAGTTATGTTACATATACACATAATTTTTTTTTAATTTCAGATTTGACGAAAAAGCAGAGCCAAAAAGATTCGTGGGTGTTCTTTTAATGGCAGACGTTTCTGGATATACAGCACTATCCGAACGCTATTCTAATACTGGCAGAGGTGGTACATACCGTCTGACTGTAACATTGAATACATATTTAGGTTCGCTCATTGAAGTGATCTATACTCATGGAGGCGACGTCATAAAATTTGCTGGCGACGCATTTCTTGCACTTTGGAAGACAGATAACCGCACCTACCTTAATCACACAATACACACAGCTATAACGTGTGCCTTAATAATCCAGCATTCTTTTGGAGCCTATGAAACTGATGTGAAAGTCAACCTTAAAGTAAAATTAGCAATTTCAGCTGGAAACCTAATGTTTGTTCCTATTGGAAAAGGTATTGATATGAATTACATTATATTTGGTTTACCAGTACTTGAAGCAAAAACAGCTGAAAGCCTTTGCGTTTCTGGAGAAGTAAAATTAACACCAACGGCTTGGGGCCACTGTTATTCTAGAAATTATGATCATGTTGTTCACGATGATGGTCATGTCACAATTAAATCTATTCTTTATGACCCTCGGGAAAAAGATGTAACTAAACCATTTTTAGGCTTCGGTAATATGATAAGACAAATAAAAAAGCCTTTTATCGGTATCGAAAACCTACCAGAAGAAATTCTACAAACTACTAAAACAAAAAATTACATGGAAACACTAAAAACCAATGATGCACTGAATCTTCGCAAAACAATATTGATAGCTGAAGAAAGAAATATTGGTTCAGAATTACGAAAGTTTATGATCAGACCAGTCCTAACCCAAATTGATGCTCATCAGCCATTGGAATATTTGACTGAAATGCGACAAGTTTCCGTATTATTTATAACAATGAAACCTCGAAAATGTCCCTTTCCAAGACTTTTAACTATAGTAAACAATTCCTACCAAATTACTTGCGAAATTGTTTATAAATCAATGGGGTGTGTCAACAAAATAATTCTTTTTGATAAGGACATTATGATTCTAGTTATATTTGGCCTTCGTGGTTTTAAACACGAGTCTGAAGCTCAAGCAGCTTTGAAATGTGCTTATGGAATAAAAAAATCATTATCAGCTCTAGATGGAGTACTTGAAGTTTCAATCGGCGTAACAACTGGGCAAGTATACTGTGGTGTAATAGGTCACCCACTTCGTCGAGAGTTTACTGTTATCGGAGCTGTTGTAAATAAAGCCGCTAGGTTTATGTGTTACTTCCGTAATAAAATAACTTGCGACGAGGCAACTTTCATTAAAAGTAAAATGTCTAACAATGGTTTCACTCTCCAACCAAACGTTAAATTGAAGGGTATAATTCACCCTGGGAAAATTTATGAATACACGGAAGAAATAAGAGTTAAAGAATTATATAACATACCGGTAATACCGCCGCTTTTAGATCGAATAGATGAAATTGAATATTTTAAAAATTGGATAGATGAGTGTCATTTACCATTCAGAAACTTTGACGCACTTTTATTGATAGGCGAATTTCGCGCTGGAAAATCTAGAATTCTAGAGTGGTTGATTCGATATGTCAAAAATAAGGGGCTACGCACTTGTTATCTTAGCCTTTCGTCTATTCATTCGGCAACACCGTATTTAGCGTTAGGTCAAATAATTGATCAAATGTTAGGATTAAAAGAACCTATTACTGGATTTTCAAAAGAAGAAAAGATTGTAGAGTTACTAAATTCCCACAGTACAGACCTATGTTATTTAAACAATACTATTAAAGTGCGTTTTGCTTACCAAGAAGGAATTTACGCACAAGATGAAAACATACGGAATCAAAAAACCAAAACCATATTTAAGAAGTTAATTATGGCTTTTCCTGAACCTCAAGTCATATTTTTAGATGACCTTCAAAACTTAGATATTCCTTCCTGGGAATTTTTATCCATCATGTTAAATGCACCTAAAATATATACTGTATTTACAATAACACGTGGAAAAATTAACAGTGTACATAGTTGGCTCTATAGTGTATTTATCAACAACGGTATAAGAAAAATTGTTCTAGGTGCACTGCCTTCAAAATGGATACCTCCGTTAGCCTGTCAAATTCTTGATGTTGAGGCAGTTCCTTACGATTTATGTGAAACACTAAAAACGAAATGTAAAGGACTACCAGGTGTAGTAGAAAGTTTTATCGTACACTTATTTTCAAACGGGGCCTTAGAAATAAAAAAAATTCCGAGGTTTGAGTTAATAAATTTTAAAAATGAAGATCTTCAATTTCCTGATCCTTGTTTATTACGTCCACAAGCTGTAAATCTAGAAGATCAACAAAATCTTGATCAACTCATAAATGAAAGTTTAACGGATGAAATAGCAATTTGTATCGTCACAAAGAAAGAGGAATTGAATACCGATATCAACGTACAAAATCTTGACGCTATAATAATGATCCAAATTGATTCTTTGACACCCTATCAACAATTATTATTAAAGATTGCCTCAGTAATAGGTGATATACTATCACGAAATCTGTTGGAAAATATAATGTATGAGAACAATCCACTAACAACAGCTAAAGCAATAAAAAGATTATTTGCTATGCGCATTCTGATATGTGCAAATGTTAGAAACCGTTTTAGCCAAAGAACAGCTGCGAATGTCGCATCATCCACAAGTTTTTCTACCGTTGCAAATCTAACATGCGAATGTTCCTTTGATTATGATCCAGAAGAAAATGAAAACCTCCCTAAATATGCATTTTGTAAAGTTATGAAATTCCGGACTAAAAATTCAAGGAAAACCTGTTATGATCTTCTACCCATTAACCAAAAAAAGAATTTCACTCTCGCATAGTAAACTATCTAGAACAAACTAAACAAAAATGTCCTAGTTGTGGAGGCACTATTATGATAGTACAGTCGATTACGAACATTCCAGTGCGGTCGTATGAAATTCAAAGATTCACCGATAAGAATCAAAATGCTAAAGATGATGATCGAAATTTATCTGAACTAGAAGAAGAATTAGAAGTGGCAAGTATAGACATCATCCAAAATTCATCTGCTATAAAAAACGATGCCTTTATAAATGTAAGACGGGCAAAATCAGTATCCTTAAATAAAGAAAAATTTGAACTTAAAACGACCATAAGCGAAATCAATACAAGTTTAAAGCATCATGAAAAAAATAACTCTCAACTTTCAACTTCAATGAAACCTAAAAATACAGATAAATTTATCAGAGATTCTAAGTCGACTAAAAGAGTAACGTTGTTAAGTTTTTGTGAAGAAACTAACAAACTTTCTGATGATAAAAAATTAAATTTTTTTGATATGTTACGTTCAGTTACCGAAGCTAACACTATGAATGATTGGCATCGTTTGGGAGTTATTGACAGCATTGATAATATTGATGAAAATAGTAAAAGATTTTTTAACCTTAAAATAGAAAAAGGAGTTTCAAAAACAAATTTTGAAAAATGTTCTTGCATGGAATTAAATATCACTATTAATGAACAACTTATTAGCCATGCCAGAGAAGCAGATTTAAAAGTTAAAGTAGTTGAATTTCTTTTAAAATATAGTTATATAAATTTGTTGGCCAATAATTTCGATTGTGTCTTTTCGAAACTAGAAGAAGCAGAAGAGATTTGTTCTGAAAAACAGGTGCTATGTTTGTCTAATTTCGAAAAACGTAGGTTTTTGGGAAGAATATATTCACTAAGAGCAGCTGCTTTATTAATGAGTGGAAAATTATCAGCTGCAAAAATACATATAGAGCGTGCAATCAAGGTGTACGGTTTCAGTCTTGATAAAGTTTCAGAGTTTTTCGATATGAGAAATTTTACATTAAAGCGTGGAAAATATTTTAAGCACTACATAATTATGAAATCAGATTCGATATTTTGTCTTAATATCACAACTTTATTATTTTCTGCTTTAGGAGATGAAAAGGTTTCAAGGATATCCGCACTCCGTGCTTTAAATTTAACACAGAAAGTAGAGTGTAACGTCGTAGATTTATGCAATGCGTTCAGTAATGCTATACAAGTAGAACTAGTTCGTGGAAATGCCGAAATTACAGATGAAATAGAACAAATGGCAGTTCTTAAATTCAGAAAATTATTACGACCCATACAAGCAGAGGAGATGTTTGCGATTGGGAAATTTTTCATGTCATCCTTTCGTGCTAGAATAGCACGCGGTAAACTTGCTGCCTCGATTCGTTCGGGTTTTAGAGCTCTTGTCATTAGTCGTTTTCTCAATGCTTACGATATTTCAATTGACATTATACCTGATCTTTTTTACATTTTATTATCTAGACGTCGGATTATGGAGGCTATTAACGTTCTTAAGTTATCATTACAATTAAGCTACAAACAATCAGCAACAGAGGGTGAAACGTGGTATTATGCCCTTTGCATGGATCTTATACTGGACGCAGGTTTTCAGTTGGAGTCACCCAGTGAGATAAGTCAATTTGCAGAACTTGCGTTAAGAAAAGGCGTAACAGCAGGCCCAAGCAGGCGAAGACTAATTATTGGTCTATGGACATATTGGCAGCGTGCAGATGTCGATCGTCAAGCAAAGCTATTTGAGTCAGAGGCATTAAGTTGGACAGCTTACGAAGAAGATGATGGTTCTTTGACCAATATCTTAAGTGCACTGAGATTAGCTGAAGGAATGCTAGAAAGCTTAGCCAGGAAAATGGATGACCTCCGGAAGGTGGACACCAGATTTATAAATTTTTTTATTGTAATGATCTGTTCATTTCATTTTATTATTCATTTTAGGTGGTTGACTTGATGGAGCTTCGATCAATAGCTGACAGGGAATTAAATAGACTGGAAAAAGACGCTCGTCTTTTGCGAATAATTTATCCAAGGTGGATGTTATTAAAAGCAAACTGTCTTCTATTATCAGGCCGGCAAAATCCAGCAATAAACTTATCTAACCACGTTAGTATTCTTTCTATATTTCTATCGCTTACTGACAATAGAAGCATTTCTGAAAGCAATCTTTCCCCAATGCTTAAAATAATGCTTCATGATATTGATTACTCTCATGTGGGCAGAACACGTCTCATCCGAATGTCATAACAATGCCATGAAAAATCAAATTTACTTTTAATTGATATCTACTTCCAAAAATCCACTGTGTGGTGGCGGTATAAGAATATCTACCACCCACTAATGACCACTAATGATTTAACAGCCACTTTTAAAGAGGTTGTGTGTGTGCGTACGTGCGTGCGTGCGTGCGTGAGTGCGTGCGTGCGTGCGTGCGTGCGTGCGTGCGTGCGTGCGTGCGTGCGTGCGTGCGCGTGCGTGCGTGCGTGCGTGCGTGCGTGCGTGCGTGCGTGCGTGCGTGCGTGCGTGCGTGCGTGCGTGCGTGCGTTGTGTGTGTGTGTGTGTGCGTGCGTGTGTGTGTGTGCGTGTGTGTGTGTGCGTGTGTGTGTGCGTGTGTGTGTGCGTGTGTGAGTACGTGTGTGTGTGCGTGAGTGTGTGCGTGTGTGTGTGCGTGCGTGTGTGCGTGCGTGAGTGCGTGCGTGTGTGCGTGCGTGAGTGTGTGGGTGCGTTCGTGCGTACGTGCGTGCGTGCGTGCCTGCGTGCGTTCGTGCGTGCGTGCGTGCGTGCGTGCGTGCGTGCGTGCGTGCGTGCGTGCGTCCGTGCGTGCGTGCGTGCGTGCGCGCGTGCGTGCGTGCGTGCGTGCGTGCGTGCGTGTGCGCGTTGTGCGCGTGCGTGCGTGCGTGCGTGCGTGCGTGCGTGCGTGCGCGTGCGCGTGCGTGTGCGCGTGCGTGCGCGCGTGCGCGTGCGCGCGCGCGGGCGTGCGCGCGCTGTGCGCGCGCGCGTGCGCGCGTGCGCGCGTGCGTGCGTGCGTGCGCGCGTGCGTGCGCGGTGCGTGTCGTGTGCGTGTGCGTGCGTGCGTGCGTGGCGTGCGTGTGCGGTGTGCGCGCGTGCGTGCGTGCGCGGTGCGTGCGTGCGCGTGCGTGCGCGTGCGCGTGCGTGCGTGCGCGCGTGCGTGCGTGCGTGCGTGCGCGTGCGTGCGTGCGTGCGTGCGTGCGTGCGTGCGTGCGTGCGGTGCGTGCGTGCGTGCGTGCGTGCGTGCGTGCGTGCGTGCGGCGTGCGTGCGGTGCGCGCGTGCGTGCGTGCGTGCGTGCGTGCGTGCGTGCGTGCGTGCGTGCGTGCGTGCGTGCGTGCGTGCGTGCGTGCGTGCGTGCGTGCGTGCGTGCGTGCGTGCGTGCGTGCGTGCGTGCGTGCGTGCGTGCGTGCGTGCGTGCGTGCGTGCGTGCGTGCGTGCGTGCGTGCGTGCGTGCGTGCGTGCGTGCGTGCGTGCGTGCGTGCGTGCGTGCGTGCGTGCGTGCGTGCATGCGTGCGTGCGTGATTAGTTATTAAGCGCGCGTTTGTGTTGTTGTTTCTGTAATAACGAAATAACTGCCTTCTATTAAGTTCAGGGGGCTATTCCCATGCTTTTAAAACATGAATGTAAAACCGTTTTAAAATGTTTGTCTGTTTTAAAATGTTTTAAAACCGTTTTAAAATGTTTGTCTGTCCGTCTGTCCAGGCTAATCGAAGGCGAACCGATTGTGATAAAACATCAATAACAGATAGAGAGCAAAACAAAGTAATCTAATAGGCTATATTTTATCTGAAGAACATGGAGGATTTTTCCGTAAAACCCAAAAATTTATTGAAATAAATGCTTTCTGATGATTATCTTTAAAAATATAAGTAAGAGATATAAAAAAGTTTTAAACTAAACTTTTTTCGTTTGTAAAAGATCATCACATCAATCTTCTATCTCTTAATTTTTTAATACAAATCTATATTTAATCTTTTTTTACTTCAACACCATTTTACAACAAAAAATAGAGTGTTATAGGTCACAAACCAATAACGGTACTAACGTAGTTATAGGATAAAGTGATAAGACCTTTTTAAACGTGACTTAGGATTATTGTTTGACGTTAAACTTGACTTTCATAACCATGTGACTATTGTATGTAAAAAGGCCAGTAAATTGCTTGGCTTCGTTATTCGCACTTCTTCACAGTTCGATAGATTAGATGTCACTTTGGTACTTTACAATGCATATGTTCGTAGTAAGCTAGAATACGGTGTCATTGTATGGAATCCCTTTGAGGAAAAATATATTTTGATGATATAGAGAATACAGCGCAAATTTGCACGATGGCTATATAAACAGAAATACGATCTATACTTAAAAACTATGCAATAACATACTACCTCATCCTAATATAATAGTCATATATTAAGTATAGTAGGCTTCAAAGCGGCTGGGCTATGATGTGGAGGGGACGGTGGCACCACGGCGGCGGCCGCGTCTTCTATGGAGGCCGCCGGCGCGCACCAGGTACGGCGCTCACGCGCCCACTTCTCGCGCTATACGTTTTATCGGAGACATGCTCGCAGATGATAACGAGACTGACTTATTTGCTGATAGCTTAGGGCAACTGTGTAATAAAGCCCTTCTATTTTTGACACATTGTAATATATTCTTTTAATCTTATCTTATGTAATCAATCTGACAATGACATTTTGCTTAATTTATTTGACATGTAATCAATGTATTTGGCATGTATTTTTTTAGGTATTTGTTTGATCTATTGGACATGTATTCTTTAATTTGTTTGACCTTTTGACATGTATCTTATATTATTACTATTATTTAAAACTGTAATTTGTAAATTAGCATGCTGACGTTTTAGGCATACTGTAAGCCAGCATGTACACTGTTTTTAAAATATAAATAAATAAAGTAAAAGTAATGGATCTTAAATTTTCATTTTTATTATTTAGGCTACAGAAGAAGCACGACGAATACATAGTCACTTAGAAGAATCACTAGTACGTGCTTCCTTATCTAACTCGCGCTTTTGGATTCAAAGTGCACGAGCTGGAAATTTTATGAAATGGCAAGACGGTTGTGAACATGCACAGGTGGCCTGGTATCAAATAATGTACAAAATAACTACAAAACGATAAAAAGTAAAATTAATTAGGTAAAATATTATTTAACTATTGTTATTATTTTGAAGTCTTTATAAAAGTATTCTCATGTGGTTGGGCTGAATAAATGTATAAAATGAAATGAGATATAAAAAAAAAATATATATATATATATATATATATATATATATAAAACGAAGCCCGAAATCCTCGAAATTTGTGTTTTGGCACAAATGTTGTCTCCCGGTAGGATTGATTGATCCTTGGACCCGCGACTGCTAAGTCTGTGTAGATAAATATGAAACCATTACCCTTTATATAGAATGCAATTGACAAACGAGCACACAGTCCAACTGATGGTAAGTGGATACTGTGGCGAATAAACTACTATTATATACACTATAGATAGATGGCTACATAATGGTTGTAGCACAAATCTTCGAACACGCTTTACAGAATACCATGTAAAATGGTAGATGCTTCGTTTTTACCACCTGAGAAACTATGATCGAACGCCAATTGTTGCATGTATATATACATGTAACATGATTAACGCACTTTGAGAAAATAGTTTGTTCAGAATCCTTTACTGAATCGATTCCATCATTTTTAATATAGGTAATTTTTATCCCAAAAATAATTAAAACTACGTAAATTACAGTCACACTAAATCTGTACAGTCAAAACAAACTGAAATGAACCGTAACTTAAGGCAATAAGACTTTTAAGAGTGCAGTTTTATTTGTATTATTACTAATTCTGTCATTCAATAAAAATAAAGAAAAATGAACTTTATTTCAAGCACGTTAAAGTCTTTGCGTTAATGGATTCTTCCGGAATTAGTATAACTCAACTAAACTAAATAATCAGTGTATAAAAATGTTTCACTAAAAATTCAGTGTATGTATTATGATTATAACATAATATACTAAATAAAAATGGGTCGTTTCATTCCGAAAGAGCGCGACCACAAACACGCGTACTGTTATTTCTATTTTGTTTACTATGATTATATCTGGTCTGTTGAAGTGGATTGTCTTGTCTGTCAATATAGCTCTATCGAAATATAGGTAACTTATATGTTTGGTTTTCTAAGATAGTTTCAGGAATATATTTATAGTAAGGTGTGCGTGCAGTTAAGATGAGATTGATTAATGATTGATATTAACAACCTGATCATGTCTATATTTATCGTCTTTTTGGACTATTGCTTTACATGATCTAGTGATGAGTTGTATGATTTCTAGAGCGCTTTTACATTTACGATAAACATCAATTGTATTTGGAATTTTCATTATATGTTTTTTGTAATTTCGAGTTTCTATAACTTGGTCCTGAATAGTGAAGATAAATCCTTCCGTCTCGGGAAACAGTAGTCCACACTTAGTCTTCGTTCGATGCTAACCTGTCGACGTGGTCTTAGATCTTGATTGTATCTCCCGTGTAAAGGCTTTTGGGCCCATTCATTTATCTTAATTTGGTTTCTTACTTGTTTCTCGTTGTTTTGATTATTTCTGTTCTTTAAATTAAGCGGTGTAAATTTGTGAACATTTGGTGCTATCGCAATACGTAAAGTGGTTTCTTTTAAGTATGTTTGAAGATTGGAGATCTGTGAATTGTGCAGGTCTGATATATCTACAAGACCCCTGCCTCCTTCAATTCTAGATAGCGTCATTCTCTATACACAAGATCGGAGGTTATGCTTCCTATAATTCAAGCATGAGAGACAGAATCAAAAGCTTTTTGATAGTCTGATAGTAGATGTATAATATACATAGTATATTAATCTTTCTTTATTCGTTGCACTTGTTTTAATATCACACAGTCTATTATAAGTTGTTCTTTGCACCCTTGACCAGATTTGTGTAAAGCTTTTTGTTCTTCAGCTAAAATGTTATTTTTGTTAATATGAGTGTAAATAAGCTGACTAATGGAACCTGTGATAATTTTATAAATTGTTTACAGCCATGTTATGGGTCTGTACTTAGCTGGATTGGTAAGGTTATTTTGATCTTTAGGTAACATGTAAGTACTCCAATATATGATCAGACATTATGAAAATGTTCTGGTTCTATTTAATAAGTATTTTCTTCAATAGTCCCTTGATTATTAATGGATAATTTAAGATTTCTTTTCATTAATTGTGAATTGTTTGTTTTGTATTTGCATTTTGCAAGTTTTGTTACATGAAGAGTTGTATGAATTCTGTAATTGATTAGGATATTTTTAACATGTCTATTTAATTTATTGATTCTATTTCCGTTTACACTTTGTATTCACGTCTAATCTGCCATTTTGGTTTATTGTTAATTTGACGTAGAGGACGTTGATGTGATTATTTTTGTGGGATATTTACGTTAGCTCCATTAGCTTGAGCAGCAGTCGATGCTGCACAGTAACGAATTGTTTAAAAAGCGTTAAAATTGATATCACTGTTTACATGTGTTGGTAGAATGTTTGTACTTATGTAAAAAAATGTAATTAACTACATTTGTTAATTTCTTTGAACATGTTTGTTTAGGAATAAAATTCTGCTATTTAGGGTGTGAATTTTGATGTGTTAATGTTTTGGTAAAAATTTTGTCAAATCCTTCGTTTCTTTCATTGCTATTAACAAAACTTATGCTGTGATTATCTGTATTTGTGTATGTTTGTCTACGAAAAATTGTAACTTTTTTACATTAGTTATTTTTGTGAAGGATATATCATTATGAGCTGTATCGTTGTTAGCCATACTAAATAATAATTCTTCGGTTGACCATACCGCACGTCTCCTTTGTGGTTGCGTTTCACGTTTCACATTACAAAATTCTTTTTTTTTATTTGATTCAATCTCTCTACCGTTATATATCTATTTTAAACTATTAATCTCCTCTGATCCGCTATCCTCTATTCAGAGATGTGAGAGGTGACGAAAGTTTTCAGTAAAGGCTTGATGCAGTGCTGGTCTGTATGAGATTATTTCCTAACAATGTGATTTTAAAATATCTTCTCATGATATATTCATATTGTTCTGTAGCCCATCTCATTCTTTGAGTTCGTGATTTGTGTTTTTGTTGAGTTTTTCAAGTATTGGTTCTTGAGAAGTTAGTAATGGAATAGAGCTGTCTTCAACCGTCTTTTTTAACACTGTCATATTCGGAAATTTCTTCATCTCTTCAGTCCATCCCGCACAATATTCTCAAGGGAGTTTAAATTTACATTATAGCTAAGTGTATCTATGTCCGAGGTTCCCGCTTGGGTCATTTGACGGGAAATCTTCCTCACCCGGAGATTGAAGCGCATCGAGACTCGGCGCCATTCTTCCTTTATAGTCGGCTTGGCTACTGAGCCTGCCGGCAACTAGAAGCCGTGGTTTACGTCGTGCTATCATTTTTCTATCTAGTTTGGGATCGTTAGTTTGGGAAAGGATTGCCGAGTTATATTGGGCAAGTAGTTCCTCCTGTCTTGTTATTATTGCAGGCGGATACACAAACTAGATATTATAACTGTTAATAAATACCCCGTTTCCCATAAGTCCACGACAAGGTAATCCCCGGGGAGGGGGGATAGTATTATTGTTATTATCATCATCATCATTGCCTCCATAGGCCTCCTTCAAGGAATGCCACAAAGCACGGTCCTAATCCAACTGCATCCATCGATTTTCTGCACATCTTATGGTCGACACTCCATCTAGCAGAGGGCCACCCTACACTTCGCTTACCTGTACCTACAAGACTGCCACTCGAAAATATTTCTGCCTCATCGTTTGTCGG